>OU892277.1:75748584-76348584 GCA_917834065.1 Ceutorhynchus assimilis
TACGTCGTCACCTGTAAAGCTTGTTTTCGAAATAAAAAGAAATCCTCCAAAAAATCCAAAAATGCCAAACGCCTCATTGTTTGAGGAGAGCCATGTTAGAACACCTAATGAAGATACCTTATACAGCGAATGGAAAAAATCGCAAAACGAGAAAAATTCACTTAGTATTCAAGTGGATTATCTCCAGAGCCAACTGGAAACTATGCAAAAAAAGTTTGCCGATCTAGAGACAAAAGTTAACCAAAAAAAAGAGTCCAACATGGACTACCAAACCGACGAAGACTGTTAGCAAAAGAAACTGAGTGGATCAGACAAAAGGGAAAAGGCTGGAAAAAACGTCGAATGGATACTTCGCTATCACCACCACAAAAGAACGCTGGCTCGGACACTACTGGAGAATCCTCCAAGGCTAAAAAGGTGCCATTACCCCCACCGATTATGGTTAATTATCGTTAAACTTTAACGATATTTACGATAAGCTAAATATCATACAAGGAGTCCAAATAAAAGTTTTGAATAACGAAAATATCAAAATAAACGTTCAGGATGCAGACAGCTACAGGCTGGTCACCAAAATGCTAAATGAAATAAAGCTTCAATGGCATTCATAGGAAAACAAACAAGAAAGGCCAATTAGAGTAATTGCCAACAGGTTACACTTTTCCTGTGATCCAGAAAAAATTGTAGCTGACCTTAAAAATAAAGGGTTCAAGGCCCTAGAAGCCTCCAACAAACTTAAGTGGAGAACAAAACAACCACTAAACATGTTTATGATAACATTTAGCCATGATGAAGACATCAACAAAATTTTCGAAATTTCCAAAATACTTGGAACTCAAGTGGAAATGAAAGCACTAAAAACTTCCAAATTAGTCCCTCAATGCAAAAAATGTCAATCTTATGGACATACTCAAAAATATTGCGCTAAAGAACCACGATGTGTGAGATGTACAGGAAAACATCTCACTGTAGACTGAAACATCTCACTGTAGACTGTTCGAAACCAAAAGATTCTGAGCCAAAATGCGTCCACTGCGGCGACAAACACCCAGCTAACTATAGGGGGTGCATTGTAGCTAAAGAAATACAAAAATTAAGGAATAACCCGAAAAGGCCAACTCCCACACCACAAGCAAGCACAAATGGTCACAGCCAACAACCAAGAAACGCAGCTACGCAAAACTCTGCGACAAGGACTTACAGCCAAGCAGTAGCATCAGCTCCTGCCACTGTTAGTGGCAACTCTATTAATCAAAGCACTATGGAACAAACATTGCAATTGATTTTGGAAAAATTAAACAAACTTGATGAGCGATTAACTAAACTGGAAAATAGCAATAATGGCGCTATCATCAATCGTCAAAATGGTCAGTAACCTTAGAATTTTAGCTTGGAATGCCAATGGGCTCTTGCAGCATCAGCAAGAGTTGCAAGTTATACTAGATATACAAAAGATTGACATTTGCCTCATATCAGAAACGCATTTCAGAAATCAATCCTATATTAAATTTAAAGGATATAAAGTGTATCACACAATTCATCCTAGCAATACAGCACATGGAGGAAGCGCTGTCATAATTAAAGAAAACATATCTCACATTGAAGAGACGGAATACAAAACAATTGAAATTCAAGCTACAGCAGTAAGTGTAAAAACCAAAACATATACACTAACCATATCTGCTGCCTATATACCACCAAGGCATTTATTGAAGAAAAATCAATATCTCAATTTTCTTAGAAAGTTGGGAAATCGATTCATAGTTGGGGGTGACTTTAATGCAAAAAATACCTACTGGGGTTCCAGACTAACCAATTCCAAGGGGAAGGAACTACTGCAAGCTATTAATGAATATCAATGCCAGCCCCTATCCACGGGTAGGCCAACATATTATCCAACCGATCGTGGAAAAATTCCCGATCTAATCGATTTTTTCGTAATAAAAAATATATCTCCAAATTTTCTGGAGATAGAAGAAAGTTATGATTTACACTCAGATCACTCACCTATTATCCTAACTCTGAGTGAATATATAATTAAGAAAAAAGCACCTATCTCATTAGTTAATAAACTGACGGACTGGGCTAGTTTTAAACAAAGTCTGTCGGAAAAGATGAACTTATCAGTACCGTTGCGAACGCCACAACAAATTGATGAAGAAGTCGATTGTTTTATCGTTAATATTCAACAAGCAGCTTGGGAAAACAGTCCCAAATTAAAAAGAATTTTTAAGGGAAAAAACTACCCAAAAGAAATTAGAGATCTTATTATAGAAAAAAGGAAACTAAGAAGAAAATGGCAGCAAAGTCGAGATCCCCATGACAAAACAATTATCAACAATATGACGCAGCGCATAAGGCGAGAAATTCAAGAAATCAAAAATGACTCTATTAACAATTACCTAAGTGAACTCACCGGCGACAAAAGCACTGATTATTCTCTTTGGAAAGCAACTAAACGCCTTAAAAGACCAGTTACCCAAATTCCACCCATAAGAAAGTCAAATCAGCAATGGGCAAGGAGTAACGAAGAAAAAGTAGAACTTTTTGCAAGTCATTTAGAAAAGACATTCCAGCCTAACGAAGCACAGGATGAAAATCTTCCCTGGAACGAACCTTATCAAGAAGAAGGCAACATTAAGCCTACTTCACTAAGAGAAATATTAACAGAGATCAAACAAAATATCAGTCCGAAAAAAGCTCCAGGATATGACCTAATTACTGGGGAAGTAATAAAACAACTCCCCAGGAAAGCTATTGTGAAATTATGCAACCTTTTCAATGCGTCCTTTAGGCTTAAATACGTACCTAAACTTTGGAAAGTTGCAGAAGTAATCATGATACCAAAACCCGGAAAACCACCTCATGATGTGTCATCTTATAGGCCAATATCATTATTGCCCGTTTTATCTAAGCTTTATGAAAAGATACTGCTAAAAAGAATAAAACCGATCATAGAAAGACAGGAAATCATTCCAACTCATCAATTTGGATTCCGCGACAAGCACTCTACGATCGACCAAGTACACAGAATAACGAATTTAATAGAAAAATCGCTGGAAGAGGGAAAAGTCTGTTCCGCAGTTTTCCTCGATGTAGCGCAAGCATTTGACAAAGTTTGGCATGAAGGCTTAAACTATAAACTAAAGCTGTTTCTGCCAAAACAATATTCTGATATTTTGGAATCATATATGTGTGATAGACATTTCAGAGTCAAACAGGAAGATTTTGAGTCAAATTTACGAAAAATAAAAGCAGGTGTACCTCAGGGTAGCGTGCTAGGTCCCTACTTATATTTATTATTTACATGCGACATCCCAAAACCAGAAAATTGTCATTTAGCAACATTCGCCGATGATACTGGTTTAATTACAGTGGAAAAAAGTATTGAACAATCAACAGAAAAACTGCAGAACGCTGTCAGTGAAGTTCAAAATTGGACCAAAAAATGGCGAATAAAATTGAATGAAACCAAATCAATTCACGTTGATTTTACAAACAAAAACGTAAATCACATACAAATCACAATTAATGACACCCCTATACCATATTCAAATCAAGCTAAATATCTTGGTATGACGCTTGATGCGAAATTGCGCTGGAAAGCACATGTTAAGAAAAAAAGGCAAGAGCTTGAATTTAAGTATAGAAAAATGTACTGGTTAATTGGAAGGACGTCCAATTTAACCATACATAACAAGTTACTACTTTATAGGCAAATACTGAAACCAGTATGGGCATATGGAATTCAACTTTGGGGTTGCACTAAAGATAGTAACATACAAGTTATTCAAAGATTCCAAAATAAAGTACTAAGAAACATTGTTAATGCACCTTGGTACGTTCGAAATAGTGATCTACATCGGGAACTAGGAATTGATACTGTAACAGAGACTATAAGAAAGTACGCAAAAAGCCATGAAGATAGACTACATCGGCATGTGAATGTGGAAGTGATTGAGCTCCTAGACAATACTGAGCTAGTTAGAAGACTGAGAAGGGTGAAGCCGTTCGAGCTAGTGAACTGAAATTGAAAAACACAACAAAACAGTGCTATAAACACATCAAAATTGTGATTTACAGTTTAAGCAAAGTGGGGAATACTGTTGAGTGAACCTCAAGAATTGTAAACTTTATAGTAAATTAGGTTAAAACAAAATTGCTAATTAGTCTTACTGACTAGATTGTAATGTAATAAACACAATGTGTTTGACAAATAAAAAAAAAAAAAAACTGAAATCTTGCTTAAGAAACGAAGCTGCTAATGTGGTAAAATCTTTAGAGGTATCTGCACAAAACTACAAGGTGGCGTGGGATTTATTAAATGATCGCTTTGAAAATAAGCGTTTATTCACAAATAATCACATTAAAAATATTTTGGAATTCAATAACATTACAAAAGAATCCTTCACGGCACTTCGTAAGTTGAGTGATGACCTGACTAAACACTTAAGATGTTTAAAAGCACTTGGGCATTCCGTGGACTCGTGGGGCACTCTGCTTATCCAAATTATCTTATCTAAACTTGAACATTGTACCCGAAAGGAATGGGAACAATTTAGAATTCAAGGAGTTTATCCTACTATTGACGAATTTACCTTATTTCTTAAAAAACGTTGTGAACTTCTGGAGGCTATACAAGCAAATTCTTCCAACAATTGATCTTCATGAAAAAAATCCTGGTAATCCTATCAAGTCCAAGCAAGGCAGCAATTCTGTTTTTTCATATTATTCGAACTCTGATTGCGTTTGCGTTTTTTGTAGCAAATCGCACTCTATTTACAATTGTCCTGAATTTTTAAAATTGGACATATCGTCTCGTATTTCTCAAGTCAGAAGGTTAAATTTATGTCTTAATTGTTTGCGTAAAAATCACGTTTTGAAGAATTGCACTGCAATTGCCTGCAGAAAATGCAATAAAAAACACCACACTTTATTACATATAAAACAAACATCTTCAAGTTATAATCCTAATCCTAATAAAAAATCTTCTAAGGACAGGGATAGCAACTCGCCTTCCGATTCATCTTCTTCAAGAACATGTCAAGAAAATAATCCTGAGAACAATATTTCATCGTTTCATTCTGTAAATCCTAAAACACCAGGTACAATTTTGTTAGCTACAGCCATGTTATTAGTTAAAAACAATGATGGTGAATTGTTACCTTGTCGTGCTTTGTTAGATTGCGGAAGTCAATCCAATTTCATTACCGAAGAACTTAGTCGTAAATTGAATCTTAAAGTTGAAAAATGCATTTCCGTTGTCTCTGGTATATCAGAAGGCTTAGCTAACATTAAACATAAAGTTGATATTCAAGTTCAATCTATGCATAACGGATTTGTAACAAATTTACCTCGTTTAGTATTAAACAAAATCACAGAAAATTTACCTTCCTTCACGTTTGATCCTAGTAGTTTGAATATTCCTTCTAATATTCGTTTAGCCGATCCTAATTTTTATAGACCTGATAAGATTGATATCTTATTAGGTGCTGCTATTTTTTGGCAAATATTGTGTGCTGGGCAGATTCATTTAGGTAATGGTAAACCTATCTTAAACAAAACTAGTTTCGGATGGATTCTGCCTGGAAATTGCTTTTTTCAAAGAAATAATGACTTATCTAATCAATCCAATGTTGTATCATCCTACCACAGTGTGGAAATGTCATCTTTTGAAGAAACTATATCTTCTTTTTGGGAACTTGAAGAAGTTCCTCACCCTTATCAGCAATTAAGCAAAGAGGATTGTCTTATTGAGGCACATTTTATTAAAAATCGCCAAAGGGACCCTAACGGCAGATTTATTGTTAAAATTCCTTTTAGAGACAATGTTCCTGAATTAGGGGAGTCTCGATCAATGGCTTTAAAACGTCTGTATAGCATTGAAAGAAAACTTTCAAAAAATCGAAAACTCAAATTAGAATATGATGCATTTCTACAGGAATATGAAAAACTTGGACACATATCTTGTATCGAAGAATCTTCCGCTTTAGATCAATCTTGCTATCTTCCACATCATTGCATACAGAAAGAATTTAGTACCACGACAAAGGTGCGAGTTGTATTTGATGCATCCGCAAAAACCAGTTCAGGTTTATCTCTGAACGATGTTCAGATGGTGGAGCCTGTTATCCAGAGAGATCTATTCACTTAATCCTCAATTTTCGTATTTTTAAATATGTTTTAACAGGCGATGATGGTGAGAAAATGTATAGGCAGATTTTTATTTCTGAATCCGATAGACATTACCATAGAATCTTATGGACATCTAATCCCGAGGAAGAAGTAAAATGTTTTATTCTCAATACTATAACTTATGGAACAGCTTCGGCTAGTTTTCTGGCAACTAGAGTATTAAAAGAACTTGCTGATTTGTATGAAGTCAAATATCCTGTAGCCTCAAATATTATTCGAAATTCTTTTTATATGGATGATCTCTTATGTGGTATGGAAACAATAGAGGAGCTCCTAACAATCAAAAATGAAATTTCTTACATTTTAAATCAAGGTGGTTTTAAATTGAGAAAGTGGATGTCAAATAATCCTTATATTTTGGCTGAGACTATAGATAATGACACAAATCATTCTTTTGATAAATCTATCAACCGATCAACTCTGGGAGTCGTGTGGAATCCTTCACTTGATATTCTCAAATATGAAATCGATAAGTTTGATGACAACTTATCTGTTACTAAACGTAACATTTTATCTTTAGCATCCAAAATTTTTGATCCACTTGGTTTATTATCGCCAATTGTAGTTGTAGCTAAACTTATAATGCAGCGTTTATGGCAATTAAAGCTATCTTGAGACGAATTTATCCCATTATATCTGCAAACATCTTGGAATCATTTCAAAGACCAACTTCATGAGATAAATGATTTGCAAATACCACGGCATATAGTTTCTCAAAACAGTTCTATACAACTTCACGGGTTTGCTGATGCTAGCCAAAAGGCTTATGGTGCTTGCATTTATGTACGCTCTATCGATAATTTTGATAATGTAGTAGTCCATCTTCTTTATGCTAAATCTAAGGTAGCTCCTATTAGGAGCACAACCACTTTACCTCGGCTTGAACTTTGTGCTTGCCTCTTATTAGCAAATCTTAGTAATAAGGTGCGGTCATCTTTAGACATTAATCTATCTG
Source organism: Ceutorhynchus assimilis (assembly GCA_917834065.1). Taxonomy (NCBI): domain Eukaryota; kingdom Metazoa; phylum Arthropoda; class Insecta; order Coleoptera; family Curculionidae; genus Ceutorhynchus; species Ceutorhynchus assimilis. The sequence goes on from OU892277.1 coordinate 75,755,735, forward strand.
ATTGCTTTTATTACTCAGATTCTACGATAGCCATTTCTTGGATAAAATCTGAACCAATCAAATGGAAGATTTTTATAGGAAATAGAGTAGCAGAAATTCAAAAGCATACTAACTATAATATGTGGCATCATATTAAATCGGAGGAGAATCCAGCGGATTTAGTTTCTCGAGGGGTTACCATTAAAGCTTTGCATAATTCCAGTTTATGGTGGCATGGACCGTTCTGGCTTGCTGATTCTCCAATGTATTGGCCGATTGAAAATATCAAAATTAAAGAATCGGTCCTGCCAGAGATTAGAGTTTCGTCAGTATCTTTGGTCAGTTCTGTGAGAAATGTAGATATATTCAAGCTTTTTTCTTCATTTAAAAAAATGTGTCGTAGCACAGCATATGTTTTTCGATTTGTTCAATTATCAAAACATAACAGCAGACTACCTTTTCAACCGTTATCTGTAGAAGAAATAAACCATTCTTCGCAGCGTTTAATTGCTTTATCACAAAGTCAGGTATTTCAGCCTGAAATAAATGCTTTATCTCTTAATAAATCCTTACCCAAGAAAAGTAAATTATTATGCTTACACCCTGTTATTGACAAGGAAAATCTCTTGAGAGTTGGAGGTAGACTTACTAATTCCGATTTTGAATATAATAAAGTTCATCCTATCCTTCTTCCCAATCATCATCCTTTATCTAGGTTAATAGCTAAAGAAGAGCATCGTAAAATTTTGCATTGTGGTCCACAGCAACTTTTGTTTTCTCTGCGTGAAAAATTTTGGCCTATATCCGGTCGAAATTTGGTTGAGCAGGTGGTCCATGAGTGCGTGGTCTGTGCAAAGTCAAATCCAAAATGTTTAAATCAATTAATGGGTTCCTTACCTAAGGAACGATTAAATGGTTGTTATCCTTTTCAGACGACTGGTGTGGACTATGCGGGTCCATTCGAGTTGCGCGATCGTAAAACTAGACCTTTTAAACTAATTAAATCTTATATTGTTATATTTATTTGTTTTTTAACAAATGCAATTCACATTGAAGTTGTGACAGAACTTACCTCTGAATGTTTTATAGCCGCACTTCGTCGTTTTGTATCTCGTCGAGGTAAACCAAGCTCCATCCATTCTGATAATGGGACAAATTTTGTTGGGGCAAACAATAAATTTTAAAGAATTGAGTAAATTTTTAGCTAATAACGCGGATAGAGATTCAATAATTAACTTTGCCGCAAATGAAGGTTTTAACTGGAGTTTTATTCCTCCTAGAGCACCCCATTTTGGTGGTTTATGGGAATCCGGGGTTAAAAGCATTAAAAATCATCTAATGAAAATCGTTGGGGGAACTTCTCTAACCTACGAAAATTTTCTTACCATATTATTACAAATTGAAGGTATCCTAAATTCCCGTCCTCTATATCCTATGTCTTCTGACCCTAAAGACTTAAATCCTATCACACCTGGTCACTTCTTAATTGGACGTCCAATAACATCAGTTCTGGATCAACCTTTACAACACCTGCCAGAAAATCGACTGCATGCATTTCAAAGAATGCAAAAAGTAGTGCAAACGTTTTGGGATCGTTGGAGAAGAGACTATATCGGTGAATTGCAAGTCCGAACCAAATGGAAAGTCAAGTGTCCTTCAATAAAGATTGGTGATCTAGTTATTGTTAAAGAGGACAATCTACATCCATGCTTTTGGAAAATGGGACGGATTAAAGAAGTCCACAACCTGCCACGAGTAGTGACAATCCTAAGTTCTAATGGAGAACTTAAAAGGTCAATTACCAAAGTGTGCCCTTTGCCAATAAATTGACTTCAGTGAATTTTTTGAAAGACTTGGTCTTTCAAAAGGGGCCGCATGTTCAGTATTGCTGAACATATTTTTTATTTGTTAGTGAAGGAATACATTTTTTATTCCTGAACATAGTTTTTTATAATTCAAATGAAATTTGTCAACTAGACATTATTATTTTTTGTCAAAGGTTTATTATTATTGAAATTAATCACATTATCTTAGTTTTATAACAATCGAACATCAGAAAGAAAAACAGCAACCATAACAACGTTTAAATAAATAAAAAAATTGTAAAAACTGAAAAAGTTATCCTCCAACATCTGTATTTTGTATGAATGAAATCGATCTAATTACAAGAAGTGTTATCAATTAACACTATCTTTTATAGTTAACGCCCTAGAGCGCGTCAAAGTTAGGGGTGGTACCTTGAAATTAACCTCGCTGCCCCATGTTATTTACGTTTCGTGCGTCAGAGAAAGAACAGATTATCCAATTTTAATTATTCGAAAACTATCTAAATCTTGAATAAAATTGCTATAAGTACGTTTTTTAAGCGGTCCGATAACTTTAAAAAATTAACGATTTTACAAATTATTAAAGTTCAACTTTTCTGTAAAATTCAACAAAACTTGCTGAGTTAAGAAAGTTTTTTTTTTAGAAAAAACTATAAGGCTCAGATCAATTTTTTTTTTCTCTATTTGATAGCTCATATTTTTTACATTGAAGTGTATTTTTGTTTTTGTTAATTTATGCATGGTATTTTCTGTGGAAGCCGTTTTATAACGCTCGGTCGATCCCAGGTTAAACATGCCGATAAGGGAGCGCGGACTGTTTTCGGCATGTTCAACATGGGATCGACCGCTCGCTATAAAACGGCTTCCACAGAAATTACCATGCATAAGTTAACAAAAATAAAAATACATTTAAATGCAGAAAGCTATGAGCTATCAAATAGAGAAGGGAAAATTGATCTTAGCCGTATAGTTTTTTGTAAAAAAAATCCTTTCTAAACTCAGCAAGTTTTGATGAATTTTGAATTTTACGAAAAAGTTGAACTTTAATAGTTTTTAAAATCGTTAGTTTTAAAGTTATCGGACCGCATAAAAAAGCCCTTATGGAAAATGTATTCAAGATTTAGATAGTTTTCGAATAATTGAAATCGGATAATCCGTTCTTTTTCTGAAACACGAAACATAACATGTTACGGCGAAGTCAATTTCAAGGTTCCATCCCTTACTTTGACGCGCTCTAGGGCGTTAACTATAAAAGATCGAATGGGGCAGTCGCGCAGTTGTTTAATCACGATACCCTAAAGAATTTTATCGAGAAAAAAAAATCATTTTCGTTGAGCTGTAGAGGCAGCGTTCTACCACAACTGTCATTTTTTCAAAAAACCACCCCCTAAACTGCTGCAAAATGAGATTCCGACTCACTATGTCCATCTGAACAAACTATCAAAATTTGAAAACTATACTATTTTTTCCTCGCAAAAAATACCCATTGCCTGGACTATAGGTACGATACCTTATAATATTTCTTAAAAAAATATTTAACCCTGTTTTTATGGAAAACAGTGTAATTCGAGTGGACTTACGGATTTGAACCGACCCATTTTTTGGCGATTCAAATTTTATTGAAACAGAAGAGAAATTTAACAAGATTAATGATAATTTGAATGATTTAAAGTAAATTATTCTGATTTTTATAGAAATCTATTCAGGCTAGTAGGTTCTTATGTTTAGGCTATTATGTGAATATGGTCTACTTGACTTGCCTATACTAGTGTTGCATAGATATTGGTGTTATTTCCACTTTTTGATTTTTGGAAGGAACAAGTTATCGATAGGTAATCAGCTACTATGAACTAGGATTACAGAAGGTCATCAAACATATTGTATTCTGCTGTTTAACAACACTCACCTTTGCCTTTTCTTTTCAAAGGTTTTTTAGCTTTTGTGAAAGTCATATTCACCCCAAAAAAGGATAAAAGATATCAAATATTAGATTCTCGATAAAACAACTTATAGATTAGTTAGTAGAGTTCATGCACATTCGTCATTCATCTAAAAATTAATTTGATTTCGCAAATTCTATGGAGGTTTTATTAATCTAAGACCCAGGATCAAGACATCTATTCTGGAGTGAGGTCAGCGTTTTACATCCTTGATTTTTTAATCGGTTATTGAATTTTAATCAATAAGTGATTAGATCAACAATACAAATTATTCAGTATAAATATTTGCAATTAAAATTATAATTTTCAGTAAGGATACAGTGGAAAAAATAAAACAAATATGACGTTAGTTCCGATTTTTTTAGTGAGTTTGTGTATTGGCCAGCTAGTGACCCTACCTGCAGGTAAGAAGCATTTTTTGCAACGTTCGTTTCTGACACTGGGCTCTTTTTTCGATGCCGTATTGTCACTTTCTGACTCTGGGCCGGATCCAATCGTTAAAAATTTGCAGTTACTTACTATTTAAAACTGATATTAAAATAGCACAAAAGTAGATAACATCCAGGAGTTTCAAAACAAAAATATTTAAAACCTACCTTATTATCTTATTCAGATTTCCAATGACCCTATTGTCTTGTTCACTTGGGAGCTTCCTACAGTCAGTTTAGTTCAGGTAACAACGCGAGCTCATTTTGGGCTTCATATGTTCTATGGAATGCAATTTTTATTATTGCAATTTGGGGTGTTGGTATTTTCGCCCCATGATAATTAAAGGACAAAAAAGATAGGTAGATTCGCCCTAGTTCAAGAGTAAACCAAAATCCATTCCAGTAATTTCGCCCCACGCTACCTGACGTATTAGGGAAGGCAATAATTGATAAAACCACAATGTTCTCGTATACAGGTTTGCAATTTAATGAATATCTACGTTAGGTTACAGTTTACCAGTTTCTAAAACTAAGTTAAAAATCTAATTTTCTTACTTTTAAGGTGCACAATGAAAAGAAATGCATTTTATTAAATGGAGTCTAGTGATTTCGTCAAGACTGTACTACTTTCTTCAATAAATTTTTGCCGGTTTTTAACTTTGACATTATGAATTTTCACTGTAGGTATGCAATTTTTATTATTGCAATTTGTGGTTGACCTGAATCGACCTGTGGGAAACTTGTTCCAATTAACACGCCAAACATTGCCTCTTGTATATTTTTCGAAGTTTGAAATTTAATCTGGGATTTTTTAAAAAAATATAAAGCACTTGTGAAAGACTTGCAATACCTATATTGCAGAGTGCTTCCCTAAAATTGAGTATTTTGAGCAATATTTAAAAAAAAAAGGATAATAAAAAGCTACCTCATCTTTACCTAGTAATCAGTAATAAGACGTTATCAGCGTTCTTGTTTTCATTTACCTTAAAAATTTTATTATAACTACGTATTACCAGAATTGCAGCATACATACAAGTATTGATCAGTTGATTCAATTTCGATCGCCTTATCAAATGAATAAGAAAATAATTGTAATCATTTCTAAATTTCAGAGCCCGATGTAGCTGTGAAAGGAAACTGGGACATCACAACTACTACAACTCCTTGTAATACAACAACCTCCCCTACGACAACTACTAAGACAACCACTACTAAACCGACCACTACCACCCCTACTACGACCACAAAAACAACTCCCACTACAACTCCTTGTAATACCACCACTACGAGAACTACTACCAAAACCACTACCACCCCTACAACGACAACTATGAAGACAACTTCCAGTACCCTTACTACAACTCCTTGCAACACAACTACAACCCCAACAACGACAAAGACAACTACTACTCCCACTACGACAACTACAAAGACAACTACCACAACACCTACTACTACCACTCCTACAACGACAACCACAAAGACGACTTCGACTACCCCTACCACTACGCCTTGTAATACAACTACTACTCCCACTACGACAACTACAAAGACAACTACCACAACACCTACCACTACCACTCCTACGACGATAACCACAACGACGACTCCCACTACCCCTACCACAACTCCTTGTAATACAACCACTACTCCTACTACGACAACCACGAAGACAACTACCACCACTACTCCCACAACGACATCCACAACACCAATCACTACCACTCCTACAACAACCACAACGACGACTCCTACTACCCCTACCACAACTCCTTGTAACACAACTACTACTCCCACTACGACAACTACAAAGACAACTACCACAACACCTACCAGTATCACTCCTACAACGACAACTTCCACCACCCCTTCCACAACTCCTTGTAATACAACTACTACTCCTACTACGACAACTACAAAGACAACTACCACAACACCTACCACCACTACTCCCACAACGACAACCACAACACCAACCACTACCACTCCAACAACGACAACCACAACGACGACTCCTACTACCCCTACCACAACTCCTTGTAACACAACTAGTTCTCCCACTACGACAACTACAAAGACAACTACCACAACACCTACCACTACCACTCCTACAAAGACAACCACAACGACGACTCCCACTACCCCTACTACAACTCCTTGTAATACAACTACTACTCCCACTACGACAACTACAAAGACAACTACCACAACACCTACCACTACCACTCCTACGACGGTAACCACAACGACGACTCCCATTACCCCTACCACAACTCCTTGTAATACAACCACTACTCCTACTACGACAACTACAAAAACAACTACCACAAAACCTACCACCACTACTCCCACAACGACAACCACAACACCAACCACTACCCCTACTACAACTCCTTGTAATACAACTACTACTCCCACTACGACAACTACAAAGACAACTACCACAACACCTACCACTACCACTCCTACGACGATAACCACAACGACGACTCCCACTACCCCTACCACAACTCCTTGTAACACAACTACTACTCCCACTACGACAACTACAAAGACAACTACCACAACACCTACCACTACCACTCCAACAACGACAACTTCCACCACCCCTTCCACAACTCCTTGTAACACAACTACTACACCCACTACGACAACTACAAAGACAACTACCACAACACCTACCACTACCACTCCTACAACGACAACCACAACGACGACTCCCACTACCCCTACCTCAACTCCTTGTAACACAACTACTACTCCCACTACGACAACTACAAAGACAACTACCACAACACCTACCACTACCACTCCTACAACGACAACCACAACGACGACTCCCACTACCCCTACTACAACTCCTTGTAATACAACTACTACTCCCACTACGACAACTACAAAGACAACTACCACGACACCTACCACTACCACTCCTACAACGACGACTCCCACCACCCCTACCACAACTCCTTGTAATACAACTACTACACCCACTACGACAACTACAAAGACCACTACCACAACTCCTACCACTACTACTCCAACAACGACAACCACAACGACGACTCCCACTACCCCTTCTACAACTCCTTGTAATACAACTACTACTTCCACTACGACAACTACAAAAACAACTACCACAACACCTACCACTACCACTCCTACATCGAAAACAACAAAGACGACTCCCACTACCCCTACCACAACTCCTTGTAATACAACTACTACTTCTACTACGACTACTACGAAAACAACTACTACAACACCTACCACTACCACTTCTACAACGACAACAACAAAGACGTCTCCCACTACCCCTACCACAACTCCCTGTAATACAACTACTACTCCGACTACGACAACTACAAAGACAACAACTACAACATCTACCACTACCACTCCAAGAACAACAACCACAAAGACGACAACCTCAAAATTGACTTCCACTACCCCTACCACAACGCCTTGTAATACAACTACTACTCCCACTACGACAACTACAAAGACAACTACTACAACACCTACCACTACCACCCCTACCACGACGACCACAAAAACAACTACCACAACACCTACCACTACCACTCCTACATCGAAAACAACAAAGACGACTATCACTACCCCTACCACAACTCCTTGTAATACAACTACTACTCCCACTACGACTACTACGAAGACAACTACTAAAACACCTATCACTACCACTCCTACAACGACAACCACAAAGACGACTCCTACTACCCCTACCACAACTCCCTGTAATACAACTACTACTCCGACTACGACAACTACAAAGGCAACTACTACAACATCTACCACTACCACGCCTACTACGACAACCACAAAGACAACTACCACAATACCTACTACAAGTCCTTGTAATACAACTACAACCCCTGATACAACAACTACAAAGACAACCACTACAAAAACGAAAGCTACAACCACCCCCACCACAACAGAAATTCCTAATATACGTGAGTATCTGTACACTTGAGTTGAAAAAAAATGAACAGACTTTTGGATTTATCTCAAAAAAAAATCATCCTATTGCCTTAATTTCGAAAACTTATATCATGGCTCGAAAATGGCAGTTTTTTTTACACAGCTGCGGACCACTACTTGTGAGCGATGTCTCGTACAATGTATAAACTTTATACATCCAACCATCATCATCATTTGCTTGTCATTTTAGTTTTGAGATCCTCTTAGCTATATCGAACACACCGGTCTTTCGCCTTATCCATATGTTGGTTTTGCGATCTCTGAGCGTCAATCCCAACATCGATCTTTCTAGTGCCCTTTGCGCTACGCGCAGGTCATGCTTGTTCGTCGTCATCAATGTCCAGGTCTCCGAAGCATAGTAAAAAGTTTTCAAAATTTTCCGTAAAAGCCAAAGGCTGACCAACCAAGTTTTATCATCCTTGTTATGTCTTCTAGGTACTGGACTGTCGGAGATATAAAGCTTCCGACTTTCTTGATGATGTTACCATCTACTACTACTTTGTTGTCGTCGATATTCGTTTCATTATACAGGGTGTTCATTTTTAAACTTACCACCCCTATTATCTCGGAGTTGAAAAATTTGCGAAAAAATCCCTGAAACACGTCAACTATAATTTGAGGGGGGATGAGTTTTTATGTAAAATTCGCCTCCCCCTTTCAACCTCCCAGCCTCCAGAGCCACGCCCTAGAAAATCTTAAATGAGAAGGGCGGTCAAGTGATGAATCATTTGGGAGGGTTTTTAATTCCATACATTTTGATACTAAATTTTCATACCTAAGTTCAACTGTTTTGGAAACATTGACAGTTGAAAATTGACTTTTTTCCAACTTATTGACATGATTGAAAATTCCAATTAAGTTTAATCTTCGGTTAAATTCAAAATTGGTGTCAAATGATAATTTATAAAAATTTGAGAGAAGAATGTAAGGCTCGGTTTTCCTCTAAAATTAACCGTTTAGGTTTTACAGCCTGTCAAAGTTGCAAAAAAGTCAATATTCAACTGTCAATATTTCCAAATAAGTTGAACTCAGGTATTAAAATTTTGTACCAAAATGTATGGAATTAAGAACCCTCCAAAATGATGTACCTATATCTTGACCCCCCTTCCCATTTAAGTTTTTCTAGGGGGTGGCTCTGGGGGCTGGGGAGTTGAAAGGGGGGAGGTAAATTTTGCATTAACCTCATCCCCCTTCAAATTATACTTGACGTGTTTCAGGGATTTTTTCGAAAATGATCAACTCCGAGATAATAGGGGTGGTAAGTTTTAAAATGAACACCCTGTTTATTGTCTTGTTCATACTAAGTCGACTATTTGTTTTCTCGCAGTTTGCAAGTCGAATAGCATATTTTGAATATCAAGGAGATTATCGGCTACATTGGATATATCCAATAGCATCGGTTAAACGTTTAGTGATTTGTTTGTTATTTGAAAAAAAAAGTAATTCTAGAAGGAAAAGTTAGGGTTCAAACAAAGATTTACTAAGAAAGAAAAGCATTATATATCATCGATATAACTTGATTAGTGAAATAGTGTGTTTGTTCAAGAACGCAACGCTTTTCATATTTTTCGCCCTTTTATTCAAGTGAAGTAGCCGACTGCAACAGTGTGATATCAGCAGCAGAAATATTCCTAGATACTGCAGGAGCTGGTATAACACTCAACTGTGGTCACAGTCACAAAATTAACAGTATGAACACGCCTACCAAATGCTCGCTGCTATCAGTGCTATAGCAGTGAACTGCTGCGTAGAACTGCGGTCTAGGACCCTGAAAAAATATACCGCAAAAAGATAGGAGCTGCTGTGCGAGCAACCACAGGAAAAGCGAAAATATTAATTGCATGATATTGAAGTTTCCAGAACATTGGAGTTTCGACCTTAGAGACACTGGTTGTTTTCAGATTAACTAGAATCGTTTGGTTTTTTAGAATTCATGAAAGCAATTTTCGCTGTTGGATGCTTGCACCCCAGTATCTTTGTTAGGCAGATGTATTCGCTGTCTTTTCCCGAGGAGACATTTTCGATGGTGAATCTACTTTCTTTCTTATTCGGCGTTATACGTCATCACTTTTGCATATCTTTCTTCAAACCCCTTTCTTCGGTGGCGCTTCCCATCTGACTAGTCATCATCTGTAGTGTTCAAAAGTGTTGGAAATGAGTAAGATGTCGTCGGCGAACCGAAGATGATTCAGCTTTTCGCCGTTTATATTTATACCATACTCTGTATCTCTCCAGTGCCGGCGGGAAAAGTGTCGGTGATATCACATCTGCCAGACTGACTCATGTCGTGATTGGTATGGGATAAGTGTTCTCTTCCAGATCTATTGTCATTTTTGTTGATATTCGGAATAAGCTGTGTATCGTAAGTCAATTCGAGAGTTGTTACTTCTCTTTCTATATAGCCCATAGCTCAACTCTATCGTTTGGTCTCTACAGTTGAGAAACAGGACAAGATGGTATTCGTTGGCTTTTTATACAGAAATTTTTATGGCGAGGGGATGGTCAGAAGTATTAAAACCATAACGGAATCCAGTTCTGTTCAATGAGTTAGTGCTTTTCATTTTCAGTAGAGATAAATTTCACGGACCACTTGTATATTAATAGATGGGGAAGTAGTTTCTGATGTCAGTCCTTTCACATTTCTAAGGAGCAGAACTATTAGTTGATGATTTCATTTCGCTGGTATTTCCGCACTCTTCAGACATAGTCTCATCAGTCTCTTCAGCTTTGATTGAATAGCCTATTTACCTTCTTCCAGCATTTCTATATATTCCGTTGTACTTCGTTTACAATCACTCAGATAACTTTCTGTCTTTACTACTCTCACTCCTGTTTCTAGAGGTTGTTCGTTTAATTTACTATTGATGTTGTATATGTCATCTCCTTTCCCAGTGGTTTATGAAATTATTCCCCATACTTTCAATTGATCGAGAAACGCCAGTGGTTAATTAGATGAAAACTGCTACATTCATCAACTCATAAACTGAAGTAACTTTAGAATATATCATTCCAGTCCATCATATCAGTCGAATTCAACATTGTCGCCTTATTTCAAAGTTGAATAAATAAAAAAAATATTTTCTTGTGATTCTTCTACAGCTACATGTCCAAGTGGATGTCAAGAAGTAGTGTATGTCCCCGACAAAGACTGCTGCAAGTTTTGGCAATGTCTTGACGGTCAAGCTAGTCAGTATACTTGCCCTCTTGATCTTGAATGGAACCCCTCAACAAACCATTGTGATCGGCCATCATCTGGATGTACAGGCAAGGGTTGGGATGGAGTGACTCCTAATTGGTAAGTGTTGATTTTCTTCAAGAACTGGTTTGTCCAGAATAGCATGTGCATTGTTATCTCGGAACGCAAAAAATTTGGAGATTCTTGAAAGTATTTTCTGGTGAAGCCAGATTTTATCGAATTTTCAATAAACAGGTTGATTCATTGAAAAATCCTAGACTAATTATTAGTCCAGTAGCTTCATTTCTGCCCGTGAAACCAATACTCATGAGAACAACATAAGTCCAACAGACATGGATCATGCGTTTGCACCAGAAAAATAATATGACGAAATTCTGCATGAAGCTAATTGTTTATATTTAATATGGTTTTCATGTATTCCACGCTTCCACGCGTTCTATAAAAAAAATTAGGATGAGAAAAATCGGGAATGCCAAGTCTTTGAAATATAAAAATCCCATCAGACCTAAACAATTTAACGACTCTGGGATTTTGAATGATAAAATAATTTTTTATGTTCTTTAAGAATAGCTATCTTCTAATATTCTATCTGCTACAACAATGTTTATATAAAACTAATAAAGGATTTCTGTGATTGGATAGCAATTTCTAGAGAAAAAATATATATATACAGCGATTTCAGGCATGTCCGGAAAAATGGATTATCGCACTTCCAGAGACCATCGTAACATTTTTTACACTTATAAAAGTCCACTTTTGTTTCATAATATCTTGAAAATTGAAAGAAATTATATCCAAAGTCGGTTATTAGCCTTACTTCTTGATTAAGTAAGTCTGTTTCCTGATGAATATTGGTTATTAAATGTTTCAGGGCTTCGGCAATGACGCGGCGGCTCACCTGTTCTACATTCTGTTTCATATATTATTAGTTCAACTTGTGAACAATGCCTTCGAAAACTTATCAAACTTTTCTTTTACACTCTTACCGAAGTATAATGATGTTTTTATATATTTTCTAGTCCAGCTACAACTACACCTACGACCACCACCACGACTACCACTACTCCAGAACCCATAGATACGCGTAAGATATTATTTTTCTTTTCCGTGAGATGTATTGTGACTAATACCACTCAATTTGCATAATATAGGAACCCTATTAGCATAATAACCTAGACAATGGAGAACTAATTATATTTTTAATAATTTGTGATAGTATGAAAGATCTTTATTTTAAATTATCTGCACATAGAAATATATGAGCACAAGAACAAAATGTCTCATAATATGGGTTCTTATTGCATGCATGCAAAATTTGGGAAGATAAGCTCTTATCACAAATAATTTCAGCAACTTGTCCTAAAGACTGCCAAGTCGATACTTACCTGCCAGACTGCGACTGTACAAAGTTTTGGCAGTGCTGTTCTAGAACAGGCTTACCACATTTGGTCAGCTGTCCAGGAGGGCTTCACTGGAACCCCGAGAAGAATGTTTGTGATTGGCCGCAGACCGCCGGGTGTACGGGAGAGGGCTGGAGAAATATTACTATTTCCTGGTAATTGTGTATAAAAAATTTGCTTATTGCATGTATAGTCATTATTTACCATTTCTTCGTTCTCTCCTTAATTTCTTCATATCATAGATTTGAAATATGCGTTGCTCTTGTGGCTGCTTGCACAGTACCTTCTATCCTTTGACGGTATATTATGTTTTCAGGGTCAAAGGCGGCAGTTACACAGCAGTTGACTGCCGTACCCTCTCATATCGCAAAACTCCTACATTTATTACTGTTTGGATAAAACTTGTTGAAAACTTTCTGACTTTGTTTTTTTTTCAAATCAAATCTTCGAAGAACTTGCATAATATCGCGTCATTCTTCACGTAGAAAATGTAAATAATGGTTGTATACGCTTAAATTCAGTATAAATTCAATTATTTTTTTTTTCCAGTCCTTCAACGACAACCACTCCATAACCCCTAAAAAATACTGATGAACGAGCCGAGAAGCATGAATTTAGCCAGGAGAAAGACCTTTTTAATGTATAAAAAATAAAAACAATTATTTTTTTTCTAAACTTTATATTTATCATTTTTGGTTAATGAACCCAACATCATTTTGAAAATGAGCCTATAGCCATTAGTCTGCTAGGTAGGTATCGTAGAATTTGAGGAAGTTGAAAAAAATTGTTTTTGAACTCACGTTTACCTTTACGCTAACTCAAATTTTGGGGTTTAGTTTGCCTTTGGGAAAATCTTGTCTAAAATTTCAAAGGGACTTAAAGGAAAATCATGATCAGTTGTCTCACAAAACAAAAAGTGGGTCAATAATATCACACAGGGCATTACTCATAATAAATAGATTAAGTGAGTTTTCATCTAGAACTATAATTTCATTCAACAATTTCCTAACCCCAATAATTCTGAGGATCGATACAATTCTATAAGGCATTATCACAGATGATAGAGATGCGAAAGAGCGGCGAATTCGTGGTTCAAGAGTAATTTAATAGACATAGGCTGGCCGCACCAATGCCACATCAATGTATTTTGAACATATTTATTATATAAATGCGGAAGCTCAATAATATAATATTATTTCTTTAATTGGTTCACAAACAGCAAAAACATATTTTTTTCTACCCGCAAAAATATGTAAACACACAGGCTGAAACATGCTCACGCACTCGGCCACGTTAATTGTCCTGACGCGGGCGATCTTTATCTATGCGTGGGGTTGCTGGCAGCCCGGCTTCGTCACAGAATATCGTCGACGGCAAGTATACGTACTTACGCATCTGTATTAGGTGATCTGTGGCATTATCTTCAGGGACGCCAAAAAGCGCCAAAATATTTTAATAGATATAAAATGCAAGAAAATAAAATTGGGGTGGAAAGTACAAAACATTAAAATAATGTGTATTACTGAACACTTTCTAAATTCAGAAGAAATAGACTTTCTAAAAATTGAAAATCTCATTGTGGCAGTATCTTTTTGTCGGTCTATATATATTAAGGGGGCTCACTGATTTTATTAGAGCAGGAAACTGACTTTACAGAACTGACTGATATTAAACAACTGAGTGTGGAGGAGTGTATTGAAGTATACAGAATACAGGTCAACCTCGGGTGATTTTGACACCTTTCTTAATATTCTTGACCAGATTTTGGCTCTTAGGAATACAGCAAAAAAATTATATTGGCAGGAGATTTCAATGTCAAATTTTGCACAAATGGAAAACCTCTAAGGAACTTACTGATATGCTTCAATCATATGGTCTATCACAAACTGTCTTTGAACCAACAAGTGAACAGAATTGCTTAGATAATATCTTTATAAACTTCTCAGAAAACGATTTCCATTTTTCTAAGTATAGTAAAACCTGGTAAGTCAGATCACAATGTTCAATAAATAAATAAATATCGCCTTTATTTAACTTCGCAAATGTATACACACTATACTATAATTAATAATTAATAGGTACATAGATTATACATCGCGAAGGGTGCAAAATGGCGAAGTTTAACCTTGTGGCCTTTCTTCCACTTAGCCAATTGCACCAGACCTACTAATACCTAGTCACAGAAATAACAATAAAGCCCCAAGAACATTTTCATCCAGCTCGAATACTACTCGAGAAATTTATTCCTCATTAAACCTATGTAAACTACTGTATTGCTAACAAATGTTGTTTATATCTAGATCTCAGAAAACTAAAATTGCACTCTTTAAATTGCCTAGGCAATTTGTTAAAAGATTTCAACAAGTAAAACCCCGTTGAAACAATGAGGTTCTATGATGTGGCATTTTTAGAAAATTTTTATCTCCTAAACTACGACGTTGCACAGACTCTCTAAAAGTAAGTTTTTCATACAAATAAATAGGTTCTTTGTTCATTATTAACTTTCAGAGATGATATAATATATATATTTATTCCATTCAGGAAAGGGTTATAGGCGATTCAAAGAACACACACATTTCAACATTATGTAAAAATTAATTCCTTCAATAATAACTCAAAATTAAATATATTACACATAGTACTGTAGAAATAAAAGGTCGCTTAATTCACATAATTTACACGTTAGTTTATGTAATTTTTATCATGCTGAATATCTTATCTCAGAAGTTACAATCAGACTAATTAAGCCTTATAATCTGAATGCGGCTTTACTTGATTCGAAAATTATCGAAATTGATTTTCGGTACTTACTTACTTATTTACTCCATTATAGATAGTGAACCTTCCGTTTCGTGTATACCTCTGAACGAGAAGTCTATAATGAATAAATTTCATAATTGTTTTTCGCAATAAAGAATGTGGTTATTGAACGTGTTTATTAATATGCTTCAATGGATACAATGCGTCTCGCATGCATAGGGCTACTGTCAGAATATGACAAGAGGTCAAAAAGGGAAATTTATCTACTGCGAGTTATGATCCACCCAATGGCATACATAGGTATCAATTATAAAGATGATTCCTCATAAAAACAATCGTCAGTTATGGTTTATGTTACACATCTCCCCTTTTAGTTAGCCAATACTGAATAAAAAAAACTAAAATCATAAGGCGGATATGGAGAAAAATCTAAAATACAGTTTTGTTTAAAACCCAGAATTGCCTAAATCTAACAGGTTATTTTACTGTATGCCCACGATCGAGTTTAACTCTACTTTCGCTACTCTCCGGACTTAAAGTTGTATTATTATCAGTTTCACTTGTTGCTGCAATTAGTTCACTTCTTGGTAGGTAGGTACTTGTTAATTTGATTTGAAAACCTTTACACTATTTTCTTTTCATTAGGATCAACTATTTTTCTGCTTAACACTACATGAATTGAATTCGTTCTTGGAAATCAAGAGTTTATTCTAATGACTTTTTCTGCATTTTCCTTAACAAGATATGGATCATGTGCCGTGCTTTGGTACAACAATACCTGATACCCATTGATTGTCCTTTTTTATCCTGACATTTTCCCCTTTCAAAAAGGGCGATCTTCTATGAGCACTCCTATCACAATAAAATTTGGCTCTAAACCTTTTGTCATATTCCTCCATAATATCATGACATTGTACCTTTTACGACCCTCGAATACTTTCCCAAATAATGTCTCGCCGTCGCCGAAAGCAATACTATTATATGACCCAGACTTTCTGTTAAAGAACCCAAAGATATTGTATGTAAATAAATTAAACATTTGTCCACCATAAACCCCAAAATTCCCAAATATCCTTAATGGTCATTCTTTGGGCGAACAGACTGTCATTTATTGCCAATATTTATTTAGGGTTTTCCAGTTGTAATTATGTAGGTTTTAGAAACGTTTTAGAAGGGATGTAAAGGTCGATTTGTAAGAGATCTAGTGAAGCAAGAAGACAGTCTTAAGACAGCTTCAGTCGTAGTAACACATTTTGTTAAAACTCTCTCTAAAATAAGTCTTACTTTTGCTGTAGTTCAATTTCATTCTATATTCCATTACCTAATAAAGCTACAAGTTTCAAACCAAAAACAAAAGTAGTTTTAACCAAGGCAAAACACTGAAGGATCACAACAGATTTTGGCGCGGTCGGTACGATTCAGAAGTATCTAGCAAGATCCAGCAGGATTTGGATACAAAGATTCAAGACATACCATAGTCAGCCAAAGCTATCATCAGCGTTGACCAGTATTGGATTGAATCACAGTTGTTGTGTAACCACTAGCTTTCAAGTTTTTTGGTAAGTGATTTTTGTCTCTTAATGAGGTTACTTTTGTTTGTCTAACTCCTTTATTAATACTTATATGCCACTATGACTCCTCCTGCCGTAAACCCAGACCTACAAACAATATTATTAGAAACTTTTCAAAACATTTTTAATCAACTTCCTTCGTCAAATTCCAACCCAAATAATGGTAGGTTTTCCGTAGATTTTTTATGCAAACTAATACCTAATAGTTTTGATGGCAATCGTCTTGAATTAGGGCAATTTTTAGCGAATTGTAATAATGCCAATGTATTAGCACAGGACGATCAGAAAAATCCTCTTTTATATTTTATTTTATCTCGAATCGGTGGCAAAGCTAAAGAACAGTTAGCTACCCAAAACTTTGATAATTGGGATACCTTAAAAGACGCTTTAAAAACTTTATATCAAGACAAAAAACATTACGTTCAATTAATGGAAGAGCTAAATAATTGCAAACAAAGTCCTAACGAATCAGTGTAGGACTTTTTTCAACGTTTGGAAACAATTAACTCGCGATTGATATCTACTACTCAACAAAATTGCACAGAACCGGAAGAGATTCCTGGAAAACTGAAAATGTTGAACGAAATTGCTTTAAATAGATTTATTTATCATTCGAAACCCGAAATTTCGCGAATGTTGAGATGGAAAGATTTTGATTCGATTAATTCTGCGTATAGTGCAGCTATTTCTGAAGAACGCGCTGTGGCTATGTCGCGCAGTTCAACTCAGTTTTGCAAAAATTGCAAAAACAACTCGCATTCTACAAATAATTGTTTCAAAACAAGAAATCATGATGCAAACGTAAGAACTTTGTTTACGAATAATCAGATATTTTGTCGTTACTGCAAAAAACAAGGGCATGTTATTGAAGAATGTAGAAAAAGACAATATAATAATAATGCAGGAAGATCTAATAATTCGATGAATTTCCATGTTAATCGACAGCATACTAACCAATCTCATCAAAACTCTAACTCCCAAAACTCAAACTATCAATGTAATAATAGAAATCCAAACTCTAACTTCCAAAACTCAAACTATCAACATAATAACAGGAATCAAAACTCTAATTCTCAAAACTTAAACCAAAACTACTCGAGCAATCAAATTAATAGAAGACCTTATCGAAATTCGACAAATCATAATCCAGTTTTTCGCGACTCACCTCATACGAATTCAAGGCAGAACGCGAACGTTAATTCAATTCAATACAATTCTAATGTACCAAATTATCAACCAAGTCATTCAAATTCTTTAAACTCCAACGCTCCTCCAATGACGAACACCTCACTGGAGGATCATCTCAAAACTTTAGCGGTGTTCGAGAACGACGAGAACTAACAATATTTCTTGCTGAAAATAGCTCAAGTTTCATTGAACTAGAAAGTAAATATTCAAAAAATCAAAACAAAAAACTCCGATTTTTACTTAATACTGGTGCAAGCTGCTCATTGATAAAAGCCAACAAACTCAATCCTGAGATAACTAAATTTGTTCCTTCAGAAAAAATATCTCTTCATGGACTCTGTCCTAATTCTCCAATTCAAACAGTTGGAACTACCACTATTCCTTTTAACATTAACAATCAGATTTTGAACATAAAATTCCACATACTAAATCAGGCTACAAACGTCCCTTATGACGGTCTAATTGGATTGGATTTTATTCAAGATCAAAACGCAAAAATCGATTTTAAAAAACGAACTCTATCTCTAAACTCATTGCCATTTCAAATCCCTATCGGATTAAACGCTAATCCTAACACTGGTTCTTATTTTGTTCTCAAATCTCGTACGGAAACAATAATAGAAATCAACGTTCTAAACCCGGAAATAAAAGAAGGGATCATACCAGATATGGAAATATCTAAGGGAATCTATTTATCCCGAGCATTGACTAAAGTAAATTCAAATAATAAAGCTTTTGCAACAATCTTAAACTCAAAAGTAATTGATTTTCAATTAAAACCTATTTCAATCTATTTAGAACAGATTCCTAAAGAAAGCTACTGTTATTTTGCTTCGGAACAAAGTACTGAAAATAATTTTATTAAAAATAGGAGCCAACTATTGAAACAAAATCTTAGATTAGACCATTTAAACCAAGAAGAAAAGAGCTTCATAACTAATCTTTGTGAAAATTATGAAGATATTTTCTTTCTACCTGGAGATACCCTTGGTTGTACTAACACTATTAAACATGAAATAAACATCTCTGATTCTAAGCCCATTCATACAAAAACGTACAGATACCCAGAAATTCATAAAACCGAAGTTAATAAACAAATCAATAAAATGTTACAACAGGGAATAATTCAACCGTCTGCATCGCCTTGGTCTGCCCCTCTATGGGTAGTACCAAAAAAAAATGGACGCTTCGGGGGAACAAAAATGGCGCGTAGTGGTTGATTTTAGAAAATTGAATGAAGTTACAGTTGGTGATGCATATCCAATGCCAAATATCGAAGAAATTTTAGATCAATTAGGCCATAGTAAATATTTCACCACACTCGATTTGGCTTCTGGTTTCCATCAGATTCCAATGAGAGAAGAAGATAAACCAAAAACCGCTTTCACTACACCTTTAGGTCACTGGGAATTTAATCGAATGCCGTTTGGATTAAAAAATGCACCCGCTTGTTTTCAAAGACTAATGAATGCAGTTCTTACTGGTTTACAAGGGTTACAGTGTTTCGTTTATCTAGACGACATAGTTATTTATGGATCAGATCTAAATCAACATGTCTCACGTCTTGAAGCGGTTTTCGACAGACTCAGAAATAATAATTTAAAGTTACAACCCGACAAATGTGAATTCCTCCGTAAAGAAATCTCTTATCTCGGTCATATCATTTCTGAATCAGGAGTAAAACCAAAACCAGAAAAAACTATAGCAATAAAAAACTTTCCCATTCCTAAAAATCAAAAAACAGTAAAAAGTTTCCTAGGTTTAATTGGATATTATAGTAAATTTATCAACAATTTTGCAAAAATTGCTAAACCATTGACTAATCTTCTAAAGAAAAATGTTGCTTTTATTTGGTCTCAAGAATGTCAAGAATCTTTCGACACCTTTAAAGAAATTCTAATAAATGAACCTTTACTTCAATATCCAGATTTTTCAAGAGAATTTATTTTGACGACCGACGCTTCAGACTATGCGATTGGTGCGGTCTTAAGTCAAGGTGAGATCGGGCAGGACCTACCTATTGCATACGCAAGTCGTACGTTAAATTCTGCCGAACAAAATTATACAACTATGGAAAAAGAATTATTAGCAGTAATTTGGAGCATTAAACATTTTAGATGCTACCTATATGGTAGAAAGTTTAAAATTGTAACCGATAATAAACCAATCAGTTGGCTTTTAAACTATAAAAATCCCGGAAGTAGACTGATTAGATGGGGATTATTACTTAATGAATACGAATTTGAGATTATTCATAAACCAGGAAAGTTTAATACTAACGCAAATGCTTTATCTCGATGTCTAAATATCAACATTATTTCTAAATATGATACCTTTGAAAATTTTATATAATATCATTACAAAACCTTAGATATCAATCCGCAACTTGAAATAAAAAATGGAAATCTATTCGATTTTTTTCCAAACGCAGTTTATTTCTCTACTGATTTGGACGAAAGTAATCAGTTTTCAGAGTCCATAAAAAACAAATTCGATTTCAACGATAGCATAAAATCAAACTTTGAATTATATTCAACTTATAAGTTACAAAATAACAATAAAAAATCCTATTTAATGTTCGTGAAGACTTTTCATTTTGAAAATATTTCTTATAAAGACGTTTTTTATTCACTCCGGAACTTACGTACTGAACTAATCAGAGATAATATAAAATACTTCTATTTACCTGACATAACGAAAAATTCTCCAAATTTAAAACAATCAATGTATTTTGAAATGATACACTATCTTTTCAAGGACACGAATATAAAAATATGTGTTATTAGTTCAGAAAAAATTATTATTAGTTCAAAAGAGGAAATTTCCGCAATTCTAAAAGAAAATCACGATTCAAAACTAGCAGGATATTCAGGTTTTACAAGAACATATAAAAGGATAAAAGAACGTTATAAATGGCAGAACATGAAAACTGACATAAAAAAATATATAAAAAAATGTGCTTCTTGTCAAATAAACAAAACAAATTTCAAACCCAGTAAAGCTCCTATGATGATAACAACAACTAGCGAAAAGCCTTTCGAAAAACTTGCTATTGATATAGTTGGACCTCTTCCAATTACGGAAAACGGATCTAGATTTCTCCTTACGATGCAAGACGATTTAACGAAATATTCGTATGCCATTCCTATACCGAATCATGAAGCAATAACAGTATCAAATGAATTATGCAAATTTATAACTTTATTCGGTATTCCCAAAACTATTTTATCTGATCAAGGTACTGATTTTATGTCCAATTTAATAAAAGAACTCGTAAAATTATTTAAAACTAAGCATGTCACAAGCACACCCTACCACCCTGAATCTAATGGCGCTTTGGAGCGTTCACACCTTACTTTGAAAGATTATTTAAAACACTACATTAACGACAAACAAAACAACTGGGACGAATTTATACCTTTTGCAATGTTCGCTTACAATACACATACTCACTCTTCTACTAACTATACACCATATGAACTATTATTTGGATCCAAACCATTTTTGCCAAGCTCTATAACTAGCAGACCCGAATTTAAATATTCATATGACGATTACATAGGCAACCTAAAACTCAAACTTAACATAACTCAAGAACAGGTACGTAACAACATCTTGAAATCAAAAGAAAAATCGAAGACTTATTACGATAACAAAATAAAAAAAAATCATTATAAAATAGGAGATATGGTTTACATTGTAAATAAACATATTTCCCCTGGTCTAAATAAAAAACTGAGTCCTAACTTTAAAGGCCCATATAAAGTCACTAAAGTTTTCAATAACAATAATATTCAACTACAAATAGGAAAAAAAATTATTACGTATCATACTAATATGATAAAACCTTTTGTTTCAGATCAAAGCAACAATGATTAATAACGCTAATCTACTGTTCCTACTTGTGCTAACTTCCATTTCCGTTTGTGTTAGAGGCGATAATTATCACATTACTAATCTCCACGATCATGCCGGTCTTTATTATAATAATCTTGGCCAAGTTAAACTTACAAATTCTAAATTTGTCCTATTTACTCATCTTAATGTAACTGGATATGAAAAGAAAATAAAATTTATTTCTGGAATATTGAAAAAGTCATTCGATCTATGTTATAGTAATGAAATTGTTGAATCTGAAAATTTTCTATGCAAAGATACTATAAAAGTCGTCCAATCTCGGTTTAATAAATTGCTCGGAAAATCTGAAGTTGTCAGCGAAATAATCGGTACTAATACGAAAAAGACTAAAAGAGGAATTTTTGATGGTGCTTCTTACGCATTCAATTGGCTATTTGGCATGCCTGATGCCGATGATGCTGAATTTTATGACAAATCGATAAAAACTCTAATTCACAGTAATAGAAATACACAACTTTTGATGAAACAACAAATTGGCATAATTTCTAGTACGATATCTAATTTTAATTCTAGTATACGAAATTTTAAATCTAATCAAGAAACTCTAAACTCTAATATTAAAATTTTCAACTCCTTCTCAGCAGATACCAATAAACGTATTCACGTAAACAAACTGAAACTTATCATCAGTTCACATATTGCCTTACTCACACAAATATTAGAAGATCTGAACGAAGAATATGATTTATTAATCTCAGCTATAACAATGGCCAGACATAATATCCTACATCCGAAAGTTATAACACCAAAACAATTATTAAATGTACTTTCGGAAATCAAATTGAACAACGGACTTCAATTACCGTTCCCAATATCTTATTCAACTATTTACAAATATTTTGAGATCAGTAAACTAAAAGTTTTTCATTCTGATAACATAATTATTTTTGCAATTGAAATTCCATTGACTGACGAAATGACCTACAATCTGTTCAAATTATTGCCACTTCCAACACCTCATAATTTTTCTGATATTCATTCCTATATCCTACCTGATTTTCCTTACCTGCTGATAAGTATTAGTAAGGTTAGTTATGTGCAAATGAAAGACCTTACCAAGTGTACAAGGATCACAGAAGAGGAATTCATCTGCCAAAACACTCAAGCTACAAGGATTCAAGAACCTCCTAAGTGCGAAGTCGCATTGTTTACATCATTTTCTACCAAAATCCCGGCTGACTGTCATACCGTTACTTCCAAAGCAGACTTCGAGATATGGCATCCACTGAGCGACAACTCTTGGCTTTTGGTACTATCGACGCCCTTACAGCTTACTCTGGCTTGTGATAATTTTCCAATCGAAGATATAAAAATTTCATCAACAGGGCTGTTAAGTTTGGAACCCAAATGCAGAGGCTATACTCAAAATATTATCTTGGAAAGCTCAGAAATCATTACACGGAATATTTCAAAACAAATTTCAGATATCAATATTGCACTTGACGATTGCTGCTATGCCAAAGAAGCCAGATTCAACAACACACCAATCACACTAAAACCAATAAGACTTTCCAATATCAAATTGGACGATTTACAGTTTGCGAATCACAAACTTGGACAACTGGACCAATTGCTGGATGAAGAATTGAAGAAGCCATTTATTATTCAACACTCTCATTGGTTCATTATCATTATTTCTTTTATCGCGTCAGTTGTTCTTTTGGTAATAGTGTACAATTTTCTTAAGTGGTGCGGATTAATATCATGCATTAAAAGTATGTTTTGTTGTACTAAAAGCCCAAAGCACATATCGGATTCCTGCTGTATTAAGCTTTTCAATACAAATATAAATACCACTCCAGGGACAAGTCAAAACATATCAAGAATTCTAGAAGAAGAAGCCAGAACAAAAATGGGCGAAGGGATTGAACTAAATAACCTTCTAAGTTCCAATGAAGCAACCACATCCACTACGAATTCCATGTCCATGCGAAGATCAGTCACCCCAAGACCGTCCATAAAAATGTCTTAGTAAAAGATATGTTTGTATATTCTTAGATATAAGTTAGTTTACATTTTTTTTCTCTCTTTCCTTTCTATTCCTACCTTTATATTAAGTTAAGCTTCATATTATTTTACGTTAGTTTTTTATAATTGTATTTCTTAAAGGATTTGTTTTGAAGAAATTTCTTTATGAAAATTTCTTTTTTTTTTCAAGGGGGGAAGTGTCATATTCCTCCATAATATTATGACATTGTACCTTTTACGACCCTCGAATACTTTCCCAAATAATGTCTCGCCGTCGCCGAAAGCAATACTATTATATGACCCAGACTTTCTGTTAAAGAACCCAAAGATATTGTATGTAAATAAATTAAACATTTGTCCACCATAAACCCCAAAATTCCCAAATATCCTTAATGGTCATTCTTTGGGCGAACAGACTGTCATTTATTGCCAATATTTATTTAGGGTTTTCCAGTTGTAATTATGTAGGTTTTAGAAACGTTTCAGAAGGGATGTAAAGGTCGATTTGTAAGAGATCTAGTGAAGCAAGAAGACAGTCTTAAGACAGCTTCAGTCGTAGTAACACATTTTGTTAAAACTCTCTCTAAAATAAGTCTTACTTTTGCTGTAGTTCAATTTCATTCTATATTCCATTACCTAATAAAGCTACAAGTTTCAAACCAAAAACAAAAGTAGTTTTAACCAAGGCAAAACACTGAAGGATCACAACACTTTTCTGTTTAATTTTATTATGATCAATAAATAGGTAGACTTTCATAGTAGGTAAGTATTTTAGTTGAGACTGGTAGGTTTGCACGTAACAACCTAACAAGTAACTCGGCTGGTGAAAGGTTAAGGCTAGTTGAGGGAGATATTTTGTACTCTAACAGAGCTTTATATAAATCAAAATTCCCACATTTTTTAAATTTATTTTTACAAATACCCATAAACAGCAAAAAAATCGTAGGTATACAGGGTGTTTCAGAAATAGTGTTACAAACCTAAAGGGTAAATATCAATATATATATCACTCATCAAAATAAGAAAAAAAGTTCCCATGAATATTGGTCCGGAAACGTTTCGTTTTCGAGGTACAGAAACGCATCAATTCCGAGGCATTGTTGCTAGAAATTTTAAAAAAATAATATTTTTTTGTATTATATTTTTATTTTTTAAAGATAAATAGCTGAGATTTCCTCGGGCGTTTCGTACAGAGCGAATATCTTTTGCTTTTTTTCAAAAATAGCCATAATCTTTACAATTAATGAAGTGATCTTTTGTTTTTTTGGAAAACACCGCTAAATCTATTTGAGATACGAAAAAATTGCATGATACCAAAAACCTTTGCAATGGAACGGAGAAGCTAGTAGCTCAAAAAAAAAGTTGAAAATGTGCTGATAAAAATTTAGGGTGGTTTTGGGTGGTGTCACCCTTCAAAAAGACTAACCCCTTGATTCAACGTGAAGATTGTCACTATTTTTGAAAAAGAACAGAAGATATACGCTCTGTACGAAATTTGAGCTATTTATCTTAAAAATTGCGAAATATAATACAAAAAAACATTTTATTTTCTTGAATTTCTAGCTCCGATACTTTGGAAACAAAACGTTTCCGGACCCATATTCATAGGAAGTTTTTTTCTTATTTTAATGAGTTCGCGCTTCAAGTTTGTAACACCATTTCTGAAACACCCTGTATATGTATGTGCGACTCTTCACATATCGATAGTCGAAAGTGGCCCTTAGAAGTGTCGGTAAAGGCAGTAGAAAAAACTACATACATACCTCCGGAGGAAAATGCTTTTCCACCCTTAAATATTATTGCCCTGTGCCTCGCGTCGTGCATCAAACTATCCGCGGGAGTAAAAGCACTATTTTCCTCCCATGGCATGTAAATAGCTTTTATGTCCCAAGATTGAGCAAAATCTCTAAGCTTTATGCTGTTAAACGGTTGATTATCAGGAAGAAACTTGAATAGTGTTCCTGCACCTACAAATATAACTCTTTTTGGCCAGTTAAAATTTTTCCTGGCCCTATCCTAAAGTGAATTGATTCAGCATTTGTACCCTAAGATTTTTAGGAACAACCAACTTATAATAATTATTGATCTGCAAATTTGCATACTGACATGCAAATTTTCTCTGATAATAAATTATTTCTTCAATTCAGGCACATCTATGTTTAGCCAAATTTGATTACTTGTCAAAGTATGATCCTTCTTAGTAGAAGACCCCAACTCATGTAACTTTTGCTCAGATATAGGCAAATCAATTTCAACAGTATGCACAACTTATTTCATTTCTTCCTAATCTTTTACTTGGGTTTCAACATAGGATCTGAACAAAAGATCAGAAATATATGTACATAAGTATTCTAGTTAAGTATTGAATTTCAAAATTGTATTTGAGCATCTTCAACTTTATTCTGTGTGATCTAGCAGAAACTTTGTCGATAATTTTTTGCTGATCGAGACTAATAGTTTGTGGTCAGACTTAACTAATATTTTTTGTCCATATACAAATTTATGAAGCCTTTGTAGCCTAAACGAAATAGCTAGATATTCTTTCTCAATCAGAAAGCCACTGGTCTTTCTTCTTGCATGAGACAACCACCAATGCCAGTCTGACTAGCATTTGAATTTCAATGGCTAATTTAGGATCGAAAATGTTCAGAACCGGAATATCAGAGATTATGACTTTTATTTCATTAAATCCATTCAACATTGATTTTTATGAGAACGCGCAATGAACATAATAGGTCTGAAAGTTTTGGCAAATGCTTGGATAATATAAATACTTAGTTAAACCCACCAAGCTAGCACTCTTAATAATTCAATTTTATTTTCAGGCTCATCCAACATTTTTGTTACAGAATGTTACATTATTACCTAAAACCTGTAGAATAGCCCCTCTAGTGCCGCTGGTGAGTGAAGAAAATTTATTTCGTATTATTATTTATCAAGGAATGAATAAAATCACCAGCCGGTAGTACAGTTTTGGACTTTGGACTTACCAAAAAATAATCTACTTAGTACCAATTAGTACCCATCGCTGGGCGCTGGAAAAAAATCGGTTTCGGATTGAAAGCGCTGTTGCCGGCTCTCGTAGATATTTCCAACTATACGTAATTAATTCACCATGGCAAATCCTAAACAATGCAAAGCTTGCAAAAAAATTTTGGACAAGAAAACTAAATTACAATGTGGGGACTGCAAGAGTTATTTCCATCTAGAATGTGGTGGTGTTACTGAAATAATTGCCCGCATTATGCAATCAGAAAAAACACCCTGGATTTGTGCTGGATGCCTAGAGGAACCAGCCACGACAGCATCAAGACGCCAGTCAATGCTATTCTCACAGCGTGGTAATACGAATACAAGAAGATCGGATGTTTTTACTCGCCCTACTGGAGAGCCAAGTTATAGCGGTGATATGGAACTTAAAATTTTGATTAGGGAACTCCAAGAGGAAATGAGGGAAATGAGGAAAACTATGGAGTTCTTTAATGATAAATATGAGGAGGAGGCTAAACGAAACAAAGTACTTGCAGATATAGTCTCTGAAGTATCCAAGGACAATCAGGAGTTCAGGAAACAAATTCAAAAATTAAAATCAACCGTCAATGCGCAAGAAAATAGCAAATTAAAATCAAATACTACAATATCTGGACTTCTTGATGTCGCTGATGATGATGTGATGTCGAAGGAAAAAATTACTGAATTGGTCCAAGGCCTGAATGTGAATTGCAATGAAGGGGATTTTGAAAATATTAGAATTTTTAAAATCAACAACGGTGCAAAGGCAGTGGTTACTTTAAAGTCTTCAGAGTTAAAACAAAGAATTCTCAAGGCAAGGGCGCAAAAAGGCAAAATCAGCATCAGGAACTTGGGACTGAGAGAATCAATGCACGCAATTTTTATTAATGAAGACCTTTCGAAGGAAATGCATTGTTCAAGAAAGCGAGGGATCAGCTGAAGGAGAAAAACTACAAATATGTCTGGCACCACAACGGCCGAGTTCTTGCTAGAAAATCTAAAGGAGATCGATATGTTGTTATCCAAGGTGAAAATGATTTGGAAGAACTTCTGTTGGGGGAATTTAGGGTATACATGTGTCGATTGTATTGTTTTTTTTTTTTGCAAATTTAAGGCTACCGCAATGAATAACAAGCCCAATTCTCCATTGAGTCTTATTACCTAGATTTGCAAACTTTGCTCAGTTGGTAAATAATACATATTGTAGTATAACATAACGGTTCGTTCAGTAAAATTGAACGATTAGAATTTTTATTACCTTTAAACAACAATACTTCTGAAAAACGAAATGAAAAACAAATAGGAGCTACCTTGTGGAAACTTACTCAATTTTACTCACTGGAATGCGCCCGACATAGCAAATATTTGGGAAATTTAAGGGAAGTTGTGATATCTAAAAGAAACGAAAAATTTGTGAAACGTCTACTTTATTATTAAAGTAAATTGTACCGTTCTCATCCTGGAACTAACGAGGGGAAAGAGCACGGCAGGGAAACCCTCGATCTGACATTCCTCAAAAATCGAAACATACTGTGTAATTTTAATAATCGTGAGTCCATAAATCCATAATTTAAGTCAATGAAATTTTAAATTAGGTACCGCCCTTGTTCTTGTGCTAAAATTTCAATTACACACGCTACATTCAATCAACACTACCTATAATCAATAGTTTTGTTAGTTAGCCGGTCTGCCGGAAGGTACTGAGGTCCCATACGGGATGCTACCCAGCTATAGTTGTTTCTGAGCCAATATCTCTAGATTGATTTTTCTCAATTTGGGGATATTTCTAGGATATTCTCTCGTCAGGGTAGGAAAATGTTAGTAAATTCAACAAGGCCCTAATGCACGTTCTGAATACACAAAACCAAAATCTCAGCAGAAAAAGGTAGCACATAGTTTCTTAGGTTTTAATTTACTTCTTGATCTGTGTTGTTTACAGCATGAAACGATTTTTGTTAAATACATGAACAATGCACATGTTATAAAAAAAATAATATAAACAAACAAAAAAACATAAAAATGGAAAAAATGATACTTGTATAAATTGAACTCTCACAAACAAAATAATAATTATCTAACTGACCTGGTGATCGCTCTTTGACACACACACTAATAACAAATTGGATTGAACAATCAGTTTATTCCAAAATAAAAATAAAAATAAAAATTGAATAATGAATAATTACAGACACGCGATACGCGTCTAACGGACCAGCTTGTTCTCTAGTCTTTCTAATGCCTAATCGCCTCTTCCCTAGCTCCCGTTCGGTTTGGTACCCTTTCAGTATGCTTCACGGTGCATACAAGGTTGCAACATTAATTTTTATTCAGTAAACGTTTTTTTTTGAAGTTAAGATTTGAAGAAATAATATTTTAAATAGGTGGTTTTCCTCAATATGATATAATCTCTGTAACTGAGACATGGGTTAAAAATGAAATACCTTCTAATTAGATAGACAGAATAGAGTTGGGGGTGGTGTGAGGGGTCTATATAAGATCAAATCTGCAATGCAATATTGTACACAATAATATAAATAGTCCAAATATCGAGTATCTTTTTCTGGAAATAACTCTTAGTGTATACAAGTTGGCAGTCATAAAAATATACCGCTTACCTCAAACAAACCACTCTGAACTTATAAATTTTGTAGACGAAATTGCTCCTCAAAAACTGATTAAATATGATTTTGAATTGAATTGAATTGAATTATTTAGTATATAGCATGATTTTGGTTTTCAGCAGTTAATAAATGAACCTACCAGGACTGCTGGTACGTCGCGTCGGCAGCCTGTTATTTATATAAGAGACTATAAAAACCTTGACTTGAATGATTTTGGAAATGATTTGAATAACCTAGATTTGGGACAATATTTTCTATATAGAAAACATCGATGAAAGTTCGTTTTTTGGAAAATAATATATTTTTTTTGTTTAATAAGCACGCTCCATTAAAAGCTATTAGAGTTAGTAAACCACCAGCGCCTGGGTTGACCGACAACTTGAAATTAATTTATAAGCAGAGAGATAAAGCAATGGTTAGATATAAAAGAGATGAAACACCTATACATTTAATATTGTATCCTTATATATTCAGTTAGGACCTAATTTGCATTGTTTATTTCAACAGTTGCGGCAAGTATACAAAGATCTGTTTTTGGAGGAGCAATTGCTTGTGTAAATTTTATTTATAATATCATATCTTAATTTATTATAATTTGTATTAGCAATAAATAAATTTGATGATATTGTCTTGTTTATTATGGATATTTATAAGTATTTCTTTTGTAATATAGGGTTAAGAGTTGAAGAGTAGCTCAAGCTTATCTTCGCCCTATGGGCAAATGTCATCTACTTACGTTTGTAAATAAAGAGACAATTTATTATTATTATTATTATTATTATTATTATTATTATTATTATCAAAACTTTAGAACTGCTTTTACATACACAGGGTCTAATCTTACACCTTCTGCTGAGAAAACCTGGCCAATTTTTTTCACCTAATTCTTTTACTCATTTAATAACTTTTGATTTACCTACTGAATTGTACACCAAACTTTCCAGCTTTAAGCATAAACTCTGAGAATTCTATCATATTCCTCTCCTGTACTTATTGCTATGATGAAATTATCAAAATAAATACCTATTGGTAAAGGTCCAAATATTTTGTGATTCATTCTCTAAAAATCCGAAACTCTCGTTTAAACCAAAAGGCAACGAGTTAAAAATAATATTTTCTAAAGGATGTTATAAAAGTACACAATTTTCTGCTTTGACTATCAAGAGGTACATGATAAAAACCTTCTTTCAAATCCAAAACACTAAATATGTTTTATTTTTTGGCTTTTGTGCCAACTTGTCAACAGTTAGAATTGGAAACTGATCCAAACAAACACACTTATTCAAATGCACAGGATCCAAACAAATACGAAAATAACCCGATGGTTTTTCAACAATACCAATATTATTCACTTACTCCGTAGGCGCTTCAACTCTAGATATTATTTACCTCTTTTCTAAATCACTTAAAGTTTCTTTTAATTTAGATTTCTGAATATTGGGGACCGGGGACCCTTCGGCAACGGCTCCTAACAGACTGAGCATTTTTATGTAATACAATTTTGTACTAATAAGGAACCTTACTCGTACCTTCAAATTATTCTGCATACTTCTGACAAAATCTTTCCCCTCCTTGCATGACCTAGTTCTAATAGCATCAACTTTTTCGAGTTTTGGAACACGTGTTTAAACCTAAAATTGGAATACTGTTATGACATTTTATGACTATAAACTTGACCATATAGCTACACTGTTTTATGACACAATCTAATATAATATATCCAAAAGCTTTAATCTTATTGTTACCATAAGTGTTAAGTAATACACTATCATTAACCAACATGTGCTCCAAATTCAATTTTTAACAAATTTTAAAGGTAAACAATTGGCACTGGCAATTTTAAATGTAACAAAATCGTTATTTATTAATACAATACCTAAATGTCCAGACGCTATGACCAGTATTTACATTGTTTACTGCCACTGAACCAATGTATGGTTCCAAGTTGTCACTGTCTGAATTTAACTTTTCTCTCTCCAATTCATGAACCTCCCTGCTCTCATTTGCTTTCGATGAAGCAATGCTCGTTTTCCTTGGGTATCTATCACCGACTGCATAATAGTTCAATTTGCCACATCTGGAACAAGTTATACCAAACGCAGGACAGCTTCTTGGCCTATTTAAAGCAATCATTGAAAAGTAGGAAGGTGATAACTTACTACGAGAACCTTAGTTTTGAATTCACTTGATCAGTGCTATTTCTGAGACCTTCTATCTGCAATTTACTGGCTTCCGTAGCTCTACAGCCTGATTCTACTTGTGGGAATGTTTAATTTGTGATTCTTAACAGCCTTTCTTCTAATGAACTATTCCTGACTCCACTGACAATTCGTTCCGTTATTAGGGAGCAATGCAAATCACGAAAGTTGCAGTTTTTTACCAACATTTTTACTTTAGTCAAAAAATGGTTAAAATCCTCATCCTCCTCTTCAACTCTCATAACGAACTTGTACCTGTATAGTTTTAATTTTTCATGGGTTTTCAATACTGTACAAAGTACAAATACCCGTATAACAGTACCAACATTTATTTTGTCTGTTTTACTTAATATATTCATACTTTCTAACACATCTTGTGACTCCTCCCCAGCCAGGTTGAGAAACATAGCAACTTTTGTCACTACCTATCCTTTTTATCAAAGCCAGATACTTTTAGGTAAGTTTTAAAAGAGCTGAGAAATTTTTCAAAATTCTGAGCTACATAACTGTTGGACAGAACTGCGGCACCTCAACAGCAGTTTTCTTTCTTAATTAAGTTTCCGGGTTCTTATTACTTTTGAAACCACATTATTATATGTTTCTCAATTACGACTTTTCTCGATAAAAAACGTGGTTATTGTTTTATTGAACCTGTTTATTAATATGTTTGTTAACAATGAGTGTCGCATGCATATAAATACTACTATAGCCTAGTTTATGACAAGGCGTAAAAAAGCAAAATGCATCTACTTATTTATGATCCACACAATGACATCTAAAGCGATAAGTATCAATTATAAAGTTGTTTCCTCATAACAACTTTCGATACTTATGGTTTATGTTACAGTAGTAGTTTCATAGAAATAAAGAAGTCAGCATCTCTGAATAATAATGGCCGTGATGATAGATCCCTAATCCATAGTCAGGCAGCTTCAACTTTGACGACGTATGATTTAGAAGTTAAAATGGTTGGTTTCGTGAAATCAACGTTTAGCGTTCATTGAAACAAGGACGACTGTTTATTATTTTTTTTTATGATACCTGTTCATAGATCTATGACCAAGAGGCAAAAAAGGATTGTTTTAGTGTGAATATGGTCTACTCGACTTGTCTAATGTTGCATAGGTATTGGTGTTATTTAAACTTTTTGATTTCCGAACGGAACAAGTTATCGATAGGTAATCAGCTACTATCAACTAGGATTACATAAGGTCATCAAACATATTCTGCTGTTTTCCACTACTCACCTGTGCCTTTTCTTTTCAAAGATTTTTAAGCTTCTATGAGAGTCACATTCACCCCAAAAAAGGATAAGATATCAAATATTAGATTCTAGATAAAACAACTTATAGATTAGTTAGTACAGTTCATGCACATTCGTCATTCATCTAAAAATTAATTTGATTTCGCAAATTCTATGGAGGTTTTATTAATCTAAGACCCAGGATCAAGACATCTATTCTGGAGTGAGGTCAGTGTTTTACATCCTTGATTTTTTAATCGGTTATTGAATTTTAATCAATAAGTGATTAAATCAACAATACAAATTATTTAGTATAAATATTTGCAATTAAAATTATAATTTTCAGTAAGGATACAGTGGAAAAAATAGAACAAATATGACGTTAGTTCCGTTTTTTTAGTGAGTTTGTGTATTGGTCAGCTAGTGACCCTACCTGCAGGTAAGAAGCATTTTTTGCAACGTTCGTTCCTGACACTGGGACTCTTTTTTCGGTGCCGTATTGTGACTACTTACTATTTAAAACTAAAATTAAAATAGCACAAAAGTAGATAAC
Organism: Ceutorhynchus assimilis; assembly: GCA_917834065.1. NCBI lineage: Eukaryota > Metazoa > Arthropoda > Insecta > Coleoptera > Curculionidae > Ceutorhynchus > Ceutorhynchus assimilis. Next base: position 75,789,541 of record OU892277.1, read on the forward strand.
ATCCAGGAGTTTCAAAACAAAAATATTTAAAACCTACCTTATTATCCTATTCAGATTTCCAATGACCCTATTGTCTTGTTCACTTGGGAGCTTTGTATAGTCAGTTTAGTTCAGGTAACAACGCGAGCTTATTTTGCGCATCATATGTTCTATGTAGGTATGCATATTTTATTATTGCAATTCGGGGTGTTAGTATTTTCGCCACATGATAGGTAGGAAAAGATAGGTATTTTCGCCCTAGTTCAAGAGTAAACCAAAATAAATTCCAGTAATTTCGCCCCACGCTACCTCACGTATTAGGGAAGGCAATAATTGATAAAACCACAATGTTCTCATATACATGCTTGCAATTTAATGAATATCTACGTTAAGTTACAGTTTACGAGTTTCTAAAAGTTAAAAATCTAATTTTCTCACTTTTAAGGTGCACAATGGAAAGAAATGCATTTTATTAGATGGAGTCTAGTGATTCCGCCGAGACTGTACTGTTTAATTGTCTCATCAATAAATTTTTGCCGGTTTTTAACTTTCACATTATGAATTTTTACTGTTGGTATGCAATTTTTATTATTGCAATTTGTGGTTGACCTAAATCGACCTGTGGGAAACTTGATCCAATTAACACGCCAAACATTGCTTCTTGTATATATTTCGATGTTTGAAATTTAATCTGGGATTTAAAAAAAAATATAAAGCACCCTTGTGAAAGACTTGCAATACCTACCTATATTGCAGATTGCTTCCCTAAAATTGAGTATTTTGAGCAATATTTTAAGAAGGAAGGATAATTAAAAGCTACCTCATCTTCACCTAGAAATCAGTAATAAGACGTTATCAGCCTTCTTGTTTTCATTTACCTTAAAAATTTTATTATAACTACGTATTACCAGAATTGCAGCATACATACAAGTATTGATTAGATAATTCAATTTCGATCGCCTAATCAAATGAATAAAAAAATAATTGTACTCGTTTCTAAATTTCAGAGCCTGATGTAGCTGTGAAAGGAAACTGGGACATCACAACTACTACGACTCCTTGTAATACAACAACCTCCCCTACGACAACTACTAAGACAACAACTACTAAGCCGACCACTACCACCCTTACTACGACAACAAAAACAACTCCCACTACAACTCCTTGTAATACTACCACTACGAGAACTACGACCAAAACCACTACCACCCCTACAACGACAACTATAAAGACAACTTCCAGTACCCTTACTACAACTCTTTGCAACACAACTACAACCCCAACAACGACAAAGACAATTACTACTCCCACTACGACAACTACAAAGACAACTCCCACTACCCCTACTACAACTCCTTGTAATACAACTACTACTCCCACTACGACAACTACAAAGACAACTACCACAACACCTACAAAGACAACTACCACAACACCTACAACTACCACTCGTACAACGACAACTTCTACCACCCCTTCCACAACTCCCTGTAATACAACTACGACTCCTACTACGACAACTACAAAGACAACTACCACAACACCTACCACTACTACTCCCACAACGACAACCGCAACACCAACCACTACCACTCCTACAACGACAACCACAACGACGACTCCCACTACCCCTACCACAACTCCTTGTAACACAACTACTACTCCCACTACGACAACTACAAAGACAACTACCACAACACCTACTACTACCACTCCTACAACGACAACCACAACGACGATTCCCACTACCCCTACCACAACTCCTTGTACCACAACTACTACTCCCACTACGACAACTACAAAGACAACTACCACAACACCTACTTCTACTACTCCTACACCGACAACCACAACGACGACTCCCACTACCCCTACTACAACTCCTTGTAATACAACTACTACTCCCACTACGACAACTACAAAAACAACTAACACAACACCTACCACCACTACTCGCACAATGAAAACCACAACACCTACTACTACCACTCCTACAACGACAACCACAACGACGACTCCCACTACCCCTACTACAACTCCTTGTAATACAACTACTACTTCCACTACGACAACTACAAAGACAACTACCACAACACCTACCGTCACTACTCCCACAACGACAACCACAACACCAACCACTACCACTCCTACAACGACAACCACAACGACGACTCCCACTACCCCTACTACAACTCCTTAATGTAATACAACTACTACTTCCATTACGACAACTACGAAGACAACTACCACAACACCTACTACTACCACTCCTACAACGACAACCACACCGACGACTCCCACTAACCCTACTACAACTCCTTGTAATACAACTACTACTTCCACTACGACAACTACGAAGACAACTACCACAACACCTACTACTACCACTCCTACAACGACAACCACAACGACGACTCCCACTACCCCTACTACAACTCCTTGCAATACAACTACTACTCCCACTACGACAACTACAAAGACAACTACCACAACACCTACCACCACTACTCCCGAAACGACAACCACAACACCAACCACTACCACTCCTACAACGACAACCACAACGACGACTCCCACTACCCCTACTACAACTCCTTGTAATACAACTACTACTCCCACTACGACAACCACAAAGAAAACTACAACAACACCTACCACTACCACTCCTACAACGACAACTACAAAAACAACTACCACAACACCTACCACTACCACTCCTACATCGAAAACAACAAAGACGACTCCCACTACCCCTACCACAACTCCTTATAATACAACTACTACTTCTACTACGACTACTACGAAGACAACTACTACAACACCTATCACTACCACTCCTACAACGACAACCACAAAGACGACTCCTACTACCCCTTCCAAAACTCCCTGTAATACAACTACTACTCCGACTACGACAACTACAAAGACAACTACTACAACACCTACCACTACCACGCCTACTACGACAACCACAAAGACAACTACCACAGTACCTACTACAACTCCTTGTAATACAACTGCAACCCCTGATACGACAACTACAAAGACAACCACTACAAAAACGAAAGCTACAACCACCCCCACCACAACAGAAATTCCTAATATAAGTGAGTATCTGTACACTTGAGTTGAAAAAAAAACAGACTTTTGGATTTATTTAAAAAAAAATCATCCTGTTGCCTTAATTTCGAAAACTTATATCATGACTCAAAAATGACAGTTTTTTTTTACACAGCTGCGGACCGCTACTTGTGAGCGATGTCTCGTACAACGTATAAACTTTATACATCCAACCATCATCATCATCTGCTTGCCATTTTAGTTTTGAGATCCTCTTAGCTATATCGAACATACCGGTCTTTTGCCTCATCCATATGTTGGTTTTGCGATCTCTGAGCGTCAATCCCAACATCGATCTTTCCAGTGCCCGTTGCGCTACGCGCAGGTTATGGTTGTTCTTCCTCGTCAAGGTCCAGGTCTCCGAAGCCTATTAAAAAGTTTTGTTTTCAGTTTTTGGTCGAGTTTGGTCTTAAAAATTTCCCCCCAAGAGCCAAATGCTGACCAACCAAGTTTCATCCTCCTTTTTGACTGTCGGAGATATATAGCTTCCGACTTTCTTGATAATGTTATTATCTACTACTACTTCGTTGTCGTCGATATTCGTTTCATTATACATTGTCTTGTTCATACTAAGTCCTATTTGTTTTCTCGCAGTTTATGAGTCGATTAGCATATTTTGAATATCAAGGAGATTATCGGCTACATCGGATACATCCAATAGCATTGGTTAAACGTTCAGTGATTTGTTTCTTATTTGAGAAAAAAATTATTATAGAACGAAAAGTAAGGGGTTCAAACAAATCATTAATATAATTTGATCAGTGAAAAAATGTGTTTGTTCAAGAACGCAACGCGTTTCAAATTTTTTGCCATTTTATTTTGGTGAAGTAGCCGACTGAAACAGTGTGATAGCAGCAGAAAAATTCCTAGATACCGCAGGAGCTGGTATAATACTCAACTTTGGTCACAGTCACAAAATTAACAGTAGAAACACGCCTACCAAATGTTCGCTGCTATCAGTGCTATAGCAGTGGTGAACTGGTTGTTTTCGGATCAACTGGAATCGTTTGGTTTTTTAGAATTCAAAAAAGAAATTTTCGCTGTTGGATGCTTGCACCCAGGTTCAGTTTCTTTTTTAGGCAGATGTATTCGCTGTCATTTCCCGAGGAGACATTTTCAATGGGGAATCTAGTTTTTTTCTTAGTCGGCGTTATACGTCATCACTTGTGCTTTTCCCATAGCTTTCTTCAAACCCCTTTCCTTCCGTGGCTCTTCCTATCTGACTAGGTAGTCATCATCTGTAGTATTCGAAACTGTTGGAAATGAGTACGATGTCGTTGGCGAACCGAAGATGATTCAGGTTTTCGCCGTTTATATTTATAGTATGGTAAAAATATAAACTTGGATACATTCTCCAGTGCCAGCGTGAAAAGTTTCGGTGATATCACATCTGCTAGACTGACTCATGTGATTGGAATGGGATAAGTTTTCTCTTCCAGATCTATTGTCATTTTTGTAGATATTCGGAATAAGCTGTGTATCGTAAGTCAATTCGAGAGTTGCTATTTTTCTTTCTATATAGCCCATAGCTCAACTCTATCGTTTGGTCTCTACAGCGAGAAACGGGACGAGATGGTATTCGTTGGCTTTTTATACGGAAATTTTTATGGCGAGGGGATGGTCAGAAGTATTAAAACCATAACGGAATCCAGCCTGTTCAATGGGTTGGTGCTTTTCATTTTCAGTAGAGATAAATTTCACGAACCACTTGTATATTAACGGATGGGGAGGCAGTTTCTGATGTCAGTCCTTTCACATTTTTGAGGAGCAGAACTATTAGGTGATATTTCCGCAGTCTTCAGACATATTTTCAACAGTCTCTTCAGCTTTGATTGAATAGCCTATCTACCTTCTTCTAGCATTTCTATATATTCCTTTGTACTTCGTTTCCAATCACTAAGATAACTTTCTTGCTTTGCTACTCTCTCTTCTGCTTCTAAAGGTTGTTCGTTTAATTTACTATTAATGTTGTATAATATGTAATCTCATTTCCCAGTGGTCTACGAAATTATTCTCCATACTTTTAATTGATCGAGAAACACCAGTGTTTAATTAGATGAAAACTGCTCATTCATCAACACCTAAGCTGAATTAACTTTAGAATATATCATTCCAGTATATCATATCAGTCCATTTCAACATTGTCGCCTTATTTCAAAGTTGAATAAATAAAAAAATCTTTTCTTGTGATTCTTCTACAGCTACATGTCCAAGTGGATGTCAAGAAGTAGTGTATGTCCCCGACAAAGACTGCTGCAAGTTTTGGCAATGTCTTGACGGTCAAGCTAGTCAGTATACTTGCCCTCTTAATCTTGAATGGAACCCCTCAACAAACCATTGTGATCGGCCATCATCTGGATGTACAGGCAAGGGTTGGGATGGAGTGACTCCTAATTGGTAAGTGTTGATTTCCAAGAACTGGTTTGTCCAAAATAGCACGTGCTTTGTTATCTCGGAACGCAAAAAGTTTGGAGATTCTTGAGAGTATTTTCTGGTGAAGCCAGATTTTATCGAATTTTCAATATACAGGTTGATTTATTGAAAAATCCTAGAATAATAATTATTAGTTCAGTAGCTTCATTACTGCCCGTAAGAGTAATACTCATGAGAACGACAACATAAGTCCAACAGAAATCTAGCATGCGTTTGCACCAGAAGAATAATATGACGAAATTCCAGAGACCAGCGTAACATTTTTTACACTTATAAAAGTCCACCTTTGTTTCATAATATCTTGGAAATTGAAAGAAATCATATCCAAAGTCGTTTATTAGCCCTAATTCTTGATTTAGTAAGTCTGTTTCCTAATGAATATTGGTTATTAAAGGTTTCAGGGCTTCGGCAATGACGCGGCGGCTCACCTGTTCTACATTCTGTTTCATATATTATCAGTTCAACTTGTGAACAATGCCTTTGAAAACTTATCAAACTTTTTTTTCACACTCTTACCGAAGTATAATGATGTTTTTATATATTTTCTAGTCCAGCTACAACTACACCTACGACCGCCACCACGACTACCGCTACTCCAGAACCAATAGATACGCGTAAGTTATTATTTTTCTTTTCCGTGAGATGTATTGTGACTGATACCACTCAATTTGCATAATATAGGAACCCTATTAGCATAATAACCTAGACAATAGAGAACTAATTATATTTTTAATAATTTGTGATAGTATATATGAGCACAAGAAGAAAATGTATCATAATATGGGTTCTTATTGCATGCATGCAAAATTTGGGAAGATAAGCTCTTATCACAAATAATTTCAGCAACTTGTCCTAAAGACTGCCAAGTCGATACTTACCTGCCAGACTGCGACTGTACAAAGTTTTGGCAGTGCTGTTCTAGAACAGGCTTACCACATTTGGTCAGCTGTCCAGGAGGGCTTCACTGGAACCCCGAGAAGAATGTTTGTTATTGGCAGCAGACCGCCGGGTGTACGGGAGAGGGCTGGAGAAATATTACTATTTCCTGGTAATTGTATATACAAAATTTGCTTATTGCATGTATAGTCATTATTTACCATTTCATCGTTCTCTTCCTAATTTCTTCATATCATAGATTTGAAATATGCGTTGCTCTTGTGGCTGCTTGCACAGTACCTTCTATCCTTTGACGGTATATTATGTTTCCAGGGTCAAAGGCGGCAGTTACACAGCAGTTGACTGCCGTACCCTCTCATAACGCAAAACTTCTACATTTATTACTGTTTGGATAAAACTTGTTGAAAACTTTCTGACTTAGTTTTTATTTTTTTCAAATCAAATCTTCGAAGAACTTCCGTAATATCACGTGATTCTTCACGTAGAAAATGTAAATAATGGTTGTATACGCTGAAATTCAGTATAAATTCATTTTTTTTTCCAGTCCTTCAACGACAACCACTCCATAACCCCTAAAAAATACTGATGAACGAGCCGAGAAGCATGAATTTAGCCAGGAGAAAGACGTTTTTTATGTATAAAAAATAAAAATAATGATTTCTTTTCTAAGCTTTATATTTATCATTCTTGGTTAATGAACCCAAAATCATTTTGAAAATGAGTCGACAGCCATTAGTCTGCTAGATGGTTGGTACAATCATCGTAGAATTCAAGGTAGTGGAAAAAGTTTATGAGAATACTCAAATCAATACTATTGAGCTCAAACAGAGAATAGTTTACTGTTGGGATCACTATAATCAACAAATTATCAAAGGTGGGCACAGTTAATCGAAAAGTTAACTTCGTTAATCGTTAATTCGCTACTTGAAAAGTTAACTTCGATAATCGTTAATCGTTAAATTTTTGAGAATATAACGCAAGTTAAAGTTATCCGTTAAGAGTTAATCATCGAAAAGTTATACTGATGTTTGAAGCTAATTATAGGTAATAGATAATTGAAATAGAATAGGCTGGGCTAGGGTATGATATTTTTAATACCTATATTCCTGCACAGGTGAATGTGAATATAACAATAAGGCCCAGTTTCACAAAGTGTAGTAAACTACTAGTTATGAGATAACTACTAGTTAAAACGAAAACAGCATTTCACAATTGACGGTTCAACGTGACACCTTTAGTTAACCAGTAGTTGAATTAACCAAAGGATGCGTATAAGTTAACTATGAGTTAGCTGAAATGCTTCGTTTTTTAGGGCAGTTCAAAAGTGTCAAGTTTGAAAAGGTGAAATTATTGAATGAAAACTTTTGCATTTCTTTTTCCGTTAGTGATACAATTGGAACTAAAATCTGCTCCCACTCTTCTCCAAGCATTTTCTTTTTTTTTAAACGTCGATGCGCCGCTTTTTTTACATTCTATAATGAACTTACATGGGTATATTTTTGAACGAGAGACACTAATAAATATTCTTCTTCCTTTGAAAAATTCGCAGACCTTTTCTCACTTGACTTTATGACTTAATTTTAAACAGGAAACACGACACAAAATCCAATATTAAATAGGTATCTGTGAAATTTTACTGCCACTGACAAAAATTAATATAATTATTAATGACAAATCTCAAAAAGTGACGTTATAGTGAAGTTTGAAGGGGCCTTTGTTTATTTTTCAAGGTGGTTTTTAAATTTTGTCAAAAAATCAAGTACCAACCTTTGAGAAATAAAATTCAACCACTAGTCATTTAACCAACGATTGTTTGTGTAATGTGAAACAGGTTAATGAGCGAAGTCCCAGTTAACCTCTGACCCCTAGTTGACTGACCAGCACTGGTTACCACCGATTGTGAAACTGGGCCTAAGTATCTAGATCTAAAAAGCGGCACTATTTTCAATTTAGGTAGCTGATTTATTTACCATTCACCTCTGCAAGAAAAAGGAGCTTATAGAACAATGCAGACAATGTCACAGCTCAACGATACGTTTCAGCTCACAGCCTACTCAACAACAGAACTAAGAGCTTGCGCATGGATTTCACTGTACGGAATCGGGTTTGGAGTCATTCCCGAACAGTTCCAAACTGCGTAGTGTAGCAAACTGAAATCTTTCTACGCCTGTGCGAAGTGTCCCGATTAACCTTGACGCGCAATTCAAGCACACAAAATGACGTCATTTACGTACGTAACGGGCTAAAGTTAGCGGAAGTCCAAAGTAACGGAAGTTAAGAAAACCGTTAATATTTTTTCAGGTTAACTTAGAAGTTAAATTTAAGCAATTTTTTTAACTTCGTTAATTAACGGATAACGGATTAACGGTTTTCTGCCCAGCTATGCAAATTATAAATAAGTCAATTAATTGGACAATGGCGTCGAAGACTCCAAGCTGTTGTTGATAATCAGGGAGGTCATATTCACAATAGGTTTTTGTAAAATTATTGGAAAATCTTTTTTTTTATTATATTTTCCCCTCCTGTTAATTTGTTATTTAATAAAACCCTATTACGCTGCATGGTAATATTATTTAACAATGTTTTCGAAAAAAATACATTTTTAATACAAACCCTGAAGTTTCTCGAAACATTTTTTCATAGCCTCTTTTCCGATAATTTCCTAATATTTTCAGATAATTTATGCCCCAAAGGCAATGATTGAAAATACTGCTTCTTACTTGGCTCCCCCTGTACATTTTGATCAGATATTTTTTCTACAATTAAGGAAAGGCTCCCCTAATATTCACACAAAATTTCACAAAAATCCGCCAAATGGAAAAAAAGTTATTCAGAGCCAAATTGGGTTCCAAATAAATTAGGCCCACAGTGGGTGGACACTTTTTATTGGTAGGTACCTATATTTGATAATATATATCTTATAGGATATTTTCAAAAATAAGTCATAAGCTCATCGTTCTTTTTTTATTAGACATTTGCAGTGGTTTTGTTTGTAGGTACCTACATAGAGTATTCAAATACATACAGGGTGATCTATTATAAATGTAATTCACTCCTAACTTTTTCATTTGACGTTTTTGACAAAAGTGTCAAATACCAAAGTTTTAAGAAATTGTCAAAAGTTTTCAACTATACCACATTATACTCTGTCCAACCAACCTACGGAATGAAAAACAACAAACCCTTCAAAAAGGTTCGTTACTATTGGTCATTTATCAGCCCGCTGTTAGTAATCGCTGACACCAATGTTAGGAATCCACCGTTACCGCTGCCACCAATGTTGGGAATTGGGAATTAGCCGATGCCACGAATGTTGAGTACTTCGATAATTAAAACTCGGTTATTGAATAAAAATGCTTCGTTTATTAAAATTCTCGTTGAGGGGGAAACTTAGTTACAAAAATTGAGAGGCAACCCGACTATTCAGAGCGAAGCTTGAAATCTGAATGTGATGTTTTCAGCGTGAAGATGGAAGTCTGAATGTCCTTCTCTACAACTGTCTTCGACCCAGGAAGACCAGTTTGGAGCTTTCGAAAGAAGGGTATTTTACAATTTCCTAAAACTACCTAATCCTTTCTACAAAGTTTATGAATGTGCTAAAATCTATTTATTAGGTACTATATTACTTAGAAAGTTTGTACAAGTGTGGGCCATGACGTAACCTAAGGGACTAAGGGTCCGGACAATAAAAGAAGGTCGGTATGATAATATTGCGCCGACAAAGACATCGTCGGCCTCTCTGTAAAATGGATTGGTTACAATAAAACAAATTAGAAATATAAGAATAATCAAATGCTAATACAATTATTGTTGTGCTATATTATTGGGGTTACAACACCGCTTTACACTGTAGAGTGCTGTTTTGCAGGATTTTGAAATAAATAAAATAGCATAAATCAGTGTTTAGTGTAAACCTAGCCGCCAATTTAACTGTCATACTCCGTAGGTCCGTTGGACAGAGTTTAAGTAAGTTTTAAGCATAAAGGGTGCATCAAAAAAGTGTAGCAGAGCGACGTTGTTTTTTTTTCAAATGGAAGACCATGTATATTATGCGCTCATTGATTAGTCCCCTTCAACCTGAATTCAACGATATACGGTTTGCTATGTTGAGTGATTTTTGAGTAATTTTTGAGCTAAAACACGATTATATTTTTCAAACTTTAACACCCTGTATCTCGAAAACTGAGCATTCGCGGACCCATGTTTCTATTAATTTTAATGAGTGCAATTTATCCTAGAAGTTTGATCATACTATTCATTAACACCCTGTATTTCTAAATATGAATGTATCGCGGCCTCTTGCAAACTAATCTATATCTAAATAGCTATTATAGTTTCTCTTCTTTTGAATATGTTGACATTGTTAACAAAACACTTGGCGAGAAAAGTACCTAAGTAATGTATTTTTGATTAGTGGTAAAGCTGTGTTTGATATTTGATATCATATACAACATTATCCCAGATTATGTGAAAGGTGGAAGAAAAATTCAAAAATTTAAAAAGGAATTTAAAAACTGAATTAAAGGTGCAAGTGACCTTATTAAAAATATAATCTAAGTGACTTGAAAAAAGTGTTCTGTGTTATTATTATTATTATTCATTATATTATGAAACCGAATGTTCCAACTCAGTTCTGAGTGTTGAGCATTATTAAAATTATAGATCTTTACCTATATCTAGATATTTGACGTGGAGTTCTTTATTTTATTTGCTATTACAGAATTATCAATTAACCATGTTTAGGTAATTCTATTACTCATAATTTGGCTTTTTACATTTGCACTTAGTTGGCTTTTGTCTTCCTTTTTTGATCTTTTACATCAACTACTCAATAATCGTTTAAAATTGAAAATCTATTTCGAATAATATTTTTTAACTATGTATTAGGTTTTGGTTTATTATGAATAATGTTCTATGAAATATTAGTTTTATTCATGTTGAGACGAGCTACTTGAGTATACAATGTGATGTCAAAAGTTTTGTTCCCTGCACAGTGTACACACATAAGTACGAGAATCAAAAAAGCAAGTTTTGTTATTGAAAACTGTTATTTGTTTTATCTCAACTTAAAATTCATTAGCAATAAAGGGTCATTTACATCCACTTAATTTAACTTAACGTACGGAAAATTAATAATTAAGAAAAGTTGAAGATCATGTATCTACTTATATGTAGTTGTTCACATCCACTTAAAAATTAAGAAAATTAACGTGACACACGGAAAAGTTAAACCAACTTCAACTTAAGGAAATCCGTGCGTTAATTTCAATATCAATTATAAATAACGGACAGATTGAACTAGTCTGTGATTATCAATGTCATTGTTGATTACACGTAGGAAAATTAACTTCATTGTAAGCACACACCTTCTCAGTTTCGTACGTTAATTATAATTTTCCGTACGTTAAGTTAAGTGGATGTAAATGACTCTTAACTTTTAAATAGCCATGTATTTAAAAAAAAAAATTAATTGATTTATATAGTCTTTGAATAAACTTTGTACAAACGAGACCACTACAAATATCTAATAAAAGATGAGCATGATGCATCTCCCATAATATATAATTCAAATATTTGCACCAATAAAAATTGAAAAGTGTCCACCCTGTACATTTGTAACAGTTTCAGTCTAACGGCTACATGTAAGTATATTCTAGACAATTATGTCTAATAATTATGCCTCAGAATGGTTTGTTTTTTGTGTTTTAAAGTAAACTTTTCAAGGCGACGTTTGCATCGGACTCTTATTCGCACGCCTATGGATGGCCGTAGCTCCGAAATAGCTCGAGGACCTCCCCCCCAATTTTTTAAAAATTCAGACATTTTGACCGAAACCTATTTTCAATGGTCCAAGTGTCCTTTTATCAAATTTCAGGATTCGGCAATACTGTAAAATAAAAAACTTTAAAAAATCCTTATTCTCCCAGAACAAACCGCTTCTCGTTATCCTTTCTCGTTTTAGAGATATTTACCAGCAAAATGTGTTAGTTTATCTGACTAAGGACACCCTGTATGACTAAAATTTTCGAAGAGACTCAAAAATTTGAAAATATATGGTGTATTCCATTGGAAATAACAAGGGTATAGCAAGTCTAGAAAGGACTAGACCGAGAGCTCATAACACAAAAAAGTTAGTCATTTATAACAGGTATGGCGACCCCCTAGGTGTCCAATTACGTAATGAGGAAAACGAAAAAGATGATAACTTTCTTGCCGTTGGGCCCTAACTGCATGGCGATTAATCGAACTTGTCAGATAAATTGCGGGTTTCAAACAAGCTAATTTTTTTAAAACTGATCATCTTTGAGGAGTCATTCACGAAAATCACCATGCCATACCGTTCCGATGGTTCCAAGTAGCCACCATACCGCCACAAAGACGTAGATTTCTTCAATAATGCTAAACGATTTGTAACGGTATGGCATTTGTTTTGTGGAAAGGTAATGATACAATGTGACCGTTCATATATTTGCCATACTTATAATCAAGTGCAAAAGTGGAGCCATACTTGAAAACTAGTTTTCTGAAACGTCTTCCAACTACAACTGATACAAGGTCTAGAATTATTTGTTACAGTATGGCATCATTGTATTCAGTTTGTTTCCATACGATTCAACCTGAAAACAATAATCCCATACTGATACCATGGGGCTGAAGACTGTCACACTTGCGCTAAGGCTAAGATGAGATTAAAAACATAATAACGAAATGAATTGTAACAGTATGGCATTTAAATTTTTCTAAAGATTACATGGTAATATGCTTCTGAAAAATTATGCCATACTTCTCGTGTAGTCTGAAAGTGGTGCCATACTTGAAAAACTAGTTTTCTGAAACTTCTTCCAGCTACAACTGGTACAAGATCTAGAATTATTTATCACAGTATGGCATCATTGTATTCAGTTTGTTTCTATGCGATTCTTCCTGGAAATAATTATCCCATACTGATACCATGGGGTTGAAGACTGTCACACTTGCGCTAAGATGAGCCCAAAAAAAATAATAACGAAAAGAATTGTAACAGTATGGCATTTAAATTTTTCGAAAGATTAGAAGGTAATATGCTCGGGAAAAATTATGCTATACTTATCGTGAACTCTTGGTGGTGCCATACTTGAAAAACTGCTTTTCTGGAACGTTTTTAAGCTGCAACTAATACAAGATATAAAATTATTTATTACCGGTATGGCATCATTGTATTTTCAGTTTGATTATACGATTCTACCTGAAAACAATTATCCCATACTGGTTACCATGGGGCTGAAGATTGTCACACTTGCGTTGAGATGAGACCAAAAAAAAAAACGAATTGTTACAGTATGGCTTTTCAATTTTTCGAAAGTTCATAAAGGAATATGTTTCGGAAAAATTATGCCATACTTATCGTCAAGTCTGAAAGTGGTGCCATACTCAAAGAACTGGTTTTTTGGAACCGCTTTGGGCTACAACTGGTACCATGAAAGTTGGCTACAGTTTACAAGTATTATGAAACATTCCTCCAGTGCAGTGTGTTACTGTCTGAGTCGAGCGGGACGGCCACAACCGAGGAAAGAAATTTCGAGCTGCGGGAACCGTAGAATATTTGAAAACACTGTTATACAAGAAGGTTGCCACTACCATATATGTTTGAAACATGATATTTAGATTCTTACTACTTTGAACTTTCAGAAAAAATTCGTGCCAGACTGTTACAAATAATTAAAACCTCTCATATAATCTTACATCTTTCTGATAATATTGTACGTATTTGACCCATACCACGGTTATGGCGTAGTCTGATTTTTCTTTCTAATCACACAAATAAGTAGTAAACAAATTTATAGGGTGTTACAAATTGTTTAGCATTATTGAAGAAATCTACGTCTTTGGGGCGGTATGGCGGCTACTTGGAACCATCGGAACGGTATGGCATGGTGATTTTCGTGAATGACTCCTCAAAGATGATCAGTTAAAAAAAAATTAGCTTTTTACAAATAATTTAAAAAAATATTAAAAACTAACGCGCGCCGACTGGTATGGCGGGCTTTAAGCCACACCGGAAAAGTATGGCATTCAGCTTTTGACTAGCTCCTTTTTCATAAACTATCGAAAAATACAAGAATTATTGTGTTACAAATCGTTTGATACCCGCAATTTATCTGACAAGTTTGATTAATCGCCATGCGGTTAGGGCCCAAATGCAAGAAAGTTATCATCTTTTTGGTTTTCCTCATTACGTAATTCCACCCCTAGGGGGTCGCCATAACTGTTACAAATGACTAACTTTTTTGTGTTATGAGCTCCCAGTCTAGAACAGCAAAATGCAATGTTTTCAAACATATAGAGTTTCAAGTAACTCGTCAATGGATACTTACCGATTATGGGTACGCCTCTGCTCAACAACAAATTAGATAAATTGAAATGTACTCATTAGAAGAGATATAAATATGGGGAGTTATAATCACCTACCAAAATCTTCTTTTACAAAGTAAAGTAAGTTCTACCAACACAAGAACCCTGAAAATAACAGGATTTTGGAAAAAAATTGAAAGGACCACGCACAAAACTTATGGAAAAGTGGTTCCGGTCAAATCCAATAAAATTTTAGTATGATATAGTTCATGACCTCCTGATCAAATTTCATCATTGCCACAAAAGAATCGTTCGAGCCGTTTTGGAGTTATAGCCTTTTCAAGATGGCTGAACAAAAACAAATTAAAGACTGAATAAATTTTCACATTTCATTATTATTTTATGATAATCGATAAAATATCATAAAAATAGTTTATAATTATTATAATCAACATAAATAGTGCTACAGTTTGTCTAATATTAAACAGTGTTATATTATTATATCCATTTTCGACTAACAGATAGACAAAATGCTCCATATACACGTCTTGCAAAATACAACTTTGACATAATCTGATATTTTGTACTTGTTTTTTTTTTTGTGAAATAACTAAATACTATACTAAGTAGAGGAGCGTTCTGGAAGCCGTATCTCGTCGTTTTTTTTTTCGGCGTAGAACCAAATCAAACCTAGTAGGTTTTGTTAAGCATGTCACTGGGCATACGAAATCTAAAGTGCAGACATTTTCCCGTGGTCTCGTACTTTTTTATGACAAAAAAAGTAAAAAATATATATTTTTAATAAAATGTGTTTTTCTTTGTTTCTACCGTCATATCTTCAAAACCAATCAAGTTATCGAAGTAAATTTTTTTTAAAATTAAAGTACACACTTAGGCGCTTTTAATAGTGCCTTCGTTCCTCACGAAGTTTTCCCCTTTATTTTTTCAAAATCGGAACATCCAGGAATTACAATTTTAGGTCTTACAATTTTCACCAATCGACAAACTTTTTTATTTTTGAAATTTTTTATATACATACAGCGAAGCAAATGATGCCAAAACATGACAAAAGTTTTTGAAATTATTAGTTTTTACCCAATATATATCGTTTGGCCACAGCGATTTTTTATTTGTGCGCTAAAATAATCTAACGCGAGCGAAACCCATCGCGAGACAGTATTATACCGCATTTACTCAGAGATAGGAGAGTATAATACTCATAAGACCTTATGACCACTTAGTAGGGTATCACATATTTTTAATTAAATTAAATAGAAGCGGAAATATGGATATAATACCTATAATTCCTAAAATATATTTAGATTTCAATAAAATGTGGCCCTAACTTTCGACATTAAAAACATTCCTGTTCATCATTTTCCTCTTCTTCAAAATCTACAATAGTGTTATTACAAAAACGACATTTACACTCGTTACAACATTTTAGACCTTCTTGCAGGCAAGCACATTTTCGATTTTCACCATTTTTATCTGAGGAATAAATATACAGGGCTTTCATTTTAAAACTTGCCATCCACGTTATCTGCGTAAAGAGGCATATTCGTGCAAAACGCCGAAACACGTCAACAAATTTATTGGGGGGGGGGGGGGGGGAGGTTTTTCACGTGAAACTGGAATCCCTTCTTTCAACCCCCTAACCTCCAGGGCTACGCTACCACACCACACCGCCTCAAAATTTCTAAATGAGACAGGGGGGTCGAGTGATAGATCAATTTGAAGGGCTGTTGAGTCTGTAGAATTTGCCGTTTCATTTTTTGAATTTGACCTCAGTGTTGTTCAAAAATGCCTATTCATTTTTAAACACACCTGCTTTACCTACAATTTTATTACAGCCCCGCCACCAATCAATTTGTTGACTGTTGAGGTGTTTTGGACATTTCCACGAATATGCCTCTTTACGCAAATAACATGGGTGGCAAGTTTTGAAATGAGAGCCCTGTATAATGATTGTCGAACAAAATTAGGAATTGGCTTGTCATTGGAAAATATTGGAGTTCAAACCTCGTCAGATAAATTCCATACTGAACCGTCTGCATTTATAAGTGGTGTGGGCTTATTGCTACTGTACCATGTTTAAGTTCAACATAATACACCTGCATGAAATTATAGAATATAGCTACTAATTATAGGAAATGAATTGTCTTATATCCTACTGAACTATTAGTAACCATATATATCTTGGTTACAATAATCATTAATAGGGTCTTAACTCTCGCGCGGTGGTTAATTATTTCATAACTCCCGCTTTTACCTTGGATGGTACAACTTTGAGAAAAAATTGAAATTATGATTTATTCCTTTATAAAAATAAACAAAATACAGTAAATTCAGTAGGAAATAAAATTATCTATTCACCACGGAAATTATCAGGTGTTAATATCCATGGGCAATTGCTGTCCCTCGGGCCCACAAACTTTGCCCTGGGGTATTAACCATCCTCATAATTCCCTTGATACAGCAATAACTATAAATCTATTTTTACCTTAAAAAGTGCTGATAAAAAGCGCGTTCGGTTGGAGGAAGCTCCGAGGATGGTTTGTTTGTAGTTGTTGCTAGTTTTATCCGCAGGTCATTTAGTTACAGTATTTGTTTGTCTTGGTTTTTGTAGAGTAGAAGAACCAATTTTTTAGCGAATTCCTTAGAGCAGGTAAAGCGCACTCCTACAGACATAAGGAGTAGGAACACGCGATTTTGCTATGAAACTAAAGTGAAGCCAATTTTTAGCAGGTGTTTGTACACCAAACGACAGGTAAAGCATTGAATTAGCTATACCGCCATTATTTTGGATCTCAAAATACCTGAAAAAAAAAACGGTTACATTTTCCTATTCCATGTTCCTTCTCCTCCCACTTAGGAACTTACCTACTCTAAGGCGAATTCTAATGCTTTGACATGTGACTGCAGTGACAATTACTCAGACATTTCTTGAAGAACGGCAATCTTTTTTTTAGGAACATCGAAAGCAGAGTTTGAAATTGAATTTCGATGAGACAGCAACAATATTTTTTAATTTCTTAATCCCGCCAATAGCACAGTACTATGGATAGTAGTCAAGTTGTCTAGCCATGGCGCGAGAGTATGCGATACATTATTTTGGCGCGCAATTGAAAATTCGCTGTGGCCAAACGATATATATTAGGTAAAAACTAATTATTTCAAAAACTTTTGTCATGTTTTGGCATCATTTGCTTCGCTGTATGTATATAAAAATTTTCAAAAATAAAAAAGTTTGTCGATTGGTGAAAATTGTAAGACCTGAAATTGTAATTCCTGGACTTTCCGATTTTGAAAAAAATAAAGGGGAAAACTTCGTGAGGAATGAAGGCACTATTGAAAGCGCTTAAGTGTGTACTTTAATTTAAAAAAAAAATTACTTCGATAACTTGATTGGTTTTGGAGATATGACGGTGCAAACAAAAAAACACATATTTTATTAAAAATATATTTTTTTTACTTTTTTTGTCATAAAAAAGTCCGAGACCACGGGAAAATGTCTGCACTTTAGATTTCGTATGCCCAGTGACATGCTTAACAAAACCTACTAGGTTTGATTTGGTTCTACGCCAATTTTTTTTTTCTCGAAAACTAAGCGACTTTCGGCCACAGATTTACTCGGCTAAAGATAAATGATGAGTATATTGGGTGTCGAAATTCGAATCGTTATATACAGGGTGTTTGGTACATCGATAGCAAGTTTTCAATATGTGATAGTTCGGGTCATTTAGAAGCTGTTTGACCATATTTACCCTTATGCAAAGTTACGTTGTTTTTAAGGTATCAGCATTTTTATATATTCTTGGGAAATATTTGAATTGTTCCTAAAAAATATTATTTTTATTGGTAGTAAACATTTCAACCTTTTTCATTTTTTTTTTTTTTTCGATATTTCTAATATATACACTCTTTCAAAACAATATGGATAAGGACACCGAATGATTGATACAAAAAAAAATGTAGCCCAAGTTATGTGTTATGGATTCAAAATATCTGAAAATGGCGATATCTCAAAAAACGGCAAAACTTTGCCACGAGGGTAAATAAAGCCAAACAGCTCCCAAATGACCCTAACTGTCACTCATTGTAATCTCCCTATCGATGTACCAAACACCCTTTATACCTACCTATAGATTCTTTATTTTCACATTTTACGATTATTCTTCGATTACAATTTATTAGGCTAAACCATAAAATAGAAAAAAAGTTTTGTAAAGGTAGAATAATATTTTTTGAATACATTAAAACTTGGATCTTTTTATTTTTGTATTGCCGATTAGCATCAAAAACTCTCTAAAGAAGTTCTGTGTGAGGATATTTGACATTTATCTCATGCCTGGAATACACCAGAGCTGGGCAGTGATTGCCTTGAAAGTGCTTGAAAAAGTGCTTCAAGCACGATAGTGCTTGGTAATTGGTAATCGAAGCCCTCTATAAAAAAGTGCTCGGTAATTGATTTTCGCATTTCAAGCCATTTAAAGTGCAAGCAAGCCGGGCCGCGCTTACACGCGCCAACGCTCCATGGGAAGGGCGGCGTGGCGCGGTTACGATATCACGGGCCGTGGGAAGCTAGCTTTATAGTTGAGTTATTCTCGCACCTCGCTGGCAAAGGCAAAATGCAATATGTAACACTATTCACTCACACTATACACTATACTACCACAGTTTATTAAAGTCTTTATCTTTAGTTATAATAATGTTAATATTCGATGATACAGTGTAGTGTATTTAGAGTAAAGAGACGAAAACTAAATAGTAAGAAATTGAGAACACAAAACTTTAGTTTGATCATTTCATTATAACTATCATCATATCAACATCAACCAAAAACGTTAAAACTTATTACGTTTCAAATTGCTTTTTCCCCAGATCCCAATCCAGCAATACCTTTATTTTAAAAATAAATTAGAAGCAATTGGCAAAGTAGTGCTTGGTAATTGGTAATTTGTTTGAGAAAAAAGTGCTTGCAAGCACTTGCAAGTAATAAACAATGATTTCAAGAACTTTTTGAGTAATTGGTGCTTGGTAATTGAATTGTGCAATTACTTTCCTTGGTAATTGGTAATTGCAAGCACTAAGAATTTCCAAAATGCTTGGTGCTTGATGCTGGCAATTCCTTTTCCTGAGGGCTTGGTGCACCTGATTTCCATGTATAGTATTATCCAGTAATTGAAATATTATCCTACTGAATAAAAAGTTGGTGTTTGATAGCGTTTCTGATAGATACCATTCCTTTGTTAGAAGAGCTTGGAATTAAATTCAAAATACCAAGTCAACTAGTAGTGGAGTTCCCTCGTACGAAATTTTGGAAGAAAACGCCAAATTGGGTTACAAGCATGAAATTTGGCATAATTGTCAGGAAGCTCATTTTCAGAGATCTGACCCGACTAGCCAGGCTCTGCGACCCTCAAGACTCCCAATCTCGCATTTTTTTTCAAAATGGCGAACGGGAATTTCCTCAATTTCAAAATTAATTTATTTGAGCATGATTATACACTTTATTATATAATTTGAGGTCAAGGAATTCAAAAAAAATATTTTCAAAACGATATGACCTTCAGTAACCTTGAAAATTACAGTTTAATTCAATTTTAAAATAATTTTAATATAACATGTTTGAAACCGCCGAAAGAAAAGGGTTAAAAATCAAAAATGATTGCATAGCATAACATAAAAATTGAAATATCTTATCAAAGACGAAAAGTTTCTTATAATGAGGTTCTTGGTGCCTCTAGTTTGACAGTAAATTCATGGTTACCGTCTGTTTGACGGGTTCGCCTGGTAGGTGCTACTCTCGGTGGAATCATACGTACCAACTCTTCAGAGAATTTTCCGTGATAGTACCTGTAGAAGAGAGATAAATCGCCCACAGATCTGCGATGTTCGAGACCATCCAAGTTACGAGTAAGTGCGGGGTCATTGATCAGCTTGATAGCTCGTTTTTGCACGGTATTCAAAAGCATTAAGGTATGTTTGGGTGCTGCACTCCATATATGTGAGCAGTACTCCATAGTTGGTCGAATCTGGGCTTTGTAGAGTGTCAGCAATTGGCTTGGTGTGTACAGATGTCTTGTACGAAATAGCACCCCCAGCTTTTGGGAGGCCCTTTTAGCAATATCTGCCACGTGACTGTGCCAAGACATGTTGGTCTCTGCAGTAACCCCCAAGATGTTCAACTGAGTCTGTAATGTGACAGCACTTCCAGATAGCATGATGTTTGGCTCACCGGTGCTGGTCTTTTTTGAAAACAGAGCTGCTTGGGTTTTCTGCGCGTTGAACTGTACAAGGTTTTTGTTACCCCAGTCCTCTATTATCTCCAGGTCGTTATTTATCTGCGATATTTGAGTTAGTCTAAGATGATGGAATTCACGTGCGGAAAGACCTGTGGGTGGTATGAGTGAGGAGACTACATTGCCATCGTCTGCAAAGCAATAAAGTGGATTTACTGTTTTATCTATGAGGTCATTTATGTAAATCAGGAAAAGAGTTGGCGAAAGGATTGCTCCCTGTGGCACACCAGCATTTATTTGGTAAGAGTTGGAGTTCTGGCCATCCAGTGCAACATAAAATGGATCTGTCCTTTAGGTAACTTTCAAACCAAGTGCAAAGTTTCGGCGATAATCCCATTGCTTTGAGCTTGTTGAGCAGATTTTCATGCCAAACTTTGTCGAATGCTTTAGATATATCTAAGGCAATTGTTCTTGTTTCACCCCGCAACTCAATCGCTTTTTGCCATAAGTGAGTGACGTATGTAAGTAAATCGCCAGTTGACCTATATTTTCGAAATCCGTATTGCTTATCGTTGCCTATTGATCCTACTAATTGAAAGTCGTTAGAATCATCCTCAGAAAAATCTGAAGAGTCGTCATGTCGTAAGGTAATAATGAAAGGCTGGATTTCCATAGCTCCGTCGATTAAGTCGTCAAGATCCCACATTTTTCCTCCTCTGCTATTACATGTTTTATGGTGGTTTCCCAGTTTTTCGCAGTTGAATTCGTCAATAAATCACTAAGAGTTGTCGTACATTTTCTATCTTAGTTATGTAGTTCTTAGCAACATAATCTTTCAATTGTGCCAATATAAGCTCTATTGGATTCAGCTCATCAATAACATATTTTTTAGACTTTGACTTATGCAGCCTGATAATTTTCAAAAGTTTTTTTTCACCTTGATATCCGCCTTTTTCCATCTTGTGGGAAGCTTCTGTTCTAAACTAGAACGATAGCTGGCGTTATCCATGACTGCTACAGAAATACCGGGAATAATTTCGATCATTGGCTTAAAATATTCCTCGAAAACGTCAGAAGTCATTTCTTCGTGGTAATCCTTAGTTGAATTTGATTGAAATTGTAATAATAAGCCATCATCCATGGGGAGACCGGCTGATACCTTGAAATCCGTGATTCATGCGGATTCATGTTTATATTAGAAGACAAAGGATACGGAGCTCGATGAGGTGATGGGACTGGGGATGTGGCAGTAGGGGTAGGGATCGCACCGTTACGGAATTAACCCGGGAGTACACGCGTGCCGGTCAAAAGGACCGACCATTGATAAAATCAGTAATTACGCCACTGGTACAAGGGTGGCAGTTTTGGCCATCCAGGAATGCCTGATGCAGGTTTTCCACTACCCATTGACCCAAAAATATTTTGGTTTTTGGTTGAAGTATAGTTCGTTGTTTTCATAGTCAGTCCTTTTGACTAGGCGCGTGAACCTGAGTATCTAAAATATTTGTGTTCAAAATTGGCATTTTCTGATCTTGGGAGTACTTTTGACTGTCGATAATACGGTAACTGTACTGCATAATATAATTCCCTTTGTAATAATTATGAATTCTAGGAATTATAGTGGTTGTACACTTTTTTCGCGGAGACAGTCCCAAACGTATCCTGAACGCTAAGGCATGACTTTCGCAGGTAATATTTGAAAGTTTCATATTTCTATTGATTAGTAAATCTGCGTAGGTCATGCCTTAGCGTTCAAGATACGCTTGGGATCGTTTCCGCGAAAAAATCTAATTATTCATATAAACTTTTGGGCAATCGGTCGATTTGACCGAACGCGTGTAATGACGAAAGTTTTTTGGCGCGTGTAATGCCGGGTTAAAGACGTGCGCGGTGCGCCAGTATTGTTATTGTTAATCGTAGTTATTAGTTTTGTTGGATATATTTATTGTTAATAATTAATAAATAGTTTTTGTGTTAAGTGTAGTATTATTTACCACCAGGGGTTAGCACAAACTGGCGACGAGGATTGCACTTCTGTTAAGTTCTTTTATTTAGGCAGAGGAAACAAGTCTATTGGCATCAATTTATTCCGTTGTTACGTTGATTTAACAATAATTACACATCAAAACGTAACCTATTAGTACTGAAAACGGTCAATAATAATTAAGTCCTGGTTGACATTATAATTAAGAGAGGATTTCGGTGTTGCTGAGTATCATCTGGTTTGATAGTGGTACCAACAACTGCTTTCAACTCGAGTGCTTCTGGTTCTTGTCGAGCTCTTGAAATTTGCTGTTAAAATCTGATAGGTTCATAGGTATTCAAGATGATGTTGCTGTTGGATATCGATGAATGGCGATGAATCATGACTGTAGATACTGACTCCACGTGTGACCGTTTTTGAAGGGAAAAATCGGCCGAAATAATCATTAACAGCTACAGCAACATATTGCAATTAAAATTATGAAGACGATTGCTACAGATAGGATGGTTTTGAAGATTAGGTGATATCCGGAACCAAATAGCTTATTGATTTCATGTTGCAAAGTTTTTTCGAACATTTCCAGTTTGTGCGTTGCATGACGTAACTCATCTAGATCTATGTTATTTAGATGAATTGGATTCATAGATATCTTCTTCATTTGTCTATTTCTTGGACACAGCAGTCGTCAATTTTAATGTTGACGTCAGGAACGAAATGGGCGAAGCTGCTTGTTTGGTTTGAAGTCGAGGACAGAACAGTAGAAAGAGTGAAACATTTCCAATGAGGCTTCAGCTTCAAGATGCCAGATTCCGTCAATGTGAAACCTATAAAGTTCTCGGTGGCATCACATGACAGAGTTGCTGCAACAGGTGAAGAGACAATAAACAGCCATTAATTCTGGAAAATTTTGTGGTAAATTTCCAAATTGGCTTTTATGGTTTTCGTGTTGCAGTCATCAGGGATCTGTATGATTTGATTGAGTTTCAGGCTCACTTTACAATTTGCGTTCTGGGCAGTGAGGTAAGTTATCAAATTCCAGTTATGTAAAGACATAACTGGATCTTGTCGTCGATCTTCTTGCATCTAGACAGGTCGTAGGATTAGGACGGGGTACGTAGAATTAATATATGTATAAATCGAGTCCTTAGGATCAAAAACAGGAAGCGGTAATAATTTGTATAAATGATAACCTAATCTAGAAGTAAGCGGTATTTTAATTGAGAATATTGAAATTTCATTATTATAAATAACATTTGAATCACAAATAGAAAATTGCTTATATATGTATCTTCATTATTTGTTAAACTGACTGGAAGAGTTAAATCTGAATCCAGCCTAACGTTGAGAAGTCAGTTCTCAAATCTTTAGGATTAATTATGTAAATTTGGGTGAATAGCATTTTGCTTGGCAAAAAGTATTGAAGAAATTATCAAATCATATTCTTCAGTTAATTCATTTATTATGTAAGAATAAGTTAATATGTTAAGTTACTGAAGTCACATACGAAATCTCGGTCAATTGTGTTCTAGCTTTGTCATAAAATTTATTAAAATTTTTAAAATTGTTATTTAATTTTTCTTCATTTAATTTTAAAGAAACAACAGAACTATTATAATTTTCAATTGCAGAAGACATTACTCTTATTTGTTGTAGCATTAATATCTGAGTCTCGTGATTTTTATTTTTCAAAGAAATAATTGAGTCATTATAATAAACTGCATCGTCTGCATCTGGTATGCACAACCATTTAAATGCAGTCGAAACTCCGTTTAATAAACCTCTGAGTTTACGTTTGGTTTCAAATGAATGAGCGACTAAATGAATGAGCGACTAAATGAATTAAGTTTCTTTTCTAATGTTTTAATTTGAGCATCAAACAAGCCCAGCGAATCCGTGCAATAGAAACTGTGCACGTGTATTCTATTATTTCCAAGATTGGAATCATGACATAGGTTTTTTGATTTTCCATTAATTTTTTCACAACTCGGAATTAATGAATAGAAAAGGAAATATTCGAAAACGTTAGGAGAGTAAAAATAATCGTATAATTTTACGGTGCCTAGAGATTGGTAAAAAATGCCTGCTTCGTTATTAACCGCTGTTATTTGATAAGCCTGCTCCTCCGTGTGCGATAGGTGGGCGCGACATATCGTAATTATGAGAAGCGCACTTAGCGTGTAATGTATTAGCTTCATTTTTGTCTGAAAAAAATGGTTTTAATAAGTCCTTGTGATACGAAACTAGCTTATTTTTTATTTTCGAGAGAACCGAATTATTCGAGTTTATTTTTGTTATTTTATATGGTCCCTTGTAATTCGGGGAAAGTTTTATACTTATTCCGGGCTTTGAAGCTTTATCTAGGACATAAACTTGGTCGCCTACAGGAAAATTAAAATCAATAATTTTTTTATCGTAGTAGGTTTTGGGTTTCATTTTAGAATTGATAATGTTTTCTCTAGCAATTTGAAACGGAATCGAAAATAAATATTTAATCTCAACTGAAGTTGTTTGTTATAAGTATCATATGTGTAGTGGAATTCTAGGTCTTTTGTTATTCTATTGGGTAGTTAAATGAACTAGAGTGCTATACGAAAACATGGCAGTTTGAATATTCGTCCCAATTGATTGGTAAAATGCTTCAAATAATCTTTAAGCGTAGAATGAGAGCATTCTAAGGCTCCATTACTTCGAGGTCTATGAACTGATGTGGTAATGTGTTCTATTTTAAAAAGACAGTTAACTTCTTTGAGTAGATTGGACCTGACATCGGTTCCATTGTCTGTCACAATAGTTTTTGGTAATCCAAAAATTAGAATAAATTCACAGAACTTTTCGGCGATAGTTTCTGACTCATGATTGGGAATTGCGAATGCATAAGTATAAAAATTTGGAAAAGTCGTCCTGCAGTGTTAAAATAAATTTATTTCCTGCTTCTGTTACTGGTGGAGGTCCTACAATATCTAAGAAGATTTTCTCGAATGGAAAATTAGACGTAGAAGTAACTTGCATTGGAGCTTTAAGTGGATGAAGATTTACTTTATTTTCTTGACACTTGATATAACCTTTTATGAACGTTCCGATATCTTTTTTCATACTGGGCTATTTATAAAATTCCCCAATCTGTCGGTAAGTTTTGCTTAATCCGGGATGACCAGCAAGAGAGGTATAATGATTTTCCTTTAAAATTTCGGCAATTTATTTTTTTGTATTCGGTTTAGTTTTATCTGAGTCTACCAAAATGATTTTTTGATTATTATTAAATACGTAGAAAATTATTTCATTTAGAATATCGCGTTTAATAGTAGCGTTGTAAGATCTTGGATTTTTTAAGTAAAGAGTAGTATTTGGGTCAGTGATTTTCACCTTCAAGTTTTGAAGTGTGTAAAATATATCCTTAGGAGATGGTTTATCAAAATGATTCAAATGAGTTAGAACATATGTGATTGAAGTATCATTTTCTAATACTAATGTGTCATAAAGTTTTAAGTCGTCAACATTGATTTTATTTAAGTCATAATGAGCATTGGATTCATCAAAATCTTTTGAAAATAGCAATATATATGCATATATACATATAAAGCATTGATTTTCATGAAGTCCGGTTAAAACCGTATTCATTAATCTTTGGAATACTGCTGGTGCACATTTAAGACCAAATGGCATTCGGAAAAATTCATATTGTGAATTAGGCGTAGAAAAAGCAGTTTTTGGTGCATCTTCTGGATCCATTTTGATTTCGTGGAAGCCTGAGCCTAGATCCAGAACTGTGAAATAGGATGCATGTCCTAATTGGTCTAATATTTCATCAATATTTGGAATTGGCTGAACTTGGCCTACAGTGCGTCTGAAATCGACTACAATCCGCAATTTGCGATGTCTTGATGAATCAATTTTTTTAGGTACCACCCACAGTGGCGCATTATATGGGGAAACAGATGGTTGAATTATCTTCTGTTTCAACATTTTTTCAATTTGGTTTGAAATTTCTGATTCACGACATTTTGGAAGTCTATAAATATTGGAATGAATTGGGGTATCAGTAGTCGTATTTATTTTACATTGAATCGCTTGAGTGAATGTCAAGTCATCATTTGGTAGGTAAATAAAAAATATGGTTGAATTCTCGGCAAAGATTCAAAACTGACAATTTTATTTCAGAATAATTAAGATGTTCTAATCTTAAATTATTTTCTAACGTTGAAATGCAGTCAACCGTGTAAGAATCAGACGTTTTTTATAGCGTAGCATTAGGAATGAAACAGTGATCTTCGTGGAATTTCTCGAGTTCCACGTTGATAAAGTTTACTTGCACGGCTTTTTCCAAAGTGTTTACGATTGCAGCTACAGCAGTATTGTTTTCATCAACTTTTAAAATAGCTTTTGCTAAGTAAACTCCTTCTAAAATTACTGCATCGCATCAGTAGCCTTCTTTTATTTGGTTACCGTTGATAACCTTTATGCGTATTATGATTTCAGATCGCGGCTGTAGGAATATAATTACAGTTTACATTGTTATTGCTTGAGTTCGAGTTAAGATACATGCTTAATGGTAATGGAAAACATTTTAATTTCAGTTCGAGAGTTTTATAATTTAATTCAGCGTCCTTGGATTTCAAAAAATCGTTGCCAATTAATCCATCGAAATATTAGTTGATATTAGTGTTTTCAGAAATTATGTGAAATTCCTTCTTTATAGTAGATAATATTTTGCAATTTTATCTGTAAAATTGTGCTGCCTACAGTTTTTACAGCTGCACTGGGATTAATATCGTTTAATGACATTTCCTCTGAATGATTATAAAGCAAACTGGTATGTTTCAGTCTATAGGTTTTAATTAACGAAACGTTAGAACCAGTAACATGAGTTTGAAATTAAAGAGATTTCCATTTATATCGAGATGAGGTAGATAAATGTAGCAGATATTATTATTAGAGCTAATAGTATATGAGAATGCGTTCGTTTATGTAGATAGTTGGTTTTGAGTTTGATATTGGTTTTCAGATTGAGATGTGCCATTTCGTTTATTCAGTCCAGTCACTGTGAACTGGTTGGCGTATAAAGACTGATTTTGCTGATTATTTACATTGGACATTGAATTTCTTCTTTTATTATTATATTTCCTTTTGCGACATTCAGTAATAATATGCCTTTTTTTCTTACAATAGTTACAGAATTTCTTGTTATAATTCGAATTAGTAGAAGGATCTGGACAGGAGTTTGTTTTTGGAGGTGTGTTAGATTTAGAAGTTTGCCCTTGTGCTGAGTTAAAATGAACGGTGTTTCGACTTTTAAAATAACACTCTTTGAATGAATGACCTTTCTTTCTACAGAAACTGCAATATTAAAAAAAAAAAAAAAAATTGGAAACAACTGGTTCAGTAATCTATATTGAGTGTATAGATAGGTAGATATGGGTAGGTAAATTGAATGAAAGAATGTTACTGTTTAATAATATCTAATTTGACTAGTTTTAAAAAATTATTAATATTTGAATAGTTTTATTATTTAGTAAACTGTTTTTTTTCTTCTTCTTACTGTCGACTCATTTTTTTGTTGTTACATATATGTTGTTAGAAATTATTCTTGTTGTTGCTCTTGGTGTTAAAATACTGTTAAAATACTGTTAACTATAGTGGGGCCACCGAAGAAATATAGTTGTAAAATGATTACCTGCTAACCGACGCCCATAAATTATCCCGCAACCCTCTGAAGAACAGATCATTTCATAGTGGAGCGCATTTAGTTGATGTTGTTCGTCTGTGACATTGTGCTGTGATTCGAATTGTGCTATTTTAGATTTTTTTTTTTGCGATTCAATTTGTTTTTTTTTCCATGGATCCTAATGATGGAAATTTATCTCCACCAAGAAGACGGAGGAAAAGACATTTCTCAGTGTCTGAAAAGGAGACAATCCTAAATACCTTCAAAACTTGTGACCGAAATCATGCAGATTTTACAAAAACTGAGAAAGTGAATTTCACAGCAGAGGCCATGGGTATTGGAGTAGCCAGCGTTTACAACGTTCTTCGGGAACACAAAAACGACCATGAACTGAAGCCAGCCAAAGCTTACAAAAAAAAAAAATCTGTTTTGGACAATATAGATATGGAAACAAAAAAATCAGTTCGGAGATTAATTCATTCATTTTTTATCAAGAACGAGTCTCCTAGTGTAAAGGCAATATTAGCAGCTATTCAAGAGCGAGAGGACATCCCTAATTTCAAGAAAAGCTCGTTTAAAAAGTTGCTCCGTGAACTTGGTTTTCGGTATGGTAGAAGAAGTCGAAATAGCATGCTAAAAGAAAAAAATGAAATTTGTGAGCTGGAGGCGTTGCTATTTACGGAATATCCGAGCAGTAAGGGCGAGTGGAAAAAAGATTTATTATCTGGACGAAACCTGGATTAATGCTGGCCATGTCACTCCAAAAGTATGGAGCGACGAAACTGTCACTACGGCGAGGCAAGCTTTCGTAAATGGACTATCTACAGGACTGAAGAATTCCACAGGTAAAGGACAAAGACTCATTATATTACATATTGGTTCAGACGATGGATTTGTTGAGAACGGCTTGCTCCTCTTTTAGTCAAATAAAACTGGAGACTATCACGAGGAAATGAATTTCCAAGTCTTCGAGCAATGGTTTGAAATTATTTTACCTCGCTTGGAAGAAAATTGTGTCATAGTGATGGACAATGCATCTTACCATTCTAGAAAAATTGATAAGAAACCGACATCATCTACGAAACAAGCTGATATACAATCCTGGCTAACTAGGAAAATAATAGGCTTTGAAGAGGATATGGTGAAGGCAGAACTATTAACACAGATTACAGATGCGAAAGTACGTATACTTGTCGTCGACGATATTCTGTGACGAAGCCGGGCCGCCAGCGCCCTGACGCATAGATAAAGATCGCCCGCGTCAGGACAATTAACGTGGCCAAGTGCGTGAGCATGTTCCAGCCTGTGTGTTTACATATTTTTGCGGGTAGAAAAAAATATTTTTTTGCTGTTTGTGAACCAATTAAAGAAATAATATTATATTATTGAGCTTCCGCATTTGTATAATAAATATGTTCAAAATACATTGATGTGGCATTGGTGCGGCCAGCCTATGTCTATCAAATTAATCTTGAACCACGAATTCGCAGCTCTTTCGCATCTGTATGTAAGTATTCGGTGCTATTAACGCTCGTAAACGAAAGTTTTCACAAGAACCAATACGTAATTGATGAAATGGCCAGAGCTTGCAATAGAAAAGTCGAAAGATTACCTCCGTACCACTGCGAATTAAATCCTATTGAGTTGATATGGGCACAAATCAAAGGAGAAGTGGCCCGAAAAAATACAACCTTCAAAATTGCAGATGTTAAAAATGTTTTTGATGAAGCAGTCTACAACGTTAGTCCTGAAAATTGGAAAAATGCTGTTGGGCATGTGCTGAAAGTGGAGGCAAGTATGTGGACTATGGATGCTATGATGGAAACCAGAATAGAGCCCCTGATTGTTAACTTTGATGGTGATGAATCATCATCATCGTCATCCGACTCGGAATAATTTCTCCGCATCCGCGTTTTCATGTTTAGCTTTTTTCCTAATAAATTGCATTTGTTATTAAATTAGGTAGGTAGTCACCTATACATTTTATCCAAATCGCTCTTTTAATATTAAACAAATTTTCTATGCCAAAGAAACAAATTATGTGATTATAGTTAAATACTTATAAATATATTACTCATTATTATAAATAATAACATTTGTTTTATTTAAAATCGAGTGTTTCTCAATCTCAGCATACACATAAATTTGTAATTTTTTTTTTCTATTTATCCCTCAGTAATAAAATAGGTACCCATCTTACCTATAAGATAATTTATGTAAAATTATAATAAATATGTAAACCAAAGTTACCAGCAACAGGTAGGTATACAAAATATTTGGTGGACTTTTGGGCGGTCATGAAATTTTAACCTTTTAGGAAAAACATTTGGTAGGTCAAAGGTTTTAGAAAACAATTTCTAGAAGTTTAAAAAAAACAGTTGGAGTACACCATAATTATTATATAAAATCATCATTTTACCTGAGCAAGAAATTACTGAGTACCTACCTACATTCTCGAAACTAGAAAATTTATATTCCATAATGAGTTAATAATTATATAGGTTACCTGAATTAGAGAATACTTAAAATCAGGTATATAGATTTTCATTGTAATTTTAACCCAAAATAATTTATTGGAATCGCATTCATGCATATACTCACATACTGATAAAATGAATTCATGCTTTTATTAAATTTGATTAATCACGAGAAGGTATAAAGTGGGTGAAAACCCGCTCGTCTATTGCCTGTCAGACCCCTCGAAGGTTTAGCGCCCGGTTTTATTGCTATATTTCTTCGGTGGCCCGACTATACACTGTTTCATACCTGAGTGGAAGAACGCGGTTCTTGTTTACTATGTAAACAAGAATGCGACTTCTGACATTTATCGCAGATCATCGATTATTAGCGAGTAGGTAAGAATATTTGTAACTTTATTTTGTAATCTTTATTTGCTATTATAAAAACGTTTAATAATAATAATAATAATAATAATAATAATATATTAGGACCTAAAAATAAACATACACGAATAAAGAAAATGTTTTTAGACAAAAGAAATTCTAGAAAAAAATCGAAATAGTTTCTAATCCCTAATAAAGTTCTTTTTCCCTGGGACAAAACAATAGGTAATAAGTGCGTTAATAAATTTGCTTGTTAGTGCTTAATTTCTATTCTATTTGCAAAATCTCTCATCACAATTGACTTATTTCATACTATTTTAAACGTTGTAAATCTCAATTATGGTTTCTCTAAAGTAGGTGAGAGTGTTGAATAATTAAATGCGATATCAATTTTCCCTATCGCATGCAGCATTTGCTGGCCAGTCACAAACGTTCTTCTTAGCATTGAAATGGAGTCCATCAGGACAAGGATGGTATATAGCCTCGCCATTCGTGCATTTACAAAAAGCACTACAGTTTGAAAGCGGGATGTATAAAGGATGGTCTCCATCCGGAATTGGACAGTACATCGATACTAGAACACAAAATTGTAAATTTGACTTTATAGAACTGAGCAGCGACATCAAAATTAAATAAGTCGCTATAAAAGTTTGTGAGATGATATTTACTTACATGCTTTACATGAATCCGATGGTAGTGGCGGTAAACCAGTACATTTAGCATTTCTAGGATGATCACAAACTTTCTCTACAGGATTAAAGTGAAGACCAACACTGCAAGAACGGTAGAAAATGCGGCCATTGCCACATTTACAGAATGCACTGCAATTTGGATGCGGAATATATATTGGATGATCATCGTCCATTTTTGGACAAAGAGACTCGTCTGAAATAAATATGAAAAGTTAAAAAATTAACTCATGAGCGTGAAACTTGATGAAAAATCTGCAAGCATTTTGCTTGTGAAAAGATCAATCTGCAAAACTCTAAATATGCTAATAGGTATAAAATTATATCATTGGTAAAAAGTTGCTCTAGTTTCGCCATTACAAAGCAAAATTCACTTTATTTGTTTTTGTTACAATATTAAAGGACATTTTTGTTCAAAAATGCCATAACTAAACCAAATTTCCAGGATCCATTTGTCAATTAACAGACCTGCCGTTCATCCCGATTAATTTATTTGTAATAGCGTTATTCATGGTTTTCCAAATTTATCCAATTTTGTTATAGGGGTAAAAAATTGAAAAAGAAACACTTTTTGCAACAAAAACTTTTCGATATTTTGAAAAACAGCATAGATTTCTGTGAATGTCACAGAAGTTGAACGGTATAGCGGATAGAAACCATCAGTCATTTTCTATGATTTCCAAAGCAAAAACTGTTCATATACTCTAAAGGACCCTGCACACCTTATATGGGATTTTGGCGATCGGTCGATTTTTTTCAAATTTTGATATGTTGTAGAGAATTTATTTCTTAACAACCTTTAAATGGGACGAAATCTTGTAGGTATTACGGTCTTTGAGATATGAGCGTTGAAAGTTGAACTTTTTTGCGACTTTTTGTGTGGAGAGTATACGAAATACTGGTGTTTATCAGTCAAAATATTGACAGGTTTACATATTTTACGTCACTAACAAATGTCAACATGGGCTAAGGCCAAGACCGCACTGGCTCCACCATTGACCCCAGTGCGGTCCCGGCCTTAGCCTTTGTTGACATTAATTGGATACTGACGTAAAATATGTGAACCTGTCAATAATTTGACTGATAAACACCAGCAGCACCAGTATTTCGTATACTCTCCACACAAAAAGTCGCAAAAAAGTTCATCTTTCAATGCTCATATCTCAAAGACCGTAATACCTACAAGATTTCGTCCCATTTAAAGGTCGTTAAGAAATAAATTCTCTACAACATATCAAAATTTGAAAAAAAAAACGACCGATCGCCAAAATCCCTTATAAGGTGTGCGGGGTACTTTGCATGTATGAAATAATTAAAAAAAAAAAAATTATGCGGGCTCAAGTGATCCCGTATTATAGCGAAGTAAGGGAAAAATATATGTTGAACCAAAACGAGGAAAGAAAAAAAAAAAAAAAAAAACATATTATCATCGCTAGTAGGATGCCCTCCATGAAGCCATTATACCCCAATGCTTAGAAGAGCTATAATACCAAAAATACTAGTGAAAAAATACAAAATAAAATATTTCTCACAAAATGCTTTGCATAAAATACATTTATAAATACTAAAGGGCCCGCATGGTGAGTATACCTTTATTAATATTGTTACGGATTCCGGGTTCACTGAAACGCACTCCACCAACAATAACATTATTGAACCTTTATTAAACAATTGACTTTATGAAATTCACGTTTCATTTATTGAAACGTACACGATAAATATCGGATCAAAACTAAAACTAAACCTATTACTACGCGCTATTTATAGTCGAAATCACACTCGGGATCTAGCTAGAAAAACATCGGAGCGAACATAATAGAATTTCCAGAAAGGGCGCACTGCCCGAAGTGAACAAGTACCTAATCTCAGAATCCTGGCCGGTTTGTCGATGCATTTTCGTAACACTGCCTCCCTCCTAAATTAGATTGTCCTGATCTGACCATTTATTCTCGTGATAAGCCTTCAACCTATCAAGATGACAAGTGTCTGGGGAACAGACAGACAGAGCTCCGAAAAATGCCGAACGATATCATAACCGTCGCTCCGCGCGCCACCCACGCCGAATAGACCACGGCCACCAAGATTGCGTGTAAATATTCGATAATTTAAATAAAAATAATTATATTAAGTGCAGAAAACCAAGCTCGGATAAAACGATCATTATTAAAATACAAGTTTAAATATGTATTTACTTATGTTGTTTATTATCGCCTATGGCCCTATGTTACAGGATTATTCCTCAGATAAATCTGTGGAGAGTGAGGGATTATTTCCGAGATCATCACAGGAATAATTTAAACAAACATTGCCTTCCGAATCACCAGCAAGTATATCAAACCCGTCAGAACAATTCTATCCCACTGCCTATACCTCATTCCAATTTAGTTAAGAGGTCTCTCATCTACAATGGTATTAAAATTTATAATAGTATAAGTCTGCAAATTAGAAACGCCCCAACACTAAAGGCATTCCGAAACCTGCTAAAAGCATTTTTATTGAAAAAAGCTTTTTACACAATTGACGAGTTTTTTGAACAGTCTTAATTTTAGTAGGTAATTATTGACTAAATAGTATTGTGTATACACTGTTTGTTAAAATTAACATTTACCTTGTTTGTTACATGCCTCACTTTTATTTATTTATTTTTATTATTTTTATTTTTTATTTTTATTTTTATTTTTATTTTTATTTTTGTTTTTGTTTTTGTTTTTATTTTTCTTTTGTTGTCTTTGATTAAATTTGATTCTAGGCTATTTCATTGTTTGACAAATTTATTGTTTAGATTTGAATAACATGTTGCAATTGTTGTTGGTAGGTTATTTTTAATTATGCTTTGTCAATAAGACCTATTACATGTAATATTTCTTGGACAATAAAGTACTTTTCATCATCATCATCAATTCTGAGTTATGAAAAAAAAAAATTGTATCTAAATTTTGAGCCTTCAAAGCTTCCGTACTTTCTAGTTTCTATACACCAATATCACGCCTTTTTGATGAAATTGCTGGATACAAAATATTAGGAACAGTAGGTAACGATATATTTTATAGAAAGGGTTCAATGGTTAAAAATTGAAAACAAATACCAAAATTAAATAGGTATGGCATATGCCCAGGTATATGTGTTTTCATTATAATTCAAAATTGTTGCATACAACACTCATTTTACTCATTTTTAAATAATATTTTGTCCAAAACTGATTGAAATATATACCTTACTTATAAGAAAATCGTGTATACATACGAGATTTTGTGAAAATTATACCTACCTAGTGTGGAAAATATCCTACACGGTACCAAAGTTTGATGGTACGTTCATAGAAAAAAAAAATTAATTACTTACCTATCTGAATGATACCGGTTTTTAATTATAAAACTATAATCATATAATTGACCTGAATTTAGAAAAAAACGTCTTTTCTCTCGTTCCTATGACGCTATATGACTAAATAATGATAAAATGTGAATAAAATACGTTCGGCGGACGGAACTTCGATGCCCTCCTCTTCGACCGCTTCGCGACACGCTGATGTTCGGGAAAGTTCGGAGCTCCGTCTGCCTGTTCCTCAGACTCTTGTTATCAAGATTTACCATCTTCATCTTACCCGTGTGACTAATACACCACGTCGCTTTGTCTCTTGGTAATCGTATACAAGCCTTCCAATACTGGTGTTAGTTTGGGAGATCTACCTTTTTTCCTTTGAGGGTTATAGAGCCAAGCCAAGAGCTCACCTTAGGACCATATCTCGTTTTCATTGGATCACTTGCGAACTCTGTCCTTTCCCTGACTAAGACTACAAGTCGATCCGATAGAACTGCATCGACTTGACGCATTTTTCTTTTTTTTTCTTTTGCAGGGAACCATAAAATTCTCCGATCTTTCCAATAAAGAAATAAAAAAAAAAACTGTTAAATGGGCCTATTGATGTACTAATTCGAGCTAATTAGTGGGAGCAATCAGTGAACTTTTATTGAACAAGAATAATGACTTTATTACTGATTTCGCAGGGTAAACGAAGCTTCCTTCCAAGCAAAACTTTGGCTGGTGTAATTCCTGTTGTGTTATATGTACAGCTGAGCTATATGCCTTCAGAAATAGCGGGGAATTGCTCATCCCGATCGTCCTGATGCTTGTCAACTACTTTGGAGAGATGCTCCTCGTTTGTCTTGTTGAATCTCTCCGCCATGCCATCTAATTGTGGATGCAATGCCGTGGTTCTAGTCTTGTGAATGCCTAGCAGTGCGCAAAGTTTTGGAATAGTGATTTGAAATTGCGCCCTTGAGAATGTTCCAATGGGATTCCGAATTTAGTAAAAACATTATTGACGAGGACTTTTGCAACTTTAGATGCTTCTTGATTTGGAATATCGAACACTTCAGGCTAGTTGCTGAAATAATCCATGGCAACCAATATATTTTGTTGCCACTCCGCGTAGCAGGAAACTGACCGGCTACGTCTATTGCCATTCGTTCGAAAGGCATCCCCACGTTCTACTGCATCAATTTGTCCTTTAGATCGTGTTTTGGGTCCTTGACTTGCTGCGCATGTGTAGTTCACCCAATAGAATCTGTCACGGATTTTATCCAAGGTCTCCCAAGTGAGCTCCGGATATTCCATTATGAAATTCTTGTAAAACTCGAAGAACTTTTGTCCTAGGCAGGATCAATTGCGTTTTGACGATTTTACCATCTGCACTCTCCCAGGTTCGTTTAAGTAAATCATTCTCGACTAGGAGGGATTTTCATTGAGCTCACAGCGCCTTGCAAGTTAATCTTTTAGGTGATATTTCTTGCAAGGTTGGTATCAATTTCCTGGATTCCTTCAGATTCAGAAATGGCTTGATGTCACTATCTTGTAATTGGTCAATTCTAAGCTGTTCGAAACTCAATTCCTGATGTTTCAAATCGGTGGCTTCTAGCAGAAATTCCTTCACGCTGGTCTATTCTGAGGCAGTGCTTGCATTGAGCTGGGTATTATGCAGTCCACCAGAACGGTGTTTGATTTGAAAATTGTACTGCTGTAATTTCTTGAGCCATCTTGCAACCTGTCTTTCTGGTTGTTTCATGTTTAGAAGCAATTAGAGCGATGCATGGTCTGTTCTTATGAGAAATTCTTGTCCATACAGGTACTTGTGGAAATGGTCTACCGCTCTGACTATTGATAGCAGTTCCTTTCTTGTAACGCAGTAATTTCTCTTGGGCTTGGTAAGGACTCCACTGTAGTATTCAATGACCGTTTCTTCTCCATCTTGTATTTCCGACAGGACAGCTCCGATACCTATGTTGCTCGCGTCTGAGCTCAAAATAAATTTTTCATGTACCCGTGGGTAGCCTAATGTAGGACTGGAACATAGAGCTGCCTTTAGTCTCACAAAAGCTACGTCACAGTCGGTGGTCCAATCAAAAATACTTTTTTTTTCGGTGAGTTTATGCAACGGCGCTGCTACCTTTGCAAATTCTTCTACAAATTGTCTGTAGTATGTACAAAGTCCCAGAAAACTTCTGTGTTCATGTTTGTCCGCAGGTCGACGTCATGCACGAATTGCTTGCATTTTTCCCTCGTTAATATGAATTCCTTCGGGTGAAACTACGTGGCCAAGAAAAACGACGCGCTGTTGAAAGAGTGAACATTTCTTGTCATTTAATCGGAGGTTTGCCTTACTAATACGAGTGAATACTCCTCGTAAGTTTCGTAGGTGCTCATGGAAAGTTTTTCCTATCACTAACACATAATCCAGGTAGACAAGGCATACTTTACACGTGAGTCCTCGTAGTACAATTTCCATCAACCTCTCGAAAGTAGCGGGGGTGTTACAGAGTCCAAAAGGCATTACCTCCAATTTAAAAAGACCACATTCAGTAGAAAAGGCTGTTTTCTTCTTGTCTTTTTCGTCAATGCCCACCTGCCCATATCTGTTTTTTAAATCCAAAGTAGAAAACCAACTGCCAATGTCGTAAGGGTATCGTCAATTCTGGGTAATGGGTAGCTGTCTTTCTTAGTGACATCGTTAGGCTTTCTGTAATTGACGCAAAATCTGGTAGATCCATCTTTCTCTGTTACTAGTACAATTGGCGATAACCAGTACTTGAAGACTCTTCAACAACTAAATGATCCCACTATCTCAAATGAATGCACGAATTGTCTCGATAATATTCGCATTTCTGACACCAGATTGTCACGGATTCCGGGATCACTAAAACCCACTTCCCAAACAGTAACAGCTCGTATTAAACTAATTTGACTTTAAAAAATTCACTTATCAGTTATTGAAACGTACACGACAAATATCGAATTGAAACTAAAACTAAACTTATTACTACGCGCTATTTGTAGTAGAAATCGCACTGGGAAGGTGTCTCCGTCCATCTCGTTGTCTGCCTCACTGCTTTCATTTTCCTCCTCAATTCCTACTTCTTTCTCTTCATCCTCAAATTCTGTTCCTACTCTAGTATCTGTACCATTTGCTCCTTCTTCAATAGGTACAGCTTTTGTTCATGGATCGTTATTGTATAGCATCCCACTTTCATGCAGCGTATCCTATTTTTTGTTCTTTATTTCGCACTTCATAGTTCACTACATTTGTCTTGGAAAATTATTAGCTCGATATCATCTTAAAAGCAGCTTCTCGCTTCTCCTATCCTAATTTTGATACACACTTTAACCTTTTCTACCACTATAGCACTCGTCAAGATTTTATTATTCCTGGCTTTTGCTTCCTCAGTATCTATGAGAGTATCTTCTCCGGATAGTGTGGGTTATCTAGCAATATTATACAGATTTCTTGGCATTTCATGTACCAAGAATAATTTTTCTAGTAGAAACTTCGGTACTAGGTCTTCTTTCTCAATTAGTATTTTTGCTTCAATGGAGTATCTTGATGCATAGTTTGAAGCTAATACCAAATAATAATACTGTCCTGGTATTTCCCTTATTACTTCTTCTGAACTGGAGTCAACCTGTATTGGCTGTAAAAACCCTGGGGTTGCGTGATAGTCTAAGCACCTTCAATTTTTGATATATTTTTTGATGTCTTCCAGTATTTCGTTCCCAAATAAATCAGATTTTTATTTTATCTGTTTTTTTTGCTAACGCCCATATTAATTTCCATAGGTTGGTGAAACATGGAGGTCCCACAGGTTTTCTCCTCTCATTGATTATGATAAAACGAGTAGTTTTTCCAAACCTCTCCGTGTTTTGTTAGTTTTTTAAGGTCCATACTCACCTACAAATTCCGGATATGGTCCACTGCAGCAGCCTGTCATAACAAAAAACACAAGGCCCATCACCTAATCGCGGATCTACCTTGGTTCATGAGAAACGTGACGCTATACACCGAGACCTTGAAATAGAGACGCTATCAGAAGAAATCAAAAAGTTGAACACCGCATGCTCTTTGGAAGCCAAGACCCACACCGTTCAAGCCAAGCCAGATCTCCCGCCAACCACAAGAGAGAGGCTCCCACAGAGTCCCAAACAGGCCTACTGGTGCGTGAACTCAGTTATCCGAACTAAGTAGGGACTGAGAACGCGGCAGAAAGCTACCTCGATCCCTCAACCCAAAAGATCACACAGGACTTCTACTGCCGCTTTTATTGTTAGAATATAATGTATACAATCGTTGTTTCAAAAAGAAAGACCCCGATAAACTCGCAACGATACAGATTTTGAGCTGTAATGACCCCGATTTCAAGTGGTTACAGGAATAAGATATGTTTGTGTTGTTAATTGCTCCCATTTATGGAACATTCATCTTATTTTCTTACCTTGCTTAAAAGGAACACAAGTTGCTTGGAATAAAATTCAACAACCTATTTTTTTTCCAGGGTTAGGTTATTTGGATAAGCTAGATCCATGATATACTCGCTATTTTCAAATGATTACCTACCGATATTTTGAAATGCTCTATTCAGTTGACCGCAGTTTTGGCAGAGTCGTATTTATATAATATTAAGAGTTATCTTGTTATATTTTAATATTTTGCATTCATTAGTTTTTTTCGATGGTTTAGTTCTTTCATCGCAATCGTTCAAAGAAGTTGACCCAGGAGTGGTACTTTTAGATTGCAGTATTATTTGTACCACATCCGGCTCTTTCTGGCCAATCACATACCTCTAAAATTGGATTAAATTGCAGAGCACCTGGGTATGCTTTGAAGTGGGCTTTTCCGTTGCTGCATTTACAATATCTGGTACAGTTTTCTAATGGAATACCTATATTCTGAATGGCCGTTGTCTTCTGATGGGCACCTACAGGAATCTTTAATTGCATGTACTTATTAATGTTCTAACTTTCAAATTGGTTTGAGAATAGTGTAATTAGTTTCACACTAATTAGTTTCAGTTTTGCTCTCCTTGGAAACACAAGCTTCGGAACATTTAGAACACGTCCCAGATATTATTAATTATTACTGTTTACTATATGTCCATCAATATCCAATAGTAATTTCGTCAGGAACCTCTCCGTGTGCGGTACTGACACCTACATCATCGGCCAGAGAAGTATCCTTGAGCTTTGTGGGGTTTATGAGTTGTTGGAAGTTAGGTTATGGATGGTAAACATTGGCACCCTCAGTGTGTCACACTGAGGCCCCTGCTGTGGTTTCTTCACGTAGAGTGTCGCGAACACTCACACGTATACAGAAAATGTATGGATGTCTTTAATCTTCAAGACTATCCCTTGTATATAATATAAACAATAATTTTGTCACCAAACTGCTTGATTTAGGAGTAAAAAAAATTAAAAATAGAAGCTTTGTTCGCACGTGCGATAATGTGCCTTGACACCTTGATGGCAAGATCTAATTACCAGTAGAGGAAATTTGCGGCCCGGTGAAATATTGTCCAGACAATTGCTACTTTCAAAAGAAAGTACAATTCGATTTCCGAAAGGATACACTACTCATGGACTTACCACTGTCTCCTGTGGTAGCTAACATCTTCAAAAACTAGTATGACGCAAAATCTCTCAAAACTGCTGACCTTGAGCCGAAACTGTGGCTAAGATATGTTCAAAATTGGGGAGATAGGGGCTAGAACCCCTCTGGTAGGTAGGAGAGGGCTGAAACTCGCTCGAGTTGTCATTTTTAGATCGCAAAGGGGGTCCCTCCTATCTCGAGATATCGCGTTTTTTATATTCAAAAATTGCTTCCCCTCCTAATCGATAGAGCTACTTTTTCTCTAGCCGTTTGGGCTGCACAGGGGCCGGAAGTCAAAACTTAGACCGCCCCCCAAGGGTCCCCCGGGGGAGAAGGGAGAACGAAAATTGTTTTGGCGCGACAAAATTGAAAGTTATAGGTCCCCTGAAAATTTCAACTTTCTATCTTATCGGGAAGTAGCTGAAACATCGCGCGGGGGAGTTGTTTCGAGAAACTTTAAAAAGTTCTCTTCGGGAAACTGTTGGACCTACAGAGATGGTTGTAGTCTTCAATTATAGGACATTTAGTCTCCTTCAAAAATTCACTAAATAAACTACGCGTCAATTGAACTCGAACACCCCAATTTTTAGTCACTTTTTGAAAGGGTATAACTCAAAAACTAGCAAGCCGATTTTGTTCAAATTTTCAGGAGTGAAAGGATGCTCTAATTACTATTTAATTTCCAGTTCTTAACAGATTTCCGGCCACCTGCTAAAAGATACAGGGTGAAACATAAGTAGGTGATTTTTTTGCGAAAGTTTGGGTTCACCCCATTCTGCTGGAATGAGGATTAAGTAGATTTTTGGTATGCAGTTTAGAAGAGTACCTTGGTACCTCGGGACGTTTTTGAGATTTTTTGAATATCGCAGCCCACTACGATTTTATCTTGAATTATGCGATTTTATGTAAAATATAGCTATTGATGGCATTATTTCTTTCGAAACAGACACTACAATTATGGCGCATGTGGAAACACACTTTAAAACATATTATACAGGGTCATACAAAAATATACAGTGTATCTATTTTCCTAACCAGAGGTATCTTGGTTATTATTAAAGATATGAGGTCGGTTAAATTAGGGCAAAGTCGCGAAATTTTATGGACTATAAAACGAGGTTTAACACTGGCACCGCTGCTTATAGACATTGCAGGTGGTAAACCAAGAATTACTTCGGTCCGGGATGACAACAGAATTCTTTTACCGGTGCGACAAAACAGAACTTCTCAATTCTTCGCGAATAAGGATCGCGTTAGGAATTGAAGCCTCAAAATCAACAAAGACGTCTCCATGAGAGAAATTTAAGAGCCAGACAGCATGTCCATTATTAAAAGCAGTCCATCGAAGAGCACGAATAAACTGTGCTAATATTCATAGACAATAGACACTGGGGGGAGTAGCTGAATGGTAGGGATGTTTGCTTGTGGATGAATGCAGATTCACGATGTATCAGAATGACGGGCGTGTATTAGTATGTAAAGAAACGGGTGAGAGCTACAGAAAAGAATGCATGGAAGTAAGAGAGACTTTTGGTGGTGGTGGCATGACAGTTTGGAGGGGGGGGGGGGTTATTTATCAAAATGGGTAGACTGACCTGGTAATTTTAATGAGAGAAAGTATGAATGAAGAACGGTAGGTACCGGGATTTGTCATGTGTAAAGGCGGTTACACACGGACGTGGATGGCTTGATACATATACGTGTATACATCAACGTGCGAACAACAACATGCATGTCACCTTTGTACAGACGTTCACACAAAACTGTCAGTCTTGCTACTCTTGCTACAGTATTTTGAGTGTGCATACAAAATTTCTAGCGATTCCAGAATTCATTTGAGCGTCATTCTACAGTTTGCACATTCAAAAACGGTGACGGTATTTTGCATACACATTGATGTTTTTGTTTGCGCGTTCATGTATGTGCGTACATATTTTCAGACATACACGTTCGTGTGTAACCGCCTTTAAGGCGGTTACACACGGACACACGGACATAAGCGCGCGAACAAAAACATCAACGTGTATGCAGAATACCATCGCGTTTTTGAATGTGCAAGCGGTAGAATGACGGTCAGGTGAATTTCCACACATCAACCGAGCTCGAACACCCCAATTTTTGGTCACTTTTTGTAAGACCATAAGTCAAAATCTAGCAAGCCGATTTTGTTTAAATTTTCAGGAGTGAAAGGCTGCTCAAATTGTTAATTAATTTCCATTTGCTAACATCTTTCCGTCCACCTGCTGAAAGATACAGGGGAAACATAAGCTGGCGATTTCTTTACGAAACTTTGGGTTCACCTCATTCTGCTGGAGGGAGGGTTAAGTAAATTTTTGGTATTCAGTTTTGGAAGAGTAGGTACCTTAGTACTTCGGGACGTTTTTGAGATTTTTTTAATATCGCAGCCCACTATCATTTCATGAGTTATGCGATTTTATATAAAATATAGCTTTTGATGTCATTATTTCTTTTCGAAACAAATACTACAATTATGACAAATGTGAAAACATACTTAGAACATATTATACAGGGTCGTGCAAAAATATACAGTGTGTCTATTTTGCTAACCAGAGGTAACTTGGTTATTATTGAAGATACGAACTCGGTTAAATTATAGGGCAAAGTCGCGCAATTTTATGTCCAATAAAATGGCGGCTTGAAATATTCCAGCGAAATCCGGAAAAAACTGAAATTTTGTAAAATTGTATTTTTGTGAATTTAGTTGATGTGTTATTGAAAAATAAATGTCACTTCATCATTGCCACTTTTAGCGAGATTTATTAGATTACTAATAATAAATTTAAAAAAAAACAATTATAAGTAGACGTCATTAAAATGAAATAAAAACAAAACACATATTAAATGAAATTTAACAAAAACGAGAATAAAATTAACAAGGACTTTACAAAAGGATTATT
The DNA here is from genome assembly GCA_917834065.1 of Ceutorhynchus assimilis. Lineage (NCBI taxonomy): Eukaryota > Metazoa > Arthropoda > Insecta > Coleoptera > Curculionidae > Ceutorhynchus > Ceutorhynchus assimilis. The sequence continues at coordinate 75,833,556 of OU892277.1, forward strand.
AGTACTTGGTAGGCCCACCCCGATTTCTAAGCACATCCGCCACTCTCCTCGGCACACTATCTATCAAATCCCTTATTAAATTCTGGGGAATAGCTTCCCACTATTGCCTTACTGCATTCACCAATTCATTCAAATCTGCAAAACCATTTACCCGTTCAGCCAGTCTCAATTTCATTCTACTCCATATATGCTCAATCGGATTCATGTCAGGTGACTTTGCAGGCCACTCCATTCTTTCAATATTGTTATTCCTAAGAATTTCGGTAACAATATTTGCTCGATGTGGATGAGCATTATCATCCACAAAGACAAAATCATTACCAAAGTTGTTCTCATATGGAACAACAATATCTCTTACACAGAAATCACGGTAACGTTCTGCATTCATACTTTCTCTCATTAAAATTACCAGTTCAGTCTTCCCATTCCGATTAATACCCCCACAAACTGTCACGCCACCACCACCAAAGGCCTCTCTTGCTTCCATACATTCTGCTCTATATATCTCACCCGTTTCTCTCCATACTAATACATGCCCGTCTTTCTGATATAACGTGAATCTACATTCATCCACAAACAAACATCTCTGCCATTCAGCTACTCCCCAGTGTCTATGAATATTAGCCCAGTTTAGCCGTGCTCTTCGATGAGCTGGTTTCAATAAAGGACATGCTGCTCGCCTTCTGGCTCTCAAATTTCTCTCGTGGAGACGTCTTCGAATTGTAGATTTTGATGCTTCAACTCCTACCGCTATCCTTATTTGCGAAGAATTTAGAGTTCTGTTTCGTCGCACTGTCAAAAGGATTCTATTGTCATCCCGGGCAGAAGTAATTCTTGGTCTACCACCTGCATGTCTATAAGCAGCGGTGCCAGTGTTATGAACACGATCTAAAACGCCCTTTATTGTAGAGGGAGCTTTACCATATATTTTCCCAATATCTCTTAAGGAGTGACCTAGTCTGGTTAACCTAAATCAATATAACTCCTATGAATACATTTATTTTTTATAATGGCTTAAATTGTGATTTTACCTTATAATGTTCTCCATTTCATTCAGACCACCTACAATCAGGCCTAGGATGTATCCTCTCCTGTTATTTTAACAGCTATGTTATAGCTCAACATCTATACTTCTCTCTATTTTGACGTATAGAGTAAAAAGTGACAGACAACTTAACGTTGCTGTTAAAATAACAGAAAATGATACATCAAAAGCCTGAATGCCTCGTGTACTGATCAGCCGATATTAAAATTTTATCTGTTGGGTACTTATTGCAAAAAAAAGCTTGCTTATTGCAAGTATAAAAATTTGAACGCATTATTAGGCTGTTCCAGGTTAATGGGCAGAGCGGAAGACGATCTCTGCAGATTTTGCTCCGACGCAAGAGGCTCAAATTCCTCGAGTGAGCAACACTGTCACCAGAAGAAGTGGGCCAACGCCTACTCTTGCTGGAGACAAATTGAGATGTAGAGTCACGTACAAAATATCTGCAAAGGTAGCAGTGCTGAGCGGCTGAAAAACCGAAACGACTTCCCCAGCAATCTACAATCTTCAATCTAGGGTGTTCCAATTACAGTTTCCAGATGTTTTTTTCAATTCCAACGACAAGCCAACTAGGAAACATTTAATACTTTATAGTAATAAGTAAAATGATCGTTATCAATTATACGTAAAATACAATATCCAACAAATAGCCATCGCGACTTCTCTCACAGCACACAACTCTTTTGCCAACATTTTCGATCACATCTATGCACATTTACGGTGGTATCTCACGAATAATGCGCCGAATCACATCTTTCAACTCTTGAATTGTTTTGGGATTGTTCACATACGCTTTTATTTTAATGTAAGCGGCGCAACATATCACACAGCAAAATAAACCATTGACTTATTGCAAACACGGTTTGGAAGGTAAACTTCTTTCAAGAAATGGGGATGTCAATTGGCCGCCTAGATCTTGCGATCTAACGTCACTAGACTCTTATTTGTGGGGTTATATCAAAAGCAAAGCGTATTCTAACAATCCCCCAAACAATTCAAGAGTTGAAAGATGAGATTCGGCGTATTATTCGTGAGATACCACCGGAAATGTGCATAAATGTGATCAAAAATTTTGGCAAACAAATTGTGTGTTGTGAGAGAAGTCGTGGTGGCCATTTGTTGGATATTACGTTTCACGTATAATTGTAAACGATCATGTTACTTATTGCTATAAAGTATTAAATGTTTCCTAGTTTCCTTTTCATTTGAATTGAGAAAAACATCCGGAAACACCCTATATACTTTTGTATGACCCTGTATAATATGTTCTGTGTTTCCACATGCGCCATAATTGTAGTGTCTGTTTCGAAAGAAATAATTACGTCAATACCTATATTTTACATAAAGTCGCATAATTCAAGATAAAATCGTAGTGGGCTGCGATATTCAAAAAATCTCAAAAACGTCCCGAGGTACCAAGGTACTCTTCTAAACTGCATGCCAAAAATCTACTTTTAACCCTCCCTCCAGCAGAATGGGGTGAACCCAAACTTTTGCAAAAAAATCACCTACTTATGTTTCACCCTGTATCTTTTAGCAGGTGGCCGGAAATCTGTTAAGAACTGGAAATTAAATAGTAATTAGAGCATCCTTTCACTCCTGAAAATTTGAACAAAATCGGCCTGCTAGTTTTTGAGCTATAGCCTTTCAAAAAGTGACCAAAAATTGGGGTGTTCGAGTTCAATTGACGCGTAGTTTAGTTAAAATCGGCAAAAACTGAAAAAATTTCGAAAATTCCGTGTTTTCCTACACTTTTGACTAAGTTCGCATGTAGTCGAGTTCGAAAACTTGGATTATTGATTGGACCATCATCATAAACAGCACAGCAAAAAATCAAAACCACCGGATTTGATGAATGGTCGAATGTATATGGTCACTGGATTATGATTTTAATAATAATCTACCACACCACATACCCTGAGATTTTTTCCACCACCAATTTTTCACTTAATAGGGAGTTTTCGTTGCTCACAAAATGCGGTTCCGGTTAACGCTACTTGACAGCTTTGACATTTGAATCTTGTTTAGTCATTGAACTAAACAAACACTCTGGAACATTCGGCACACTAGCATAAAGCAGTGCGCCCATTTTGATATATATATATGCAACCCAGGAATACAGTGAGATTGTTGTCTCGCTCGCACTCATTACGATTAACGTAAAAGAAAGAAGAGCTTCTTCATCTTCCTAACCTCAATGCTCTAAACACTTTAAACAGCTGTTCTCAATAGCCGCCATAGTGCAGAGAGAGATGCAAATCCCACTTGTTTGTTGTCCTTCCTGGCACAAACCCTTGCGTTAGAAACATTATGCAGCCACCGTTCCAGTGTGTTTGCTTAGTTCATTGCGTTTAGTATATTGTAACCGCTAAATGACGGTATTGTACGGACGGTAGACATACGGTCTGTTCGCACAGAAATCACAAACCAGTCAGAGTGAATTTCATTGGTTGAAACTAGTTTTCTGACTTTTTCTGACTGTTTTCAACCAATGAAATTCGCTCTGACTGGTTTATGATTACTGTGGGAACAGACCTATAGGCGTTAACGAAAGAAAACGCACGCGCAGTACACAATTAAAAATATTCATAACCTTAACTGAGGTGATAAGTTGTCAAGTTGACCCAAAAATTTTCAAAAACGGGTTCCAATACAAACTCATATAGTTTTTGAAAATAATAAAAAGCAGAGTTCGTTTCTCGAATTCTGAGTGCTTCTAAAAATCCAAAGATATGGTTTTTTCGAAGCGAAAATTAACTTTGCACTGGTTTTGTTGAACCTTCCCCAAAAACGCCTCACTTCCAACAAGATTGCCTTTAATTATTTAATTAATTCGTCTACCATTTTGTAGCGAAATGTACAGAAAAACAGTAGTAAAATAAATCTTTATAACATATAAGCAAACAAAAACAAGAAATACAAAAACCAAATTAAAACAAGGTTGGTGGCACCGCGCTGTCAATTTTACCTTACTTTTGTTTGGGTTAGAGTTATAGTTTACGGTAACGGTAAGCGGGTGTCGTTTCTTGCTCTGGAGACTGTTTTTTTATCTGTCAAATAGCGGCTATGGCTACATATTCGTAAACCGTAGCTTTGAAATTTTTAAGAGCAGCAAAAACCCCCTATTAAATAAGAATAAACGTTACACTTACACTGGCTACAGAGATCTAACTGTGTGCTAGTTGTCGCTTCTGTAGAAGTAGTACAATCTGTTGTAGTTGATGCAGAACTCTTACTAGAAGGGAGTGTCGAAACAGTTGTGGTACTAGGTGGTTCATCGGGAATAACTTCTATAAATATCGAATATTTTCATTATGCCCAAGGTAACCAAATAATTATTTCGAGTTAACAGCCACCTATATAAATAATATACTTACCACAAATGCAAGTACATTTGGTTTGTTGCGGTTTACACGTGCCTTCCTGGGCTGATGAGTTGGAAAATCGTGTAGTTGTTACAGTTGGTATATTTGCGTAGTCTGTAAATATATGAATAATGTAAATATCCTTCAGAAAAAGAACCATTCAGAATAATTATTTTGATCTAAAACATCCTGACTTGCCGAAATCAGTAAAAGCCTCAAAGAAACAAACAACTCTTGTCCAATAGGCAGAACGAAGAACAATTTCTGAAATACGAAGTTGGCAATTCGCATTGATATGAACTATATAAGAAACAAATAAGGTACCTACTCTCGGATTTCGCTTTTCAGGTGGTGACAGGATTTTTCCCTTGGATGATTTTTTTTGTTGGATATGATCTTTGTTTATCGTATAAATTACAGTGTCTTCAATTTTAATGGCCTGCAGACTTTTCAATTAAAATTGATGTAAAATTTTCTTGCCTCGACTAGGATTTGAACCCAGGACTCTCGCATATCCAGTGCAACGCTCTACCAACTGAGCTACCGGGACCTGTTTCATTTCCATCTTGCCGATCAAGTCTTTCATCAATTTTAAATTGTTAGTTGTGAAGACCAACGGCAACCTTCGGCTGTTACCGTTGGTATGGGAGTGAGATACAAGGTATAAGGGGAACACATTCACATATTAATGGTTGTTTGGAATGCATTATCCCTTCAACCACGGATGCGTCGTCGACATATAGCGACATCAGCAGGCATCGGAATGGGACGCCCAACCATCAATATCAAATTGATAAAAGACTTGACCGACAAGGTAGAAATGAAACAGGTCTCGGTAGCTCAGTTGGTAGAGCGTTGCACTGGATATGCGAGGGTCTTGGGTTCAAATCCTAGTCGAGACTAGAAAATGTTTCATCAATTTTAACTGAAACGTCTGCATGCTATTAAAATTGAACACACTGTGAATTATATAACAGACGACAAAACTTCAAAAAAAAAAAATTACCAATAATAAAGTATTTGTAATGGTAATATGTTGGAACATGAAGAAAACTGCAATTGAGATGATGAAGGGCATAAAATTTAACAGAATTATTTTAAAAAAAAACAACTTTTTAACTCCTTATGTGTGTATGTATGTATGTATATATGTATGTATGTATGTATGTATGTGTTGGAGGTGTCAGTTGCACTGCGACCAAGGTTGATCTATTGTACCCCTCCTTCTGCTGCTAAGTTCGGGTTTCCTGCTTAAAGCAGCCCCTCTAGTCCTATTTTGTTTTGCTATGCTATTTTTTCGAGATGGGTTTTTGAAATTGTTTGTTTTGTGTTCAAAATACGGATGTTTTCAATGTCAACATAGATAATGATAGAACTGATATAATATTGTAATGTGATAGGTCTACAAAAATACACTCTCTCTAAAGTTTTTCAAATAAACGATTTATGTATGGTACGAGGAAAATGGTAATAATTATAATATATCTTTGAGATCATTGGTTTGTTTCCTCCTAGACTTCTTATGTTTTTATAGTATATTCAGTTGCCATTTTTTATAGATTAGGTGGCATTTATAAGCTACATATTTTTTGACCTACAGATCTAGTTCACTTCTAAGTCTCACTGGTCTGTCAACTTTCGGTTTTTTGAGATTTGCTGATCTGTTTTAAAATCAATTGATTCTGTGTTGTTTTGGATACTTTTTTTAGCACAATCCAGTGACGTACTCAGTTTTTTTCTATTTCGCTTCGATTTCGAGATATTGACCAAAGTCCGATTTTTTTTTAAATAGGACACTCTATATATTAATAGCTAGTTATGAGTTATGTGTGCCATTTGTGGAAACATGCTGACCATTGCATCGCCGACATAAGCAGTTTCCTAAGAATTGTGTATCTTTGAAACCAGGATGCCCCATGGGAATAAACTTTTAATTTTTAGATTAGACATAGACTTTGAGCTGTTCACACATATTTTTGCATTTATATTTTAAACTTGTAATTTTTAATTAAAGTGAATTATTAAAATTGTCACTCTATGAAGCAAAGTCAAAATTACAATTTTTACTCGAATTGAACCCAACATTATAGAAATATTAAATATCCCTGTAACAATACCAAATGGCGACATTAGTATTTACAAAACCTCGATGTCCAACTGTATTTCAAAAGAATGCTGAACAAGTGCGAGCAGTAGAAATTCATAACAATACTGATAGCGTCCAGGGAATATCTTTGTACAACCCAATTCCCGTACAAACGTTCAATAAAGCCGATGTTGAAATTTATAATATTTCTATAGAAAACACACCTAATGAACTCCCTAATAGAATCGATATTGTCGATATCATTCGAACCCAACAATTAAACGAGGAAGAGAAGTTTCATATAGAAAAATTATGCCACAAATATTCGGACATATTCCATCTCGAAAATCAAGCTTTGACCTTCACTAACAGAATTAAAACTACTGAGGAACTTCCGGTCTATACCAAATCGTATCGATATCCGTTTATACACAAACCCGAAGTAAAAAACAGATCGGTGACATGCTGGAACAAAATATCATTAGGCACAGCGATTCCCCCTGGTCCTCACCAATCTGGATCGTACCCAAAAAACCGGATGCCTCGGGTAAGAAGAAATGGCGGATCGTAGTGTATTAACGGAACATTAACGCCAAAACCATCGACGACCGTTATCCGACACCTAACATAACGGACATACTCGACAAATTAGGCCGTTGCCAATACTTTTCTACCCTAGACCTCGCGAGTGGATTCCATTAGATAGAGATGCATCCCGATGACATAAAAAAAGACCGCATTCAATGTCGAGAATGGGCATTACGAATAGGTACGAATGCCCTTCGGTCTCAAGAACGCTCCGGCCACGTTTCAAAGGGTTATGGACGGTGTCCTTAAGGGCATACAAAACCGAATATGCTTCGTATATATGGATGACATTATTGTCTACTCAACCTCTTTACAAGAACACATGATAAACTTAAAATCAGTATTTCAACGACTACGCTAGTCACCTAAAATCCAACCCGATAAATCAAAATTCCTAAGAAAGGAAGTGGCATAAAACCAAACCCTGACAAAATCAAGGCCTAACAAAATACCAGATCCCAAAAACAACAAGAGAAATCAAGGGATTTCTCGGACTTCTAGGCTACTAGCGTAAATTCATTCCGAATTTCGCCAAAATAACAAACCCGTTTACCAATTGTCTCAAAAAGCACGCGACCATTAATGTAAATGATCCCACCTACGTAAAAACATTCGAAGACTGTGACGTATTATTAACTAACGAGCCGCTGTTGCAATATCCCGACTTCTCCAAAGAATTTAACTTAACTACAGATGCAAGCAACTTTGCCATAGGTTGTGTACTCTCACAAGGTCCGATAGGACAAGATAAACCAATAGCTTACGCATCAAGAACATTAAATTCTGCCGAGCAAAGCTATTCAGTAATTGAAAACGAGCTCTTGAGTAGGTATTGTCTGGAGAACGCGCTATTTTAGACCATATTTATTTGGGAGGAAGTTTAAAATCGTTACTGACTATCGACCACTCCAATGGCTAATGAACTTAAAAGAACAAAGTTCACGCTTAGTTCGATGGCGTCTGAAACTCGAGGAATTCGACTATCAGATAATTTATAAAACAGGGAAAAAAAATACAAATTCTGACGCGCTATCAAGAGTCGAGATAAACGCGAATGAAGTGAATAATACTTCACCAACACCACCTGAAAATAACGACAACAACCTTGACTCAAATTCACTGTCTGTTCTGCACTACATGCAAAAATACAAGTTCTGCAGTACATGCAAGAATACAACGATAACCCCGTTCTACACAACCCGCTTCCGAGCACAAGTCGCGGACTCAATGATCAAATTAAACAGCTTTTGAAAATAATGAAAAGAATCCTGCTGTTGCGACCGACAATCAGTCAATTACTGGCCACGCTGACCCTGACAAATTTAATGATAATGACACCGTACATACCGATTCTGAAAACTCCATTTTATCTATTCACATTAATGAAAAACCAATGTTTTCTGTGTCAAATAGTCATTATAAAAATCGAAAATAACCCCAGAATTGAAATGAAGAAAATCTTCCAAAATCCTGTAAATAGAACCCGATGGTATATTTACGTAACAAACGATTCTTTCCAAGCACAAATTAGCCAATACATAAAAGAATATGTAGACCCAAAGAGGCAATACGTCTTTCTTTTTCAAAATGACGAAGACGAAATACTGTTTAGACAAATATGTAAATTTATACCGCAAACATTTTAAATACGCATCTTACAAGTTTTTGAAATCTAATAAAATCCTTTGTGATATAACTAAGGAAGATAGGCAGAAAAATCTCATTAAAAACCAACATGGAGGTATCACCAATCATAGAGGTATTCACGAAACGATTGACCAACTACGTCTAAAATATTATTGGCCCAAAATGAATGACGATGTCAGAAAATTCATAAATGGTTGCTCAATCTGCCAACAAGTAAAATATGATCGTGTCACCCACCAATAATAAAATTGCAATTACCATCCACGCCTAAAAAACCATTTGAAACCATTCATGTAGATACTTTCAAATTTGAAAATACTGACGCAATAACAATTTGTGATAGTTTATCGAAATTTTGACAAGCCTATGTCCTACCAAGCTTATCTGCCCTACACGTGTATCAATCTCTCTTACAGTTTGTCCCAAATTACAAAATCCCAGAAAACATCATATCTGATAATGGTACCAAATTTAACCAAAATCTCCTTAAAGAATTCGCCAAACTTTATAAAATCAATTGGCACTACACCTTGCCCTTAAGCCCGAATAGCAACTCTATTGTTGAAAGATTTCATTCTACATTATTAGAGCACACGCGGACTCTAGTTTTGTCCAAACCAAACCTTAGTCCATTTGGAAAATTAAGCTTTGCTATTTTAGGGTATAACAATTCAATCCATTCAGCATCAAAACAGGAACCAATCGATTTGAGTTTTAACCAATCGATATTGATAACGATACCCAATTAATTAATCACGAATTAAATAAACATGAAGAGATAATGTCAGAAATGTCGACAAAATGCGCGGGCATAAAGAAAAAGTAATTTCTAAAGCCAACGAAAAGACCCTCTCCAAATTCAACCCGGAACAATAGGTTATAAAAAACTAACCGACTGCCAGGGCAAAACAAATCCTTTATATAAATCAGAACACGTCTTACGAAGTAATGACTTAACTGTCACTACCACGCAAAATACTTATCACAAACAAGTATTCAAAAATCCACGAAAATTTACTGACCAAACGCTTTTACAGGTTCATGACACTACTTCACCTGACGAGGACACAGAAAGTTCAAATACAGAATCTTGACAACAATCCTGGTATACTTCCCTTCAAACTAGGAACTGCCAAGATGAAAATACCCACCTTCATATTCTTACATTACATCGATTGACATCTTTGCAAAAGCAAATTGATTCTATAACCTATCAATATGAAAAGCTAGAAAACGTCATAAATTCTTATTTAATTGCGCACAGACTTCCGTTACTTGAAACTTATAAACACTTAAACTAAACTACGAAGTAAACGTAGTCAATCAGAAATTGAAATCAATCAATCCAGGGCATAGATCAAAAAGAGGCTCAATTAACCCTTTAGGCTCACTTGTAAAATATATTACTGGTAATTTGGACCAAGAAGACGCAGAGGAAGTACATGATAATATTTTGGAACTCAAAAGTAAACAAAACAAAATAGTTGAAAAAGTAAACAAACAAATATCTTTAACCTCTAACCTAATGACAAGTATCAATCAAACAATGACTGTATTTTTCAAGAATCAAAAAGCAATCGAAAATAAAATTAATGCCATTGCTAGTGATTTACAACAAACAAAATCCAATTACGTGCATTTCCTAGAAATTCACGAAATAATGGACCAAATTAAGTTAAATTTGGACTCTGTGCTAAATTTTCTAAACGATATAGAAAATGCCATAAGCTTTGCTAGTTTAAAAACCTTACATCATAGCATTATTCGACAAAAAGAATTGAAAGAAATCATTAAAGAATTTCACAAAACGAATACATGAATTATTACGAAGTCATAGAAACTAATGTTTTTGCGATAGAAAATAAAATCGTGTTTTCACTGGATTTTCCTCTCGTGCATTCAAATACTTCCGATTATTACCGCCTCTTTTCCGTACCTAATAAAAATCAATCCATCATAATCCCACCTTCGACCTACCTCACCCTAAGTACGGACCTTTACCAATACCAAAATGAAGAATGCATTGACCTCAAACAAACTGTTTCTGCAAAAACAATCGACTTCTACCATATACACGAAAATCCTGATTGTATCACGTCACTGCTGACACTAAGCAACAATTTGGACCAAATGTCAACAAGTACCAGTACATATCCAAAAAGCCATGATGGAAGAAATCGATTCCGCCCACTACATTGGAATCTTTCCGGAAAAAAAAAAGAAAATAAAAATGCCGAAATATGGTGTACAAAAATGAAAAGGACATATTTCACGGTCATCCAGTCACCCTCAACGAAATAAAATCAGTCCAAATCCCAGTATCAAAGACCGAGAAGATCAAATTAGAGAAAATCGGATGAACTTCAACTTCGGAGTTCGATAGAAGATTTTCTAGAATTTACCAAAATTCACATGAATTGGCTTCCATGGATCTTAATAGCCGCAATATTGATTTGCGGAATATATTTCGCAATCAAGAACAACAAAGAAAATTTCAAGAATCCTGAGAAAACCTCCCGCTACTGAGACAATAGACGAAACACGAGTGATTCCACCTTCGAGTTCCTTCTAAGGATGGAGGAGTTATATGTGTGCCATTTGTGGGAACATGCTGACCATTGCATCGCGGACATAAGCAGTTTCCTGAGAATTGTGTATCTTTGAAACCAGGATGCCCCATGGGAATGAACTTTTAATTTTTAGATTAGACATAGACTTTGAGCTGTTCACACGTATTTTTGCTTTTATATTTTAAACTTAATTTAAAAACGGTTTCTTTATTACCGGAAACATAAAGAGCTCATTGGTTAGCTGATTTGATTTCAATGATATAACTTACGATAGGTTTATCTCTAACAGTTTTCGAGAAAAAAAATTATATCTATTTTTCTTATAAGGAACAATGTGTTACAAAAGGACTTTATATCTGTGAGGAAAATCAGGAAAGTCTCTTTAACGTTTCTTATGACAAACAGATATATCTATTTTTTTTAAGCTCGAAAACTGTTAGAGATAAACCTATCGAACTTCATATCATTGAAATCAGCAAAAGCAGAGCTATCCAATGAGCTATTATTATAAGGCTGTCGTATTGAAAAAGAAAAAAAAAAACGAACTTGTGTCAATATCTCAACATAAGAGCGAAATAGAAAAAAACTGGTCGGCCACTGAATTGTGCTAAAAAAAAATCCGGAAAATGTTTTGACAGAAATAAAAAAAATTGATAAACAAAAAGCTTTTCAGAATAGGGAAAAATCGAAAATCGCTCAGTTTCAATGGGAGATATTGCTACGGTTTTTGACAATCGACGTTTCTCGGAAATCGATCTAACTCAATTTTTCTCTATCTGGTCTTGAAGTATGCAGCACCCTGTACTTATAACACCATCGTTCATAGGCACTTTTAGAGCTCCAAAAATTTAGACGGCATAACATGTTACTCAACGCATTCGATGACCACCACGAATTTCAAGGTACCTATATTCAATTTTCTTTGTAAAATATTCAAAGAATTTTTTTATACACAACATAAAAAATATAGAAATTATGGCACTTTTGTGGCCTTAGTAAGTTTATGTATTGCTGAATACTTACTGTTATCACTTGCAACGACTAGTATTGATAGTTTTGAAGTCATTATAATGAACACTAAGCACTTCCACATTTTAAACGGCTTCTCAATCTTCTATCAGGACAATTCAAACACAACTAAAAAAATTATTTTGATTACCTTTGTTAAATATATTGTTTTGATGACTCTTTCAAGGATTAGGATAATCCTCTGACTTATAGGGATGGTGCAATAACATTTCGAACAAAATACAGTTGCGCTAATCCCCAAACAATCAAATCTTGTTTATTTTGAAAGGTTTTCAAGGAAAATTGAGAATTTTGCTTGATCCCAGATGCAGATAAACATGTTAGTGTTGATTTTCACTATGAGGAATTTCTTTGAGACTCAGGAGGCTTCAGAAGTAAAACATAACTATATCTCTCCGAAAATTTAGACAGCGTCATTGTTCGAGATGGCTTTAAAATGGCAAAATCAAAATTGAAAATTTCGAATCCAAAAATAGCCGTCATACCAGAGAAAGAAACATTGTACTCGGAGACCTCTTCGTGACTTCGAATAACTACCGGTAGCTGATAACAACTGTGATAGTACCTAACTGTGATAATAATATTTGCAATAAGTAAGCGAAACTGAAATATTTACTAGACGCCAACGGAAAGATCAATATCTCTCATCAAAGCCAGTATCAAGTATTTTAAATCAGTATATTCAATTAACTAGTCAAGCTTGTGTTTTGGGATACCTACGTGAAATTTCTCAGGAAGAAACTACTTCAATAATACTCAATTATAAATGGAAAATTAGAGATATTAATTTCCCTTGATCTCCCCAAACCCAACAGTAGAATGAATACCTATTTGGGTATGAGGTTATGGACAAAAAATAAGGTCGGACTTTTATGCATTATTTTGCAAGTGCGTATTTTTCAGCTGTCTTAAATTAGTATTGAATATATCAATAGTTGGAGTACTATTACAAGTTTCACACATTGTATAAAGTGGAGAGTACTTTAAAATATTTAATCTAGGCATTCCCAACAAACACAGTACGTACTGAAGACGTACATTTTAGGTCCGTTTTACGTCGGTTCGTCGGGGATGTAAAAATACGTTTTGACTACGTACGTAAAAGGCTGTATTGATATACAGACAAAAAAGTACGTACTAAGAACGTACGTGAAAATCTATATTGTGTACGTCTTGTAAAAGACGTACATGTTCGTTTCAAAGACGAACAATACAGGACGAGCTGGATCATTCCCATCTATTCATGATCTTTTATTAATTGCTGACTCGATTTCTGATAATAATATATTTTTTAATAATATGCAATTTCCAAGGAAAAGATACGGAAGTGATCCTTCCAAATTAATCTCTAAACCCTAAACCCAAAAATGCCGGTCAGGCCTTAGACTTAAACTTGAATAAGGCAGGTCATATAATCAAGGATTTATATTTCATCTAGGTACCTGACCTGTGACCCTAATAAATTGTCAAATGTTGAAATAAACATGAAATAAACCAAGAGAATGGAAAACAGGAAGGGACGCCGGCCACTTGCATCGGCAGGGTGCAGTGTTGCCAATGACCCGATAATTATCGAAATCTATAATTTTGACTACGATTCAATAATCGATAATCACAAGCTAAATCTACTATAATTTATTGAAACTACAATTTCAATGTATATTTTTAAAATTTTTGGTTGAAAATTAAAAATTTATTTGGTTGGTGGTTTTGACGTTTCCCAGCTAGAAATGGATTGAGCTGGCAACACCGTTTGCCTCCTTTGAGTTGAGGCTGTGGTTGTTCCAATCTAAGGTTGTTCCTGTCTGATTTTGCCTTTTTGGTCTTGTATGTGTAGCGTGTAGCTCGTTTGTAGTGTGGTGTGAGGTCGTTGTTTTCTTCTATTTTTTTTTTCTTTTACCAAGTAAAGTGAGGCGGGAACCATTTTGTTTTGATTGCAGTAACGCCAGCAACGTGTTTAGCTTTGTTTTTTGTGTATAATAATAATACTTTTACCAAGATTTTTACTGTGTGAAACTTTTCTTGATTTGTGCCCGTTTACAATTCTCTCAATGTTTGTAGGTTATACCTACCTATTTTTTTTTATATTTACTGTTGTTTAAGGTTAAGGTTAAGTTTAAGGGTATGTTATATTTTATAATTGATCTTATGTTATTTATATTTTTTAGTTTTTTAATGTAGTTGTTAAGATATTTATTGTATAAAAATTGCCACTTTAAAATACAATATGTATATCCTGTTCACAATCCGATGTCCACAGGTTCAGGTAAATTTATCACCTTTCCCTATCAAATAGCATTGAAATGTGATTTTACCTGTACCTACCTGTGGACATCGGATTGTGAAGGGATAATTGTTTTATTTTTCGCTATAAACATACATATAAATACCTACATATGTACTTCGTATATGATTTTCCCATATATTTTTGCAAGCCATCTGAACAGGTTAATTGAATAGGTACCTATCAAAAAGGTGTAAATACAACATTTGTATTTACATCTTTTTGATACCTACCTATCCAATCAACCAGTGCCGGTGGGGTGTAAAAATATATGGGAAAACCCTGTACCTACGTCCCAAACACATGCCTAAAAAGCTATACTAAATACGTTTTACATTTTACATTTTTAGGTCCCGCCGACGTACGAGGGACGTCTTTATGACGGTCGTTTTCCACAAAATAGTGCGTCCCACGTACGTACATTTAGGTACGTACTCAGTACGGCTTTTTAGGTACGTATTTGGGACGTACATTAACGTACGTACTAGCTGGGAAACGTCAAAACCACCAACCAAATAAATTTTTAATTTTCAACTAAAAATTTTAAAAATATGCATTGAAATTGTAGTTTCAATAAATTATGGTAGATTTAGCTTGTGATTATCGATTATTGAATCGTAGTCAAAATTATAGATTTCGATAATTATTATCCGGTCATTGGCAACACTGCACTCTGCCGAGGCAAGTGGCCGGCGCCCCATCCTGTTTTCCATTCTATTGGTTTATTTCATGTTTATTTCAACATTTGACAATTTATTAAGGTCACAGGTCAGGTACCTAGATGAAATATAAATCCTTGATTATATGACCTGCCTTATTTAAGTTTAGATCTAAGGTTTAATAATAAGAATTTTCCATGTCAACCTGACCGGCATTTTTGGGTTTAGGGTTTAGAGATTAATTTGGCAGGATCACTTCCGTATCTTTTCCTTGGAAATTGCATATTATTTAAAAATATATTATTATCAGAAATCGAGTCAGCAATTAATAAAAAAATCATGAATAGATGGGAATGATCCAGCTCGTCCTGTATTGTTCGTTTTTGAAACGAACATGTACGTCTTTTACAAGACGTACGCAATATAGATTTTCACGTACGTTCTTAGTACGTACTTTTTTGTCTGTATATCAATACAGCCTTTTACGTACGTACTCAAAACGTATTTTTACATTCCCGACGAACCGACGTAAAAAGGACCTAAAATGTGCGTCTTCAGTACGTACTGTGTTTGTTGGGTAGAGCACCATGATGAGTTAAAATGGTGCTTTGATGTTCGGAAGTGGATAACAGACAGTATACAACTTTCGTAAGGCTAACTTTTCAGCTTTATATCTACGACACTCGAACACAGACTGGGGTTTTTTGAATGACTTTGAAGACATAGACCATATGAGGCAGCAGCTATACATATATATTTACGGCCTCTTTGATGAACCGGTTCCTAGGTGTTCAAATAATCCCAAAAAGCGCCATTTTCCTCCTTATTGGTTCACGCTTGACGCCAATTCCTAGCGTAATGCACCACCACAACCATAATACTGAGTATGACTCTATGCAATCCATTTCGCAAGGTTTCTCAGACTATTTCAAGAGCGTTTTCATCACTAGCCCTATACAACTAACTCAGAATCATACGGTGTACAATAACTCCCCCTGCATAAACATTACAGATTTTTCCGAGATGGAAGTTGAGAATGCTCTTAGAAAACTTAAACCCAAACTAACAGCGGGTCCCGACGCCATACCTAGCTTTATTGTTATTCTTGCGGTTTCTTTGTGTAGGCTATACAACAAGTGCGTTAACGAGTCGAAAATACCCTCCTCGTAGAATATCAGCAAGGTGTGCCCCATTTTAAAATTTGACAGTAAATCCAATATTAAAAACTACAAACCTATAACCATAATTAGCAACTTTTTAAAAGCTTTCGAATTTCTCTTACATAAGTCTGGTCCAGAGTATCTTATCACCCAATCAGCACGGCTTCATTCAAGGACGTTCTACTATTACCAGTCTTCTGTCGATAACACAAATCATTTCCCAAACTATTGATGCAGGTCAACAGCTGAATGTCATATATACAGATTTTTCCAAGACGTTCGACAGACTTGACACTGGCGTGCTGTTAACAACCTTGGAAAATTTCGGTTATAACATACCCTTATTGAAGATTTCTATTCAAACAAGTGAAAGCAGTTGCCATTAGACCTTGAAAGGGATCATTACTCCTGACGCGGTAAGGCCGCAAGCTTCTTTCTAATCTTTCTGGTCTCAGTGTTCTCTTTTCTAACGTTCTAAAAAATTGTCGAGAAAATCGGATAAAATTTCCAGTGAACTCGGTATCGAACTGATTCTGTAATTATTCAAGAAACTTTAGTACGAGCTTTTGTTATTTACGTGTTAAAATTTACCCATACACTTTCAACCGGGCTGACTATTGTTCCGGTTTTTACCTATGTAAACTTTGCCTGTGATTTGTGATTGTGAAGCAATAGATGGTGTTTTGTTAAAGAGCTCGCTCTTTTGACTTTCATTTTCTTCCCTTTCTAATTATTAATACAGTCCACTAAAAACACACAAAAAAACTCTCTTTTTTCTGGTAGGGGTAGCCTGTTGCCCCTACAAGTACCTATCTAGAAGCATAGCATTCCACAGACTGCATTGATGCAACGCAGTCTTTAAATACAGAAAGCAATTTAACCTAACAATATCTCAAAGTTTCAGGGCTTACCTAAAATTTACTCAGCATTTGGTCAGATTAACTCTATCATTCAATACTTTTTAATATCAGGGGCCTAAACATTTCCACTTTATCAGGAATAAGGAAGTAAAAAGTTTATTGAGTGTAGTATAGGAAATATACTTATTAATGCAACTTAGAGGACAAATTTTTACAACCGATATATTAATTATAACCTCGACAATTTTTTGTAAAACTCAATTTTTGTAATTTTTGGGTTGAATAGTAGAACCAACCACCATACAAATACTGCCAAAAGTAATAATTGGAATGGAATGAAATGTCAACCCGCAGGATGCCATAGCGATAGGGATAACGATATCTATCCGTTACAGAGTCCCATTCCAGCCGGCTAATCAAAAAACTTAAAGCATGGACAAGTAGAAATGCATGTAAACATCCACCTAACGCAGTTCTTGACAAGGCGTGTGGTTTTTATGTCCTATCCGCAATAAATTGGAAAAACGGAGACTTGTAAATGCATGTACTGCCCAGAAAATAATAATGCAGAGCAAACAATTTTTCCGTTCAGCCAATGGACAGATAATAGAAGGCAATCAAACGGATATTTCACCATAAACATAACGACGGAAAATACTTATAATCAAGACAATGCTCATTGAAAAGGACAACTATGATGAATGACAGGGCGCAGCTAGCGGAATGATCCTTGACATTAGGCGTCAAAAAGAGTTATTCTGTGGACGGAGGTTAAGGAGCTTATCTGTCCATCCAAGGCCCCTTAACGGGATCATGATGACGTTGGCGATTATCGTCTTTTCAGAAGCATTGCCACTTTCTTTGGGTTGCGGTACTTCTTGAAGAGCATTTATGCGGAAAGCAAGGGAGGTTTAGAAATCCTAGATATTTCAGATCAAATTCGACATCAGTCCAGGAGCGTCTACAGTGTCGATTTTGGCAGAAATTTGGGGGCTCGTGAGTGCTTCTCAGTATCGTTACTCAAAAATTCTGTTCTTCTGCTCATCCTAGTAGGCATAAAGTTAATTTTTAAACTCATCCTTATTTACGACCCCATTATTTAGTCGTGAGCTGGATAACTTCTGGAAAAATTCCCAAAATTAAATTGTTCGTTGACATTTATTTTATAAAGGTCAAGGTCGTAATTTGGGGTATCAATCAAGATCCGAAATTTCCAGTTTTTTGGCTATCATCATGTCCGATTAAATGCGCTTGCTTATCTATATCGAAAATAAACAATATTATCGAAAGCGCGGTCGTTGACCGTAGCGATAATAATAATAATTGCTGGTCGTTTACAGTAGGTAAGTACAATAATTTTAAGTTTTTTTTCTGTATGCTTATCAAATAATTTTTGGCAATTACCGCAATTATTGACTGAGACTAACTGTTCAGTTTAGAGTTGAAAAGTGTAGGTGATTTATAAATTTTTTGGAAGTTGCTACCTGATGGTGTTTTTATTATGAACCGCATCATAAGTCATCGTCAATCATTCAATTGGAAGCCTGGTCTCATAATTTCAAGAAAAATTTGATAATACTCACAATAATGTCACGTGGGCTGTGCTAAATTGGAAAGCAAAGATGCTAGCCGAAATCAAATTAATATTTAGTATAGAAATCGTTATACAAGGCGTCATTCAGTTGTCTTTGAATTTAAAAATTTGAAAATCGGGTCCGTGATTATTCCTCGTTGGTAATGAGGTGAAAATACTTATTTATTCAGCATTTGACGCTTAAGTTATGAAAAAAAAGTTTTACATTTTTCGAAATTTACAAGCGAAGCAGTTTAATGTACCAAAAACTATTTTGACTCTAACTCGTTGGAACTGAGGTAAAAACACTTATTTATTCCGCCTTTGACGCTCGATTCTCGAAGAAATATATTTTATTGTTTTTCGAGAGGTTAGGTATAGGTAGGGGTAGAGGTACAAGCGAAGCACTTTAAAACTCTGCTTTAATGTAGGTACCTACCTACCAAAAATTATTTTGATTGTAGGTACCTACCTCGTTGATAGTGAGATAAAAACATTTATTTATTCCACGTTTTTTGCTCCATTTTTGAACAAATATACATATATCATCGTTTTCCGAGAGGTACCTACCCATACAAACGAAGCACTTCAATGTACCAACAATTATTTCGATTGAAGCTCGCTGGCAATGAGAGACAAGAAAGAAACTGTCAGTAACCCAGATAACAAAATGTGCGCCAATGTGCTCGAAAAGTTCCGGCCGACTTCAGAGAAAATAGCCTTTCAATGATAATGCTTTAGAAGTATGTTAAAAGTGCGTATATGATGAAACATACCAAATCAAAGTGAGCTAGCAGCATCGAAGAGATGCTCCTATTTCAAATTTTAAATCGAATGATCTGTTAAGTGCAGGAAAACCACTGCAATACCGCATTATTTTAGTGTGCGAATTAGCGGTACGCTAACAGCACTCCCTAAACACACTGAAAAAAAGGATTCCTCAATTCAAAGTAATACGCACTTCATTCAATGAAATTGCGAATTTGGATATGGCCAAGTGAATATTCTCTTCAAAAAAGTTAAATGTTTTCTTGTCATAGGATTGTTCGAATACTTTACTGGAAAGAAATAAGTTCTTGGCTCAAGAACACTATCCCAATGTATTGAACAGAATTTCCTTGTCCCAAGGTACTTAATTTTCCAATTTTCTTGTTCCAAGAAATTTATTCGATTCCATTGAAGATCAAAGTACTTAGCTGAAGATCTCAATTTTTTCACTAGAGGTCATCAGCGCTTGAGTGAAGATGAGAATGAGAATAGTCAAAGCTGTTGACCATTTTTACAACGCGATTGAAGTTCGTTGGTAATGAGGTAGAATTACTTAATTATTCTGCGGTAGGCGCTAGAATTTCGAAAAATAAACCATTAATGTTGGAAACGGACATATAGGAAATTAACTTTGCTTTCTTGCCTTATTCGGATAGTAACGGTTACGACGCGATAATTCTCACAGCCGAAATAGCTCAGTTGGGAGAGCGTTAGACTGAAGATCTAAAGGTCCCTGGTTCGATCCCTGGTTTCGGCATAAATATTTTTTTTATTTACCTAAGTAAAAATGATAAAATATGAGGTAACAAGTCAGAAAACGAGAGTTGGTTTTAAAAAGTTACCTCATTAAAAATCCGATTACTTATACTAGCGAAAGACACGTTACAATAAAAAGTTACAACATTAATTATTTTCAACCGACTGACTATCCTAGGTAAATACATTTATTTATATTATGCTGAAAAGCAGAATAAGCATTTTTGAAGACCCAAAACTCAGCTAATAGACATGATAAAATTCCTCCCTTCTTAGATTCAACTTCCACACTAGCGACTAGCGGGGGAGTTCAATACTCTGGTGTTCTTCTTTAGCGGGGGTGGACTTCTTCTCCATGACTGCTCTCACACATTTCATGTAGATCAAAAAGATATCAGACAATAGGGATGACATAATGTAAAAATTGTCCAAAGGCTGGGTATTTTATTAATTTCCGTGAAACTCAAATGTGGGCGAATATCCATTACTTCGTTGCTCAATTGGTGAAGATTAAAGGCCCATTTATAAACTTGACGATAGATTACGATTCTGTTACCGTTTGCGCCTGCCGACGGGATCGTCGGTATCCCCGCTGTCCGTAGACACAAAGTTAAGGCGATGGAGATCGACTCGTGGTGAAGAACTTCTTCTGTGAACGCTCTGACAGAGTCGGCCGCCGCGTCGGTGGTGTGGCGATATTGATCAGGAGCCCAATTGCACACAAGCGTTTGCCACAGTGGCAAAGTGCTATTGAGGATGTGTGCATACAGCTTGCGAATGGCGTCCTGATCAATTGATGCTACAACGCCCCGCAGACCCGTCTGTCAGTAGCAAATCTAACCCCCTTTTTTCCAGAGAACACTGGCTGCTTGTTGCTTGGAGACCTGAACGCCAGACACAGACTTTGGTGAAATCATAGAGAAAATACCAAAGGTATGATCCTAAATAATTTCGTCAACGACCGACCGGAGAAACTCCTCAGTACTAAATCGCCCATCCATTACCCCAGCAATAACATGACACCGACATAGGTACATCGACCTTGCCATCAGCAAAGGACTCAGGAAACTTTCAGATCTCGTTACCGTCAACGCCCTAAGTTCCGATCACTTACCCATCTTCTTCACATAGGGCGAACTTGATCCTCCCCGCCCACAAGTTCGTCTGAGTTACAAAAAACTTAAATAGTCGCCTGTTTTGGCAGACTTTCAACACCATAACCCAAATTCCAGGTCAAATTGACCATAGACGCCCTTGAGCAAGAGGTTTCAACCTTGAACAGGAATGTCTAGCAGACCCAAACTTCCCTTGCTAACCGGGTTACTGTCCATCAAGGCCGTGACGAGCTCTCCCAAGAGCTCATCGAACTCATTTCACGGAAGAATCGCACCCGCAGGAGGTGGCAACGCCTCCGAAGGGACGAGGATCGCCAACGAGTTCGGAAGCTCGAGGGTGCCATTAAAAATGGCATCAGCGAGCTCCGGAATCGTAGATGGATACAAATCCTCCAAAATCTCCGTCCTCAAGATAACTCCCTGTGGCGCCTTCAGACTAAAATGAGGCAGTACGCACCCCTGCTATTACTTTTAATGGCATCTATGGAGAGTGTTCATTCCGGACTCTCACCTAACTCCTCTGAACAGGATGAAATCGAGCGTACAGCGGCAGCCTCTGCTATTAGGAAATACCCCATCCCCCAGCACTTGCTCGCTGAACTTTTTGTCACGCCCGGCAAGATGACTGGAATTATCCGCTTTCAAGTGAAGAGGCCCCCGGACCAGATGGCATCCCATATCGAACCCTCAAAAATCTTCCGCGTAAAGTTATTGTTCAATTGGTACAAATAACAAACGCCATCCTCAAACTACAGAATTTTCCCTTTCAATGGACACTCCCATCCTCTTACCGCCCAATCTCCCATCTAAACTCCTTTGCCAAGCTCGTGGAGAAGTTAATCCGGTCCAGGGTCAACAGGACCGTTGAAAACTTATCCATTCTCCCAAACGAGCAATTCTGATTCCCTGCCCGCCACAACACCCCTCTTCTTGCAGCCAAAATCTGCTGCGACGTCTTCCAATTGTTCAACAGGCGATAGGGTCTGGCACTCAGGCCTTATCTACAAATTACTCGCACGACGCACAATTTGATTTCCCACTGCATATCATCTCCCTGATACAGTCATTCATCAGTGGCCGCACTTTCTGCATCAAACAAGACGACGCCCTCTCAAACTCCAAACCGATTCAGACCGGAGTGCCGCAGGGGTCGGCACTCAGTCCGTTGCTGCCCTCTCTGAACACTGCGGACATTCTAAAATTCCAGAATACAAAACTGGCACTGGACGCAGATGACACCGCTGTTGACGCACAATCCTCCTACACACAAGCAACAAAATTTCAACTTGCCCATCACCTTTCAATCCGTCAACCCTATTCCCTATTGCGATAAGTGGAAGCTTGGTGTCAATGGACAGAAGAGTGGAACTGGTATGCTTCTACAAGAGACATACACATAGCACCATGCCCACCTCACCTATTGTAAACAACATCCCAGTTACTCCATCCCTGAAAGTCAAATACCTTGGAATCATCTTCGATCAGACAAGGAAATTTCACCACCACATATCTTATGCTTTAGCTCGCACCTAAAGTGCGCAGCAAAAACTTTACCCCTTCATCGGCCCTAACTCCTCCCTTTCCCCAGGTAATAAAATAATGATTTATAAACAGGTCATAAGACCCATGCTAACATACGGGGCCCCTGTCTAGAACATAATCTCAAAAACGCAAAGGAACCGCCTTCAGCGGTTCCAAATCCGCATCCTGAGGGGAGTCCTGTCGGAGTTCAGGTACGCCAGAATAAGGCCATGCATGCGCAAGCATACATTCCTTATATCTCTGACTACCTGGACGAAGTCAGCGACAAATTTTACAGACATCAGATTCACGGATCCCCTCTAACACGCAGCCCAGCTGCAACAAGATATGATCCAGACAACCCCATAGTTTACGGCCTTACAAGAATTAACTCATATATTTTGAACCCCCATGAAAAATTTTCCCCATCCCAAAACCTGCTAGCCACACACCCGAATAAAAATGGAATAACCTATCCATGCACAGCTGAAATCCAACAGTCGAGACAAAATTAGACTAGAAAGATTTGACGCTGGCGCCAATAGCCTTAGTCTAAAGCAGAAGACTCTGGCAAACCCCATCATAAGGTCTTATTTCTTTTCTCAGTTCTTCGGAAAATTCCAACTTGCCCGCGAATTAGTGTGTAGCAAACTCTTCTTTCGCTGGCTATGAGGAAACGCACTTGTCTAATTAACCATCGGACACCCCCCAATTCGACCAACAAATTTAGGCACAAACTACGCAATTTAGCTGAAAAAATGCATATATTTTCCCGGTAATTCTTGCACTCAATCCCCCAGCCCTCATTCTCTGACACTTCTTAAAACATCTACCGCTGCTCAGCTTTTGCTCTTGAGACCGCCTCCTCAGAACTAAACCGCCCAATAAGAGGACAAATTTTTTGTTTTTCTTTTCATATATAAGTCAATGAAAAATGGGGTTTTTTACTAACTTTCCCCCACAGAACACATATAAACAACATATAAGGGCAACCAGGAAACGTTGTGGATACATTTCAAAGCAAGGATAGGACAGGGTTTTCTGGTCAGAACATCGACCGTGCTGAAAAATGCCCAAACAGCGCGCTAGGCGTGCCTGGAGCACGGCGTGCTGCGTCACGTCGGAGTTTTTTGCAATAAGTCTATGACAGTCTATGTCCTAGTTTATAAGAATTGTTGTTAATGTTTATAGTTTGAGAGGGGCCTAACTCCCCTGCCTGTCATGTAACAATCAATGGAATTATTGAGATAAAGATTTTTGAGTTTAAGTTGAGTTTTTTAACCCCTGCATACCCCTATTCAATATAGGATCACGCTAAGGGGGTTTAGCATAAAAATCCACTTCGTATTCCAAAATAAGCAAATAAGAGGTCCATTATTTGTCTAATTTTACTAGGCTTCAAGCCATTTTCGAGCGATGGAATTGACAATGGTGTGGAGGCATCAGTTTGAGGATCTGATATCTAAAACTATTTGCACAATAATAATTATCTACTTAAGTGATATGACGAGGTTGGTTATTATTTTATTCATAAAATAATATACCTTGTTATATTTCGGTTTACCTAATGATTTTTCGGCTAAAACCTGAAAATAACACAGTCTAAATGTTATATAATCTATTTCCGATTTCCACCTTAGTTGCACCTGGTTTTCAGCTGTAATGGAGACTATATCCCACGCACTACATCAGGGAAAACGAAGGTTGACGTATTCCCCCTTCGTGAGAGACCGCCTTGCCTTAATAAAGGGCAATTTCGGTTTCCAAAACAGCATGAGGTTATGTTTTTGAAATAAAATATTTTTTTCTTAAATTTTAATAGGGAAAACATCAACAGTAGTTATTAACAGCAACAACAATTTAGCAACAATATTTTGCGCGATAAACTGTTATACAGAGATTGTATAAACTGGCCAAGATTGAAAAAAGTGATTAAGTACCTATAGTTTTTTATTTTGTATTTTATTATCCAATTTGGGAAAAGGAAATTTTTAAAATTTGGGAGACTGAAAAGGAAAGTTGGATATCACATTTAAAACAACTTTGCTTGTACACAAAACATGTATTTGTTAGGTACGATTTTTGGACTAAGGTGAAATACCTATGTGTCACCATCCTCAGACTCGCATTTAGCCCCAACTATGCATATAAGATATAAATGCATTTCCAAAAACAATTCTGGAATTGTCGTTCGGTCCCTGGTGTATCATATACGTAGATACCCTGGTGGAAAAAAAAATAAAAATTGAAAACAAACTTTCACATCGTTCGTTTTATAATGTCTGAACCTTTTGATAAAACTTGCGCAAATACACACAAAAGAGAGAAGCTCAAATATCAACATCATCAAGCCATGTGACTTTGCACATGTATAAGATTTTTTTCTCTAGAAATTTTTGGCCTCTTTGATAATATTAAAAAAATTTAAACTGAAACTTTATAATTTGTTTTAGGTAAAACCGAATCTTTATACAAAAAATTCGGCTTATTGAATTTTTTTTCCTTAAATGCCAAATGAGGGCTTCCGGAAGTCAAAACAGTACCGTCAAACCGGGTGACTTGAGATGGCCGAGCGACTTGAGACAAATATTTTGAAAAAACCGAATTCAAGAACGAAAGTTTACGGGAAGTAGAAAGTGGAAATCTGATTTATAATTCGAAAGATGGCACGCAATGGTCGAAAATACCATTTCCTAACCATTTTTTTCGCCAACTGTACTCTTGTTATAGGTTGATTTTATCTATTATAACTGTTTAGTATAAATAAAAAAAATGTTTGATTATCAGAAGTATCATTTTTATCATGGGGTGCGATTGTACCCCACGTGGGAATCTACGTAATTTTTTTTGTCATGGAAAGACGAAGGTTAAGTAATATGTTTGGGCCGTCGCAGAAGCATTTAGTAATTTTTGTGCAAGTTTTATGCGTCTATGTCATTCTTGAAATAAAAAACACCTGAAAAACTTTGCATAGGTACTGTCTTCATACTATCTACGACTGCATATTGAACGAGATTGATATTTTGTGCATCCATTACAATAAAGTAAATTATTTTTACTTTTTAATGAAAAAAATAATTTAAAATAAAAGGTTGTTTCATATTTATTAGCTACCAAAGTATTATTTCGCCTCTACATTAGTTTTGAGTACTTATTTTGTGTTTCAAGGCCCTCGGGCTTCAAACAGGAGCAAAACCTTGATATACATCATACATGGTTGTCTCAAGTCATCCAACTTGGAGTCTAACGTGAGACAGTCAATAAAAAATAAAAAACCATAGGCGACTCTACGTTTACATAAAACCCAATTTTAAAAACCGATTCAACGGGCTAAGACTTTTGACATCATTGCTAAGTCAAATAGTTTAGAAAATACCGCTTGCTAAAAGTCAAAATTATCTCGAGTCACCTGATTCTACGGTACCTAGAGATTTTGCGAATGCCTGCAGGGTCCCATGAGTGAAAAAAATATACATTTTTATCATTTTGGATCCGGTAAAACATTATTGAAAGTAGCATAAAGACTTTACACACAGACAATAGTACATATTCGTAAAAACACAACGCAACAAAAAAATCGGGGTGAGAAGATTAATTTTCAGGAGAAAAGGGTAGAACATGTTTTATGTAGACATAACTAAATGCATTCCGACATAAGCAGATGATGGGGAGAACGGACTTTTGAAACATTCTATAAATATAAATACTATTTTATAATTATGAAACAATTTTGCGATTTCACAACAATCGCAAAATAATACTTTTTATGCGGCTATGTCGTCGAAAAATAAGAAAGTTTCTGTCCTGTAGCTCATAAGGACACGAAAAACTTTAAATTTTTTTATATTAAATTGTAAATTGTACTTATTCAAAATTTTATTAGACATTTCGAATTTCAATGATGGCCAGTCTAATTATATAAATTTTTAAAGCTATCAGTAGGATCACGAAAATAATGCATATTGGTAAATTTTTCCTAAAATAATATTGTTTTCACATACAGAAGGGTCCACAATTCCATTTGGTTCATTGCGGTACCCAGTTTATGTATAGCTAAATATTTCCCTAATGGTTTTCTATGGTACGTAAGCCTCTTTGAATAATAAACTTTAAACTAGTGTGACAACTGGAGCATCTGACAACTAAAATAAAACGTAAAATCAAAATGACATGCCAAAGTCACTTTAGTTGAAATGTTGATTAAAAAAGAAGGCTTATTTAAATTTTATCAAAATTTCAAGCCTTAAAAATACGACCCTGTACTTGTTTAGTAAATATCAATATTAAACAATGAATGTTCTTCGTGACCCAAGAGAATCTCTGTATAACGCTTTTATTTATACATATAATATAACGTTTATTTTGTATTAGTGTAATTTCCTATCCATATAGTTACCTAATTTTTATTAATACTAAAACATTCTACGATATAGGTATATTAAAAACACGGGCGACTTTTTTTTCCAATAAGTATATCTAACCGTATCTTTATTACAGTTACACGAAACATTAATAATTGCATGATATTGTGCAAGACATACATTACTTACCATGTTGCAAAAATTATGGCACTTTCGAAGTAGGGTATCGAAACGAAAATTAAGTATAGCTAACGCATTATATATTATAAAAAGCTCGTATCTACTGTTGCAGTTTAATGCCAACCAAAGTTACGGTGTTTTATCAGAAACAAATAAATCTTGCATTGGAAAATATATTGGATCCTTAACCAAGGCTGCGGAAGATGGACAAAGTTAGGACAGGACTATGGTAGATCTGTCTCTAGACCTGTATAGCTGTATACAGCCCTGTCTCTAGACCAATATAGCCGTATACAGCCCTGTCTCTAGACCTGTGTAAAGCTGTATACAGACCTGTCTCTAGACTTGTATAGCTGTCGGATGACCTTGGAATGGTCCGAAAAGTGGCAAGCTAGACCTTGACGTTTTCTCATGGAGATTTACATGGGGCTTGGGCTAGAACCGGTGTTGCTCCTTTACTCAGGCAGCGAAGAAGGATCTGCCTTGTAACTGGATGTTGGCTAAGAGGACAAGAGAAAGGTTAGAAGAAGATAACCCTGACCACAAATTACCTGTTACTACTAATAGGGGGTCGAGACATCAGGCTAACTTCCTGTTACTCGAACGGCTATGGAATATTGAAAGGCCCAATCAACAACCTGGGAACAGAACCGTAAATCTGAGACGAACTAGGCAACAAAAATGAACAATGGGTGTTGCTGAACGGAACGTTCAAGAAATCTGTAGGAAGAAAAATGATGTGATATGAGGAATCAAACACCAAAAAATGGACCTGATTGTCACGGCAAAGACCAGCAAGAAAGGACAGGGCTCAGATAATCTCGGAGAGTCTGTCCTCGTAGGGTTGCGCATCGCAACACTAAATAAAGTAATTTTATGTATAGGCTTTACGCCCGGTTGAGTGGACGAATGGTCCGTATGAGAATTGCCATGGCGCGGAGCCCTAAATAGGCGAGCGGTGCGCGGTGTCCGGTTGTATTGGATCGTACGCGGCCAGCAAGCTCACGCCTGAAATTGTCATCTAGGTGGTAGGTAGTCTTTAATGGAAATTTGATGAATGTTACGGTACGGTGGGAAAATTCAGTAGCTTCCATACAAAGCCAACAAAAGTGTGTCATTCCCTTCAAGCCCTTGTTATAAAAGCGCAGTGTGTTCGATAAAGACCACATCATATGTTAGCAAAATGTCTGTATTTATTTATTCATGGCAAGTAGCCATAGCTAGGACAAACAACAATAAGAGAGTTTGTAAAACAGGGAGGCCTATTGTCTGTCCACGGAGCCTGAATCTACGAAGGAAATGCGAGCGATGTTGTAAACTTCACTTAATTTAATGGGTGCCACTGAAATAATATTTACACCTCCAATATAAAAATTGCATGAACCAAAATTTACTATCTAAAATCAGCTGGCATCATTAAAAGGGTCCGGAGCCAATCAAACGAGGAGACCATCCAGTGCATAACTTGCCGCATCACTGTGTTTGCAAGAAGATTGTTTGACAAAATTGCGCGTGGTTTGACGCTTCAGCGAAAACGAAAACTAGCAACAGCCCTAATGACTTTTGTTTATACCGCGGTCCGCTTATGTTGAATGATTTAACTGGGTTAATAATTCGATTTCGTTTCCACAACATCAGGCTCAGAGTAGATGTCAAACAAGCCTTTTTACAAATCGGTTTGCAACAACCAGATCAAGATGTAACAGGTTTTCTATGGATAAAGGATTCCGAGCAAAATATCACGGACGACAATTTGCCTCATCTTCGGTTTTGTCGCGTGCCCTTCGGCGTCATATCCAGCCATTTTTATTGAACGCTACGATCAAAAATCATCTCACCAAGCGGACTAAGCGTTTTGTATCGGCCATTAGTCATGATATTTACATAGATAATCTATTCAGAGGCTCTTTCACAGTAACTGCTGCTATTTTGCTTTATGCATCATGCCAGAATTTGCGTTAATGGAATTTAAATTCCTCCACTGCTCTTAGTCAACTCCCGGATAGTCAAAGAAGCAAAGCATATTTCATTTTGCGATTTGTAGTCCTAATTTTTGATGCGTATGTGTTTGCCGCTCCGCTTATTTCATCCTTTAAACTCCTCCAAGAATTATGGATACAAAATGTTACTTGGGACACTTTAAGACCAACTATCTTAGAATAACTTTAGGAATAAAAGGAAGACTCTGCGCAGAATCAAAGTTATCGATTAATAATAGCAGTATTTCACTAGAGAAGGTACTGTCTCAGCTCGAAAAAATGGTTATCAATGATAATGTGAAATAAATAAAAATAAGCGTCCATCTATTTACAATGTGCACACTAAATGAATTAATACATGTAGGTATTCATAATTTGCAAAATATAAAAATCGCTGCAAAAGCAGGGAAGAGAGATACAAATTAATTATAAAATATTATGATGATCCAATCACTGGTGGTCATTATGGACAGAAAAAGTTACTGAAGAAATTAAAGCATGCACCAGATGGAAAGGTATGTCGCACGATGATGCAATTTATGTGAAAAATTGCCAAAAATGACAGATATATAAAATTTAATCAAAAACTAGAGAACGCAGCTAAGCCCGTTTATGGTAACCTTTGCCAGGGAATTTAGTTCCCCTACCGTCGGAAGCAATGTTGATTGATGGCGACTCAGAGGCGGATATACTACATCTGAGGGAAAATGCGCTGACTATAAGCCTTATAGTAAGGGCTATAGCAGTGGAAATTATACGCAAGAGGCAAGTAAAGGATGAAATACGATTTGACAGCAAACATAGGGAATTAAAGTTTGATATCGGAGATAAAGTGAAAATTTTGGTGCCGGTAAGAACAGTAGGCAGAAGCGGAAAGTTGGTATTAAAATGGTGGTCCATGCAAAGTGTTAAAAAAATTAGGAGAAGTCGACCATGAACGATTGGCGGAAAAAAGAAGGACATGGTCAATGTGATTAGGATTCTACCCTACTACCACACATGGTCCGCGGATTTTCTCATTCTGGAACATTTATTAGAGGAATCGGAAATGGAATCTGACGTTGATGAAAATGAAGAGAAAATACAAGAAATCAGCACAGACAAAGGTCTCAATGATCAGTACGAAAAAGAGTAGGATCGCGACCCACATCGAAAAACTATTATTCTATAAGATAAAAAGCAAAGATAACACTAATAATTGAATAAATTTCAAAGTGTACTTTATCACCTATTATTATTAATACATTAACAATGAGATAAGAACTGTAACTTATCAATGAGATAAGATGCAAGCAGAGCAAATCAACGCCGGCGACAGCAAAAGTTGCTGACAAACGTAAAACTCAGGCCCTGAACCTAGAACAGGTTGAAAAATTATTAACTCGGCAACAGAAAACAATTTAATTTTTTTGAAGGGGTAAAAAAGATAATAATATTAGTAGGAGATTAATATTAGGCAGGATAAAGGTGGCCAGTAATTTAAGTGAATTGTGTAGCATTTACTCAAGTATGGAATATACATATGTAGATATTATAATATGGGTGATTTAAAAAAAAAAAACATTTTTAGCAAATTAAGAATAAGGATGCATTATTGTATGTAAAAGGGAATATAGGAATATGGGCAATTGTGGAAAAAATTAATAGAGGTTATGGATGAAACTCATAATATGCAGGTAAACGTATATTAGGGGCCTTCGACTCCAGAGAAAACAAATAGTGCCTTCCAGAACCCCGTCAAGAATGATGACAGAGCCGGGGGGCACGGCACAGCTGGCGGCTAGTCCTTCTGGACACGAAAGAAAAGAAGCTCCACCTTGCGACCCTACAGAACAAAAAAAAGTCTTTTTGTTTTTATTGTGAACACTACTCATTTCTCAAGGTGAAAAATCTGAGACCATGGACAACTTTTATAGATTCGGCAAAAAATTGTACTCAGCAAATTATTACAGACCACGTCTAAGAAAGACACGTTCTAGCAACAAACACCAGTTGCAACGGGGGTAAATTACAACAGCATCAAGATCATCCACCGACACGAAAGAAGCTACGAGTGCTACAATTATCAGAGCTGCAACAGCCACTGAACAATCTACCAACCTAGGAGCTACTACTAGAAGTATCACAAATCAAACCACCAACCAAGACCAACATGGACCATTGGTAAAACATTTAACAAGACCGACTACATAGATCTACAAGATCGACCTAGGTGAATCATTAGCCTAGAACGACATCTTGGATCCACTACAGAGAACCAATGTCAGAAAATCTACACGATAAATCACTAGCCTAGAAAGACACCTTGCTTCAGGGAACCAATGTCAGAACACCAACGAAAACATGGTGCCACAGAAGGAATCGACAAAGTTCAATAATCAAACGGAAAAAGGCAGCAAACCTCAGGATCTGCATCAAGTACTTGAAACCAGGGCGGACTCGACGCGCACAGGAAACCAGCTACAAGAGGAGGACGATCAATGATAATCGGAGTAGAGAGAAGAAGACGCCCAAAGAAAAATGTATTTGTAGTTTCAAGTTTGTTTTGTAAGCCAGTTACATTTTCGCGGGCATTGTGGGGCCAATGCTGTCATCAGCCCCCCTCCCCCACTCTGACTGTGTACACTGAATCCCGGGCTATAACAAATAATTGAAACTAAGCAAGAAAGCACATTTACACTAATTACTGTAGTTAAAGTCAGCAAATATTCAATATAAAAGGAGCTGCCGTACTATGAAAAACTAGACGTGTCTCGCTACATTTCTATATAAGTGGGGGCAAAGCACAGCTCCAGTCTAGATTTATCTGATCGGATCAGGGGTTACCTATAGAACCTTTTGTCCGAGCGGATATCTCTCGACGTTTTCAGGCCTGACCTAGAGTATACTGGGCTCTTATAAGCTGATATTGTAGAGCTGGTTCTTGCACGACCGTCTGACCCTAAGACCCTCGTTGGGGGATAAAAGACTTTCACTTTCACTCATCGAGAGGGAAATCTGACAATCTGTAGTCGACCCGAGAGGATGTTCTGGTAGAGAATGATCCCAATTTGGTAATAGCTTTGATGTACCTTATAGTCTAAGAGTCAGCGGTTCATCCGACTAACCCGTTTCCCACAAAGCTACAATTTTTTCAAATATTTATATTTAATATCGCTCATTTAAGAAAGTGCCGTTCTGGCATGCATCTCGTGGTTGCGTCATCATCGCTCAAGTTTTTGAAAATGTAATTAAAAAAAAAAAAAAACCTTCTCCCACAAGGCTACAATTTTTATATGTTTTAATTTACACATATTTTAGTGTGAAAAAAAATTGACAACCTATTGCAAGTGTTGCAAGTATGTGCCAGAAGATAGCAAAGATGTTATAGGGATGATAATTCATAACCTGCTCCCACAAGGCTGAAATTTCCAGGGAATATTCTTTTATTAATTTAAAAAGTATATGTGCAAAGCCAGCCTATTCTCACGGTTGCAAGTGTCTGCCAGAACAGTATGTAATAGTTATGACGCTCGATAGAAGTGCGAGCACAACAGACATACGGGTTCCAATGTCAGAATGAGAGGATACGATATTATATCAGGAAGATATGACAAACGATTACTGAAATTGAAGATAAACCGAGTTATATGTAACGTATAAATTTTTATAATGGACAAATTCTTTGACACAAAATGGCTCATAATATAAATTTTTATTTTTCTTAACAAATATGGATTTCTTATCGAATTTCATTAGTTTTTATCTTCGGAATCAAAACAATAATTATCATTCGCTGCATCGTTTTCTGGAAAAGAAACAAAAATTTCTTATCGATAAAATGAAATAAAGGAAAAAAAAAAATGTTTATGCACTTTAGGGATTAACAGTACCCTTTTAATCCATGTTTTAAGGGAGTTAAGTGGGTCTTTTAAACCCCGGAATTAAATTTCACTTTATTTCCCAAGGGGTTAAATTTTTACTTTATTTTCCAGGGATTAAATGAAACAGGGAATAAAAGAGAATTTTCGTAAAGTTCTAAAAAAGTGTTTAATAAAGTACCTACATAAAATAGTGTATACATCTCAGGACTGAAGTGTTTACCACTTTAGGTGTGTAACCCAACAAACACAACTTATCGGCGCTTAATGTTGCTGTATCACGAACACAGCCCAAATACAGCACATAAATAGTTTTAATAATGCTGCGCAGCACTTGTATTGGGAATACTGTATTTTAGAAGAGCAGTCTTTGATATGCAGCGGCTTTGCAGATTTTGTATTGGAAAAGCGATAGATTATTTGGATCTCCCATGCGCATATTGATGCAACAACTGTTGTAAAATGTTAGTGCAGTTACTGTAAAGAAATGTGCCTATTTGCGCGAGCACAGTATTTTTTGCCGTAGAGTTGTGAGCGTAGCCATTTTGTTTTATTTTATTGTATTGTATTGTTTCACTGATGCAGGGCAGCGTTTTTGATTTATAATTTTTGTGGTGTTTTTACCTGTGATTTGTATTACTACGTGCACAAGATGCATTATTTTCAACAACAGGAAACAAGGTAGGTGAAAAATTGATACAAATAAACAAAAACAAAGGCCCCCGTATTATCATAACCTAAGTTTTCTATCGTTTTTCTATTTGCCCCCGTTTTCCGTTTTCTATTTTTGTGATTTAAAAAATGGATTTACAAAAGAGAAATAATCTTTTAGGTAAAATAAATGGAATACTAGGGGGCAAAAACACTGAAGAAGTATGTAGGAACATATTAGCCAGATTATTATCTAGCTCCTCAGCTGAACTGGACAGGGCGCCTTCAAAAAGCACAATTTTCAAAATATACCTATAGGTAAACTCCGACAAATACCATTTTAAAGTCACGTGATATTGGTGGCAAAAAACGCACCATTGATTATGTCGTCGATATCACCTACAAAAAGCTACTGGTGGTTAATTACTATTGAATTTTAAGATATGTTCCCACTAGCATTTCACAAACGCGTTTCTGAAGTAGTATTGACTAATCAGATGGGAATTTTAATACTTGCAATTGCTGCGAGACTCACTTTTGTCGCATCTGCTGTCCATTGTAATACATTCTGAAGTTGAATTGGGTACCCGTTTTCTATTTGCTTCTTTTCGAGTTGGAAAAAGGTTAATATAGTCAAAATTATTAGCTGTGTTTGTTCGTTGTATCATTTTCGAAAATAACTTTGACAAACTTATTGATGACAGTGATGGATTCTATTTCAGGTAAGAATATTATGAACAATAATTAGACACCAATTTTTTTGTCAATTTTACTATCACCGCTGTTCAAGATGTATTCAACAAGGATAGAGAAAAATCACGTGACTTTAAAATGGTATTTGTTGGACTATACCTATATTAGCAACATCAATAAAGCAATTTAGGTAAGTTGATGCAAGGTAAAACGGGTTTTAAATTTTAACCCAATTTTGTCCTTATTTAGTCGATGTAAGAAAAAATAGAGCCAGTCAGAATGCGTCTCAATCAGAAGCTGAAAAAGCCACCAAAGTATGGTTAAGGAATACGGAATATTATTGTTTAATGTCCCACTCCTTAATATATTCTATATACTTTAATTTGTTTTGTCATTTTTCAAAAATATCCTGTCTATATAAAATAAATTATGTCCATTAAATTTAGAGTGCCACAGGTAAATATACCTAAACGGTATATTGGCTGCACAGTTATTGCGAAACAAATATGTGCGACGTCTTCAAGTGCGCTGCGTTATTGCTGTGGAAAAATTGCATAATGAAGAGGCAGAGCACAGTGGCTGTAGTCGAATGCAGCATGAACAGTGCAGCGCCAGATGCAGGCCGGTGGGACATATGATCCGGGCTGATGCAGTTGCTTCGTCTACATCGCTGTACAACAAGTACAGCACAGTATCACAGTTTTTGCGCAGTGGCAAACTTTCAGTGTTTGCTGGGAATGTACTATTGAACCATACAAACACCATACGTGCAGATAAGAAACAAATTATTTACCTGATTCAATGTAAATTTGATGAATCGTAATTCAAATATATTTTATTTTTTAATGGTTCATCCACATTTTTTGGTTTATACGTAACAATGAATTTATGAAATCTTGTTTCGTTAACGGTAGCTGCTTTGCTGCCATAAATTTCGCAGACGAACTTTTCAATAGTTTCAAAAATTTGACTGGTGCTACCTGTTATATGAGCACTCCTCAGTCTTTTGAAAGCTTCTTGATATTCGAAATTTTTCTTCAGAATTGTGAAAGGCCGCTTTTTTCCCTTTTTAAAAAATGACGGATTGTAATCACAACCGGTCATCGCATGAAATCCTGGTGAACTCAATGATAAAGATTGTCCCAGTTTGGCATAAAGCTAGCTCATCGCAATGCATCTTTTTTTATTTCCAGTACCATATTTCATAAAAATGTTTAATGAGTCACTGAGTCCATGTTCCCAAGCATTATAATTAAAATATCAGTATCTGATGATTTAATTAAGACATTCAGATTGTCTTCATTGATTCAACATTTATGCGTTACATATAACTTTGTTTGTCTTCAATTTCAGTAATCGTTTGTCATATCTTCCTAATATAATATCGTATCCTCTCATTCTGACATTGGAACCCGTATGTCTGTTGCGCTCGCACTCCCATCGAGCGTCATAACTATTACATGCTGTTCTGGCAGACACTTGCAACCGTCAGAATAGGCTGGCTTTTTACATATACTTTTTAAATTAATAAAAGAATATTCCCTCGAAATTTCAGCCTTGTGGGAGCAGGTTATGAATTATCATCCCTATAACAACTTTGCTATCTTCTGGCACATACTTACAACCCTTGAAATAGGTTGTCATTTTTTTTTTACACTTAAACATATGTAAATTAAAACATAAAAATTGTAGCCTTGTGTATAGGACACAAATTTCATAAGATTAGTCTCATTTATTCAATTGGCTCGCTTTCAAACAACGGTTTTTTTATAATGTTTAGTGTATTTTCGTACTTTTGTAGATGTCAAAAACTAAGGGCGGGTAATATAAAATTAATTTGACAGATAACTAAAAGTTAACTTCTGAAATTACTATGAGAAATAACGTCATTCCAGAAGTTAACTTTTAGTTATTCTGTCATTTGTCATCGCCCTAAATCACATTGGGTTCTGTTGAAGTAATGAATCCAAAAGTCGGTTTCGTAGTGGGAATTTTCCATCTCTTTGTTTACCTACAATTCCTTCGAAAAAAACTAGTACTATTACAGATATTTGTTATAAATATGAGTAGAAAAGAAAAAAGAGTTGAAATGATTTTAAATAAGTCGTAATGAGGGTGCGCTTGAAGGCAGGCTTCATTTTTAAGGTTTGCATTCATTTTAGAAGAAACCAAGGGCATACACTTGTTTTCTACTAAAATGAAAAAGATTTTTCACTTTCATGCAGAAACCTCTGCATAACGGAGACTTAATTAGCCACAGGTAGGTACTTTTATTATCGACGACTTTTCAATAATATCTTAACGGCTGATATCAATTAAATAAGGCGATAATTTATTCACTCCCCATAATATTTACTATTCAATTCGTTACTAGACCAGATTATTTTAATTTAGCATTGCTTTGGAATAAAAATTGGTTTTAGAAATATTTGAAAGAGTTGAACGGACAGAAAATCACGTGATAGAAACCGAAACTAAACTGCACTACTTCTTGATACTCTCTTGAATAATTTACCGGGTTTCATATTTTGAATCATTAGGTGCCATAATTTTGGAACAACTAGTATAATAGGTGTAATCTGGTGTAAAAATTCTATTTTTCATTTACATATTACTTTTAAAGCGCCAGTGTCTTTATTTATTATACTTATTAAGTGTTTGATATTAAATACATTTTCTCTACTATGTTATTCTTACCTAATTGTTTGATAAATTCTTTTGTTACCTATTTTCTGGAGAGCACAAAAATTTCTACAGAACCTGACATGGAGTTTTTTAATTTGGCATTTTCATTTTGTGTCAAGTTGGGTACAAATTTTTCCTGCTTGTCAATAGCGGTCGATAGTGAAGAAGCAAAAGAACGCAGGTACTGTGTATTTGAAAAAAAAAAAAAATCCTCTTTTTATTTTGTGTTACAAAATAATAATAATAATAATAATAATAATAATGTACTTGGTGACTGTTATTGTTAAAGTAGGTATCTACTAGAACGATTAGCGCTTATCAAGTAGTTATATTGCTTTAATTCAAGCTTTTCTTTAAATTGAAATAGGTATAAACTTATCATTCTTATGCCCGTTGAGCTTAAGACACTGGAAAACCCTGTGGATAGGCATATCAGAGGTGGTGTATTAGTGAACACCCTACTACACCCTGGCGAATATGCATATCGGACGGAGATATGAACAAAAGAAACAGTGTTCCACCTGCTAGCATGGTGAAGGCCATACTGGTAAACAAGGCGGTATAATACTGCAGACTTCAGAAGTGAGTATTCTTTTAAAAGCTGCTTTTATATGTATATGTTTCGTGAATTTCGATTTTTAACAAAGGCCATTTTGATGTTTGACCATTGTTCACGTTATTTTGCTTCTCCCCTGCAACCTTACCTCTAATTTTAGAAATGCTAGATGCACCGGATCATAAGAGTCCATTTTTCATGTATTAAAAATATAGGAATAACTTAATTAGTATAGTCAAAAATGATAAATACAGGAGTAAATGACTTGAATAAAGCACTTTTTTTCATATATGACTATGATTCTTAAAAGTAGGTATATTTTTTTGCACAATAACAATCAAATACTTTATCGCTTGAGCACGACAAGATCATACAGGTTTGTGTAATAATAATATGTATAATAATTGTCCAACGCTTACATTTGTATCAGATATTCATAAAAAAATTACATCCACATTTTTTTGTTAGATTAAGTATTTCACTTTGCAACGTATTGTTGGTAAAACTTTTAATTTTACAGCATAACGAAATTCCAAAAAATTCAGCTTATCGTATAAATATTTATTTATCTATTTCCAATTTTATCCATTCCCGTTCTCGGAATTTGAGACCGCCAGAAGAGACCTTTGGACAGCAATTCCTGTTGGGAATCCAAATTTGTTCAGTACTTTGATAGCCAGAAGATATACGACGTATCGATGCAACAGGCAAGTACCTAGCTAAAAATTTGATATTTTAGCTGACGTACCGTGCAATACGTATCGAAAAATCGAAGAATAGAATCGCTATTTTGACAATTCGACACGAATTTCGACTCGACTCGTAAAATAGAATCCGGCATCTGTATCTTATTCTCTGTCTATTGATGTACTGGACAATTCTCACTTAAAACCTAAAAAATCTTCAGGACATGTCAAAAACAAGAATTTTCAATTCCATTAATAGATATACGTTGAAAGATATGTTTTACCACCATTACGTCGCAAAGGTTAATCTGAGGCAGGTTTTTATAAAAATATTGAATACAACTTTAGACTTAACATTTAACATTTGGCTAACTTTTCACTCTATGAAATACGTCTCTAATTTATAAAATGCACATGTTTCTGTCATTCTGCACAATAATTATTAATTTGTAATATCTTTTAGAGTGTACTCGACCAGAAATCCATAAATTAACTCTAACATGTTTTTTTTTTTAATAGAAAGCAGCGAAATGTTAAATGAAGCAGCCTAATTCTTCCCTTGTTATTTTTTTTTATAAATTCGCCATCACGGCGAGTTTCGAATATTGCCTATAAAACTAGATAGTTAAGTATTTGGTGTCAAGATTTTGGAATTGTTCTGTTTGGCTTAGAATGTAAATGATTTCTTCCGTTTCATTAGGTTCGACCGTACATCACAGTACTGTTTCCATCTCTGCTATTTCTGTTGTCGTCGGTCTGAAAAAATAAAAAATAAATAAAAATAATTAAAATATATGCGCCTCTGAAAAGTGCGGTTGAAGCATAAAACAAAAAAAAGTATCTTCGTATGCTAGTTGTTGTAAATTGGAATTTGAATATGAGCTCAAATTAAATTTAAACGCCACCAACTTGACTATAAAAAAAATTAAACTATGAAAAATTCTAAAAGAAGATTTCTGTCGAAAATAATAAAAGCAACTATTAACCTAGAGGGCACGCTTTTCGTTGAAATTTGAAGTACCAGTTTGGTACCAACACTTTCCGTTGGCTTTTTTTTTAAGGGAAGCTCTGCTTGTTCAGCTTGTCTTTTCTTGGTCCTTTTCAAATTTTGCCGTTAGCCCTGATAGGTCGACTCTGGCCTGGGTGGCAGCCATCTTCCTTAATAGTGATTACCGTTCTCGTGAAGAAAAGTACCTACCTTATCGGCCATCAGGCACTAGTTTGGCGAAATAAAGTTGCGCAAGGCAAAGTTCCGTTGATTACCGTTTTAATTGAGTTTGAATTTCGAACCCCCTCGTGGTAAGTCCTCTCTAATTTTTTTTCAAGTAATGATTGTTTATGGAATGTCTCTATTACTTAGGGTTTTCCGAGGAGCCGTTTCTCCGAGGAGCCGTTTCTTTCGGAAAAACTGTTTCCAACAACAAGCGACATTTCTTAAGATCACCATTTTCGTGGAGTATGGGCATAGAGTTTTTGAACGGATTTCCTAGAGGAATCAAGTCCTTCACGTGTTGACTCCTGTACGTCCACATTTGACAAT
This sequence comes from Ceutorhynchus assimilis, assembly GCA_917834065.1. Taxonomy (NCBI): domain Eukaryota; kingdom Metazoa; phylum Arthropoda; class Insecta; order Coleoptera; family Curculionidae; genus Ceutorhynchus; species Ceutorhynchus assimilis. The sequence continues at coordinate 75,873,773 of OU892277.1, forward strand.
AACTGAGAACTTCTAGCCTCTATCTACCTTGATTCAAGGCTAGAATCTGCAACTTCCCTCGTCAAGTGACAAAAAAATGGATGGCTACCGTACCTACTCTACCTTTTTGTCGGAATTGAGACTTGTGTAGAGTTTCACTTATAACTTTTATTACCTTTTTTTTATGATCAATTTACAACATTAATTGATTTTTTTTTCCTGATATGACATTTAAATATTTAAAATTTCAATTTCACATTCTTGACAGCGAAGCGAAGTTCAAATAATTATTTCCGATTTATGATTTACTGTATTTACTATAGATTTTATCTCTACTTAACTTTTAGTACCGCCATATTTAGAGAATGTACTTATATTTGATCAATGATAATCAGTAATCTGAACTGAAGTCAAGGTTGGACAAAATGTTCTAAATTAAAAATTATTGAGTAACTACCTACATCTGATCTAGTTTTAACTTGGCTCCTATAACTTATGTATTGGAGGATTTCTATTATATCTCCTGACCATTTAACCCCACTTTTGATTTCATACAGGTGCAATTTGATTCTACTGAATTTATTCTTTCAGCAGAAGCTGCCCATATTTATCAATACAATTTTCAATAATTCATTTTTTCAAAAATAATTTTCTGGAAACTTAAATCCTTTATATTTTTATTTCATGATTATGATATGGCCAGCGACTGTTAATAAACCTATATGGCAAGTATATTGAGGTACATTATAATATAAACTTTTTTTTTTGGAATTTGATGAATCTGATTGAGAGTTAACCTCTATTTATTCATTTTATTTAAGTTAAGTTAAGTTAAGTTTATTTTGGTGTTTTCAAAATTTTTTACAATTTTTATCACAAGTCAGCTTACATACTATAGACTACGGACTAATACAAATTCAATTTAAATAATATCACATTTTTTTCATTTGTAGGAACATCATAATAAAAATGGATGATTTGACCAGACATAATGTGCCTTTTTTTTTTTCTTTTTATACATATTTCAAATTTACAGTTTAAAATCATTTTCATTAGGTTCATATTTAAGAAATTCATTTATACTATAGAAGGCTTTTGTTATGAGGAACTTTTTCACTGTTTTTTTAAATGGATTTAATTCTCGGGTTCTTATACTTTTTGGGACTTTATTGAAAAAAGTTGGTGCATAATAATTCCCGCAATTTCTTGATTTTTCTAATCTTAAGAAGTCCAAGTTTATATTTCCCTTCTTTCTAGTATCATGATCATGGCCATTTTCATGATTCTGGTATTTGTGTAAGTTTTGCTTCGCATAGATCAGGCACTCAAGAATGTAGTTTCCTGGGGTGGTAAGTATGCCAAGATTTGCGAAAACATCCCTCACATCTGCCACATCTGCTCTGTATTTCATACCCTCAATCACTCTAATTGCCCGTCTTTGAAGCCTGAATATTCTCTCAGCATGGGGAGAATGTCCCCATACCAGTATCGCATAGTTTGCAACTGAGTGGAAGAGCGTATGATACACAGTGAGCACCACCCTTCTTTCCGTGATCTTCTTGAGGTTTCTGATAAGAAAGACTGTTTTTGCGAGTTTTTTTGCTGTGTTTTCAATGTGTATCTCGAATGTAAGTTTTGGGTCCAAAAACACTCCCAAAAACTTGATCTGTTTTGGATTTTGTTCGTTTTGTCTACGCAGGCTAACGGTCATTCTCTCAGTTTTGCCCATGTTCAGTTTCAGTCTATTTGCAGTGAACCAACTCTCCAGGTCAGCCAATCCTCGCTCCACCCCTGCTTCCATACTTTCTACGTTTTTATGTGACACTAGTGCTGTTGTGTCATCTGCGAACAGTACAAGTCTACTTTGTGTTGCTTCATTTATGTCGTTTATGTATATAAGAAACAGGAGTGGTGCCAGTATTGACCCCTGCGGCACACCCCTTCCCACGGCACCCCTTTCGGAGAGGACTCCTCCCAAGTAAGTTTGCTGGTACCTTCCGTGTAGATAATTTTTTAATAGGTTTAGACTATTTGGTTGTACACCGTAGAATGTTAGTTTTGCTAGAAGGATCTCATGGGAAATGCAGTCGAAGGCCTTTGTGAGGTCACAGCAAGTGATGCCTACATATTCCCCTTCTTCGAGGCCCCCGACAACATGTTCCATAAGCTCGCATACTGCTTTTGTGGTTGATCTGTTTATTCTAAAACCGAATTGTGAATCTGTAAAGATATTATTTGATTCGAAGTATTGGTACAGCTGTGATTTCAGAAGGTATTCAAAAATTTTTGATACTACAGGGATCAATGTGATGGGCCTATAGTTATTCATATCGTCTCTTTCACCCTTTTTGAAAATTGGGATTACTTTTGATAGTTTGAGACATGATGGGTAAACTCCCTCTCTAATACATTGATTTATTATTTTAAAAAGAGGAAATATTAGTGTGCTTTTTAGTTTTTTAATCAATGTTATGTTCAGGTTATAGATATCTTTACTGGTTTTATTTTTTAAGTTATCTATTGCATCCCTCACTTCAACAAGGCTGACCTCCCTAAAAGCGAAGCCCTGGGGGGGGTACGTGCAAGTTTTGTAAATAGTCCACTGCATTTAAATTTGACGTTGGTAGTGAATTTGAGATGGTTTGAGCTATTTCTGTAAAAAAATTATTTAAGTCATCTGCATTTATAACCCCTGAGTTTTCAGTCTGAACATTTGGACAACGATACTGATTTATTATTTCCCAAGCAGCCCTGATGGGGTTACTTGAGCTTTCAATATATGCTGTATTTGCCCTTTTTTTAGAATTGTTTATGGCTAAACGATAATCCCTCCTAGAATTTTTAAGCTCCCTTGCCAGATTTGGGCATCCAGAATTTTTATGCATATCTGATAAAATTCTCAGATTTTCACGCATGTATACTAGATCATTATTAAACCATTCATTCCTATCTTTTTTTGCTTTTTTGTATGTTTTTTCCCTAAAGAACTTATTTACATTTTCTTTTAATACATTTATAAAAATATCACAGTTTGTTTCAGCCAGGTTACCTCCCTGCATGTGAGACCAGTTCGTATTTGAGAGGGCAGCATACATTTGATTTAGCCCTTTTTGTGTTATCGGTTGACATACATATGTTTGGTCTTTGACGGACTGGTTCCCCACACTGAGAAGCACCTGGATTTCTACCGCATCATGGTCAGATGACACTGCATTTACTGTACCTGTTTGTACTATATTCTCCTTTTCCAGGTTTATGAAAATGTTGTCTAGGCATGCATTTTGTCTGGTCTTGTCAAAAATTTGTTGATTGAGGTTAAAGCAGCTCAATATATCCAAGAATCTAGACTTTTTCATACAGTTTTTGCTAAAATCAATATTAAAATCACCATTTAAGACGACACATTTAAATTTTACAAGAATATTAAACATTTGATTTACAACATTTATAAAAACCTCAAAATTTCCACCGGGGGGGCGGTAGACAGTCACAATGGCAAGACTTAGGGTTTTGATTTCTACTGCTGCTACTTCACAGTCCATTTCCTGGGATAGGGATGTTATTTTTGGTATTGCACATGCTTCAAGACCTATTTTGGTAAAAATCACCACGCCTCCGTGTGCCCTATTTATTCTCGAATAGCTGTCTGCTACTTTATAACCTTCTATTTGTAGTAGATCCAGTTCGTCTTGTTTCATAAAATGTTCACTGCAGCATACTACATCGTATGCATTGTTTTGTTTTTTTGCATTTTTTAGGAAAACTTCTAGTTCTCCTTCTTTGTTTCTGAGAGAGCACACGTTCTGATGCACAATTCTCAATTTTGTTTTCGTGGTTGGGGTCTTCTTGGTAGAAGGTGTAAAAAATGGTTTACAGTGATGCCCCGGCCCCATAGCTCAGGCCTCATTATGGTCTCCCTCTTTTCTGTCTCTATCTCCATTTTGAAGGAAGATACATATTTATCCCTTTTTGTGGTCATTTTTTCGCATCTTACGTTGATTTGCGAGATCTTCATAACATACTCTTCGAGTTGCTTGGCGCTAGTCTTTGTGTCAAAACCAGAGATGAATAGGTTGGAAATTTTCTTTGCTATTCCCAGGTTGAAATTTTCGCTGCCTCCTTTTATCGGGCTTGGCCTCACCCTTTTTCCTTCTTGGTTTCGGTATTTAACTGTTTTCCATTTGTTTTGATCGTTTTTTTCACTGTCATTTTCTTCCGTTTTTGACACATCAACGTCTGACAGAGGGGGCGCGTCTGCCGTTTGTTTTTCGTTTGAACTACTCTGTTGCTCTGGAGTAGCTCGCTTGTTCGTTTTCGTGGTTGTCGCTGTCAGTTTGTTTTCTTTTTCTGTAGTTAGTGAAGATTTCTGTTTTTGGGTATCCACTTTGACTTTTGGCTGCTGCTTTTGTTGGGCTAGCGGTGTTGCCGGTGTTTTCTCTTTCTCCTGGGAAATTTTGTTTGTAGTAATGGTACTTAATTTGGAACTTTGGAACAAGCTGTGTTTCTATGGGTGTAAGCTTTTCCTGAATAAGTTTTTCCATTATTTCTTTTGTTTTTTCCATGAAAACTTCTAAAAGCTTACTCTGGTCTTGTGGAGAGTGAAAGCTTTCTTTTTGGACTGCCATAGTTTCGGTCAGTTTCACCTTTAGCTCTTTGTTTTGCTTTTTCAGGTCGTTTAGTTCGCTTTGTAGTTCTTTGTTCTTGTCCATTTGTACTTTGTTTTCGAATTTTAATGTTTCAAGTTCCGTCCGGAGATCTTCCTTTGGGTTTTCGGATTCCCGGTCGTTTCTTTTGCTGTGTTGTTTGCTTGCTGTCGCCATTTTGCTACATGGCTCGCATATGAAATTTGCCAATTTTTCACTTATTTTGAGGATTTCCTCTGCTTCTAAACCCGTGCATTCTCCGTGGAACCATAAGGTACACTTTCCCGCACATCCTACCCTATTTTTATGGGTTTTTGGAACGATTTTATTGCATTTTCCGCAGAGCACTTTACTCATGGTTTTGATTAGACCGACGCGACGTTGCCGAATCAATATTTAAAGTGTTTTACAAACAATTGATTTTATCTTTCAAAAATATTTAATTCTTGATTTTTAACCTCACTGTGAAAATATATACTATTTTGATTTGAAAATTGCTTGAGTGTTTTATTGGTTTTACCTATGTCAAGATTTGGTTGAGTTATATGCCTTATTTATTTTCTTTTCAGAATTATCAATTACCGTTTACTGATTTTTTTTTTTAGGTATGTGTCCGAATTTTCACACTTCAATATTTCATGTAATGTAATTATTTATTTTTTAAATTCAGTGGCGCTCTTGCCATTCTGTACTTAGCGATTATTTTGAGGTGGGCATATATCTACTGAGTAGTTGGGGAGAACCCATTGGTCTGTATATTTTTGATATCAAAGGTTTAATTTACCATCATCATTTGCAGTCGGATAATTGATTGAACAAGATTCATATATTTTAATGACCGCAATTGGCTGATAAAATGATAATAAATAATAAAGGCTGAAGCAAGACTCCGATTTAATAATTAACGACGGAGTAAAAGCAAGCTTGGAAAAACAATATTTTTCGGTATTTTACCTAAATTTATAACGCTCTCGAAGAGACGAACGATTGTGAGAAAACGTAAGTATTATAGATTCGTTTTTTTTTCATTACAAAATAATATACATATCTCAATATTTTATTAAAAATAGGAGATGTCATTGAAAAAATAATGATTCTCTCAGAAAGCGGTATTTTAGAAATTAAACATTATTCAGAATGAATAATTGAATTCGTTGTTATGTCTTGTTACTAACTGCAAGAAAGAAAAAAAACAATGAGAACAATTTAAAAATTCTTGACAGCAATCGGTCTAAAGAAAAGTTTATTTCAGCAAATTCTTACTGATGAGTAGACCACAAATCTTTGAAGCCGCACGTTTACATATTGCACGAACACTACACTGAACAGTTATCAGTCTAGTTATTCCCTATGGTCCAAGAGGAAGCTCTGAAAGGCGACCAAGATTACATTTGCACACCGGCATACTAATAACTGCTCCTATCATTACTAGGGCCTTTATCTTCAAACATTCAGCGTAGGTTTCATTCCATTTAATTCGCGTTTACAGCTCGGAACTGTAGGTACTCCTTGTCTCCACTCCTTGTTCCATCTTACGCAACAGATTTGTTCCATCTGCTTATAGCGTTGATATTTTGATGTACTATATTAGTACCTAATATTATTTTCGGGATAATATTTGAGGTTGGGGGTTGGGGACCATTGAAAAATGTGCTTGAGAAAGTTGTGTCGTCCTGAGGGTACGAAGGTAATGGAGATAATGAACGGGAATTTATAACGGCTTGTTTCTTAAAACAATGCTCAAATCTTTATAGAGGGGTCCAGCATCAACCTTTTAAATGATGTTTTACACTTTTGACCCGGCTTCTTATCCTATTCTGAAATTCGGTGTTCATGGTAACATAGAGTTTCAATACCCTCAGATGACAAATTAGAGCCTAATTTTTCTAATGCGACCGTGAAAAATACTGTAGGTATTGGCTGCCACAAAATTAGTACTGTTATCGAAGGACAATTATAAAAGTTCACCCCGTTTTCATACGAATGGCTTCAAAACTGCTGAAATGCCGGAGTTAATAAATAGATACACTTAGTACTCAGACAACGGAATATACAAATATGAGCCTCGAGTCTTCAGATATGTAGAATTTCCAGTTTCTCTGCGTCTATTTCAAATACAACCGGTGCGAGGAAAAATAGGCTGGAAATCAGATGCTCTAAATTCTGGAAGATTTTCATCAATTTCCTGATCAAATGAATCACAGAATATCTATTTACGAAGGAGTTGCTTGAAAGTTGAGGTATTAAATCAGAACCCAGCTAAATCTCGATAAATAAATAACATGTCAATGAAGTTTTTCACTACATATTTATGAAATGTTTAAAAAAAGAAATAATAATAAAAGTGCTTTCTACCACTGAAAAATATAGGCTGTACCAGTAGATGTCCCAGTCAAAATACAGACCCAGCCGTCCATAAATTAGTGTTTGGACAAAACAATTTTATGTGGGAAAAGTAACTACGAACGATTTACAAAACTTCTAGAAGAAACAAGTTGGGGGTGTGATGGTGAAAAACAATAGTTTGATTTTGAAGCAAAGCTGTTAACATCATGCATATTGTTCATCAATTCTAATCAGCTCTCTCTCTGGAACGTTTGTAAAAAGAATAACTCATCACCAGGGACGAACTTTCTCCTGCTTTTGTAAAATTGTTGAAATTTCCTATTCATGATAAACACATAGACGCAAGCTCGTATGTATATGTTGCAACTTTGAAGCTGTTACTATAATACACTTTATAATAGGTTCCTTAAAACATTGCTTTGGCCAAATTTTCCACATAGAATATTTGGAAAATATTTTTATTCTGCTCGACTGTATAATATTTATTGCTTGTGAATAATTCGTGAAGGCTGTAACCCCTTTTGTTAATGAATTAACAAGAGGGCCATAATATGCTTAGTTTGCTCAGCGAATAATTATTAGGGGTGGGTCAATAGTTTAATAAGTACAGAATGGCAAGGGCACCACTGAAGTAACAAAATTATAATTAAATTACATAAAATATTGGAGTGTGAAAATTCAGAAACACACTCAAAAAGAAATAATCAGCAAACGGCAATTGATAACTCTGAAAAGGAAATGAATAGGGCATATAACTCAGCCAAATCTTGACACAGGTAAACCAATAAAACAATTAAGTAAGTTTCAAATCAAATTAGTGTGTATATTTCACAGTGAGTTCAAAAATCAAGTATTGAATAATTTCAAAGTCAATTACTGGTAGAACACTTTAAGTAAAATAAATAAATAGAGGTTAACTCTCAATCAGTTTCATCAAATTTAAAAAAAAAAAGATAATATTACAATACTCCTCAATATGCTTGCCATGTAAGTTCATTAACAGTCGCTGGCCATATCATTAATTTGAAATAAAAATATGTCGAATTTAAGTTCCCAGAAAATTAATAAAAAAATTAATGATTGAAAATTATAATATAATATGGATAAATATGATCAGCTGCTGCCAGAAAAACAAAATCATCGAAATCAAATTAAAACTGTATGAAACCAAAGGTTAAACGTTGAAGGTATAAAGGAGATATAACCGAAATCCTCAAGTATATAAGTATAGAACCCAAGGGAAAAATTGATCAATTTTTGACGATGTAGGTACTTACTCAATAATTTCAAATTTAGAACATATTGTCCAACCTTGACCTCAGTTCAGATTAATCATTATGATTAATAAAATATACATTTTCTAATCATGGCGGTACCAAAAGCTGAGCAAAGATAAAACCATTATGAATTAGAATTCAGAAATAATTAGTTAAAGTTTACTTTGGTGTCAAGAAAGTGAAATTGAAATTTTGAATACCTAAATGTAACGTAGGTAAAAATAATCAATTATGGTAATTGATCATGAAGCAGATTTCATAAAAAAAGTACCTATTGAAAGTTATAAATGAAACTCTATACAAGCCTCCATTCCAACAAAAAGGTAGAGCACGGTAGCCATCCATTCTCGACCATTTGACGAGGGAAGCTGCAAGTGGAAGTCGCAGACTCTAGCCTGTAATCAAGGCTAAAAGTTCAGGTTTCTCGGTCAAATGTGGGGGTACGTGACGACACGTGAGGGACTTGATTCATCTAGGAAATCACTTCAAGAGCTCTATGCCCAGAGATGTGGGCTTGTTGAAAATGGATCCCTTGAGAAAAATGGCTCCACGGAAAAACAGCTCCTCGGAAAAACAGCTTCTCGGAAAAAACGGCTCCCCGGTGAACCCTAAGTAATAGAGGCATTCCATGAATAACCATTACTTAAAAAAAATAAAAAGGACTTACCACGAGGGGGTTCGAAGTTCGAACTCAAATAAAACGGTAATCACGAGACTTTTTATTTAATTTTTTTCGGCAATCAATTAATTATAGCCTTACGCAACTTTATTTCGTTAAAATAATGCCTGATGACCGATAAGGTACTTTTTCCACGAGAAGATAATCGATATTTATATTTCACTTAGGAAGATGGCTGCCTCCTCCCGGCGACATTTGACCTTTCAGGGCAACGGCAAGATTAGAAAGGAGACGAAGAAAAAACAAGCTGAACAGACACAGCTTCCCTTTAAAAATGGCCAAGGGAAAGTGTTGGTACTAAACTGGTACTTCAAATTTAAACGAAAATCGTGCCCTCTAGTTCAATAAATTGCTATTATTATTAGCGACAGAAGTCTTCTTTTTAATGCCACTCACAATACTGTCAACATTAAAGGTAATAATAATAATAAGGTAATAAACTTATAAAACAATATTTGAAAGAAAAAGGAACAGTTAATAACAGTAACATTTTACATGCTACAAGGTTTGGTATACTGATGAGTGATGACCCTTTTTCAACAAAAAAAAAATATATTGAAGTACGTAAAAATATTGACTTACCCATTAAAATCTGAACAACTCTCGACTTCAGTGGGTTCTAAACTACGTAGCCGTGCTTTTGCTTGCTCCCCTGACACTACAATGCTAAAGATATTTTTTGTTAATACACCTTGGTAAAATAAAAAGCGAGGTATTATAAAAATTTTACTGTTTATCCTAAAATAGGTATATTTTGTCTAACCAGCGTTTTCTGTCGAAATACATGGAGGACAAACAAAAAAAGCTGTCAGAGTAGTTAAAAAAATCTTTATTATAATGAAAGTTCAAATTTGTTTCAAGAATTTATTGAAAGAATGTTATTTTTGGCTTTAGGCCTAGTTTGTGAATTGAACTTTGTTTATCAAGATTTTAATTTTCAACTGAGTAAATCAAAAGAGAGCCATATTCTCAGTCTTCAATTTCAAATGAAATATTTATCGCGGAAACAACAATTGCTATAGTAAAGTCGGAATAATTTGGCATAATAGGCAATAAAATATGCAATCACAATTAGGAAAACCGCCCTAGAAATGTGAAAGACGTACGTATTTCTTGTCACATGCTATAAAGAAAGTAAAGTAAAAATAGACAACTACTGTTTCTTATCGCTTGTCTAATTCGTATGGGCATCCCAGGTAGGGTCCCATTGTTACCCCTGGGTACGTACACACCACCATTCCAAACGTACAACCCTATATTCAAGGGGTCAGTACTAAGCGATAAGGAAAAGTAGTTGTCTCTTTTTACTCTATGTTTATAGCATGTGACAACAAAAACGTAAGTCTTTTCACATTTCTAGGGCGGTTTTCTTGACTGTGATTGGTTTGAAAATTTTAATGCCTATTATGCCAAACTATTCCGACTCTACTATAGTTACTGACTCTAGAAGGACACTTGTTTCACGAGAAGTGCGTAAGCTACCGCCGCGTTAACTGCAAAAATAAAATTGAAACAGAACATGCATAACTAGCATCTTTGCTTCTGCACTACGTTGCACACACCACATACCATCATTTTATTCTAAGCACACTGTAAATAATTTACAATTGCTTTTTTTTGATTCCCCCGAACATTTTATGAAACACAAGATTTTACCGTTTACAGGGTGGTGGTTTTATCCCATACACTTCCATTTCCTTTTCCAGTTGCTTAATTCGCATTTGGGCGACGTCCAGTTCTCGTTTTACTTTCCATAGATGAGTATCGCAAATAGGATCACGACACCTATGATTTCTTAGGATATCTTGGGCTTCATAGACCGCTCCTGCAAGGTTAATTAATCATTGAGAAATACAAATTGATTCAATATGAATTAAAGTCAGATTTGAATGAGTTTTGGAAATAGTTATAATTATTTGTTCAAAAATTTGGAGGGCTTGGAGTTTCGCTGCTTATCAAATCTAGACACTTGATCTACTTACCTCTAAAGGTTAGGCTTTTTCCCATAGAGAGACTTATTAAGGCGCAGCATCCACCACGATCGGTTTTAGCCAAATGATGTCTAATATATTTGAAGTATAGATGCTCCAAAAGAAGAAGCAATGTTGCCAATAGAATTCCTGCCATCAGCAAAAGAAAAGCAGACAGAAACTGCTCTAGAGCCAATGGATCTGAGCTTTTGTGTTCCTGAAATTTAGATAACTATTAGCAGGTTCAGTAAGGGAAACAAAGTCTTTATATCTTATGAGAAACTATACCTAAACATTGTATACCTACCAATAATAATAAATTATTATTTTCTGAAGTAATTGTATTACCTGTTTGCCTGGTTTGCATACACCAGTCATCCAATAACGCCGTAAACGTTCAAGATCTCCATTTTCCCGAAAGTCGAGAAGTCTTTTGTTGAACATCTTCAAATACTTGGAGTTTCTCGGAAATGCAAGACCATAGCCAGTCATAGCATACCATGAACCAACCTTAAAGAAATATTCATAAAATAAAGTGCTTGCCAAAAGTCACCCCTTTGCTATATTTTGAACACTTGTGAATAGATTCTAATAGTCATCATCAAGTGGGTACCGTACCATCTATAAATAGTGCGAAAGTTGAAAAAACAAACATTTTCTGCCTAAAAAAAAATATATTTAATTTTGGTACTATATTAAACCGATATTTCAGGAAAGTAGTAGTAGTCTAATGTAGCTTATCAAGTCAAAAAATATCAAGAGAATAACTTCTTTTTATTGGTCGTATGTATGAAAGTTTTTCTTTGCGATATGTTCACTTGCGTTTTTTCTCAACACTCTTGTTCTTTGGATGCTCAATCTGAACTTCAAGTTTGCTCTCTTGTAAGAGGTCGGCTTCACAACGAAAACTAAATAAAAAACTCAAAATTGTGCAATTTTGGAGACGATACAAAAATTGAAGTAGACAATATTTCCTACAGAATGCAATACTCAGCTTCAATTTTCTGAGCAGCTATATCCGTGCTAGAGCGCGCTAAAAAATAGCGGTTTCTTGGCACTTCTACAGGAACACCTACTCACACCCAGCGGCCAGATTCTCGTCTCAGGGAATAGAGCTCGCCGATAGAACAAATGTTTTGTCATTGTCAACGTAATCGAAAAGTGAACGAGAACGATAAAGACGGAGAATTTGTTGTCTCGGGGGATTCTACTCTCTGAGACGAGAATCCGGCCCCAGGAAGAGGTTAATTTCCTCAGCTTCCTCCACGCGACCCTGCGTTACCGTTCTTCAATCAAGGCAAGGTTAAATTCCTACCCAAAAAACAGATTTCGAATCATACATCACCTAATTCAATAATCCTACAGCACACCCAATAAACTAGGAGCTGCTGGTGAAAAAATTCCGATCGGTTACCACCCAACCTCAATACTCAACAAGTTGAGGTATAGGCAAAACATGAACATCAGCGAACAAACGGTTTCCATATCTTCCACTGAGGCTGCACCCAAGTCAACAACAATTCGGATATAAGAGGGGAAGGTGACCTGGACGAGCCCCGTGCAGAACCACTGTCTGATGCAGCTGAGATGGAATTCTTTTTTCAGATGGAGAAGAAGTGACCCAGGGGTGAACTAGACTTTCATTTCATGACGCATCTATATCACTACACACAGATTTCATCTTCAGCTTTATATTCAATGTCATATAACTAATATTTGAATATTTGATAATATAATATTCTTATTAAATATGCCGTGCAAACAATTCATTAGTTCGGCTGTAGCGCTGGGTCAAGTGAACGGGAACGTTTGGGCTGTGGAGCGCAGAAGAATTTTCCGTATTTACACTTGGTTCCGTTCCCCCTTATGAGAATGTTAGAAATTGTGTGAGTGGGGGCGTTTTTGACGTTTTCGCAAAAGGGCCAAAAATCAGTTTTTCAGCCCGCTGTTTTTACTCCTTCAATTCTATGCGGGTCATATTCCGAAAACGCCTATGCTTTGAGATATAACCAAACAACTAAAAAAAGTGTAACCATTTTCAATTTTTTTGGGTTTTCGTTGTGAATCCAACTCCTTCAAGGCAGCAAACTCAAAAAAAACATATAGAACCGCTAGGAAAAAAAATCTGCAGGAAAACCTCCATTTCCTTGGAACATTAGGTAAGTGGCAGTCTTTTTCACAAAATAGGGCCCGAAATTTCTAACTGCCTTTGCCTGTTCATCATATAGAATTGGTTACTTGTATGCGTCATGTTAAAGAAGTTTGTGTGGTTCCATGCTGGAAGAATTTTTGGGGGTTTTGAGCGCTGCTGGAATCTCAAGCACTTCTGCCTTTTATCTTAAAAATTGGTACCTTTTCGGTATAAGATTAAATTCTCTTTGGAATATTCAAGAGGCAATTAATTCGATTACCCTTCTGTTTAGACATAGTTGTACATAAATGAGTTGCATAATACTATTCTATGATAATACTCAGCACTATTCTTGGGAAATACAATGCCAAGAAACTTATCATTATTAACCTTTTTGGTCAGGTTCCGTAGAATGAGATTATTTTACCCACTGAGGGTATAATTTCATTTCATTAGGACATTGATGATAGCGTTGATGATGTTATGGAGTCGCCAAAATGATATCAAATGGTTTCAAGATTGCATCAATATGCTAGAACATCTTGATTATTTGTTTTTTTCCGTACCAAATGATAAATAAAATATTGAGGCATGTACTTTTCTCGATTTAGCTAAACATGTTTAGAAATTATGAGCGGTAAGTGTTGATAACGCTGTGCTACACAGAGGTCTGTCCTACACCAAAAGGGTGCCAACTAATTCAGAGGGACCTACGAGAAACCATCATCAACTTTATTTTTCCAATAGGGACCTGGAATTTTTCCATATTTTTTTCGAGCGCTACAGTAGCTGTTCAACGATATGCAGCTTTAATATAAATAATCAAAGTTTGTGCTCTATAAACTCATCTATTATCAAAAATGTCCATTATTTCGATCCTGGAATCCGTAAGTTGTAGCATTGCAAATGCTACTGTTCCTTTTTCTTTCAAATATAATTTCAAGTTTAGGTAATTATTACAACCTTTAATGTTGACAGTCTGGTGACTAGCATTAAAAAAAAAGGTTTCTGCTGCTAATAATATTAGCAATTATTAAACTGGAGGGCACTATTCTCGTTTAAGTTTGAAGTACCAGTTTAATACCAACACTTTCCGTTGGCTGTTTTTTTGAAGGGAAGCTCTGCTTGTTCAGCTTGTCTTTTCTCCGTCCTTTTTGAATTTTGCCGTTCGCTCTGATAGGTCGATTCTGGCCTGGGGGGCAGCCATCTTCCTCAACTGTGATTACCGTTCTCGTGAAGAAAAATACCTTATCGGCCATCAGGCACTGTTTCAACGAAATAAAGTTGCGTAAGGCAATAATCAAAATCAATAGTGAAATTCAAATCGAAAGTCTTGTGATTACCGTTTTATTTGAGTTTGAATTTGGAACCTTAGGGTTTTCCGAGGAGTCATTTTTCCGAGTAGCCGTTTTTCTGAAGAGCCGTCTCTCTCAACGAATTCATTTCCAAAAGCCCACATTTTCAAAAGAATACCATTTTCGTGGAGCGTGGCATAGAGCTTTTGAAGGGATTCCTAGAGTAATCAAGTACCTTACGTATTGACTCCTGTACCTCCACATTTGGCGACAACTGAGAACTTCTAGCCTCTATCTACCTTGATTCTAGGCTAGAAACTGCAACTTCCATGTGCAACTTCCCTCGTCAAAAAATGGATGGCTGGCTGGCTATCGTAATTCACCTTTTGCTGGAATGGAGATTTGTATAAAGTTTCAATAATACCTTTTAATTGATTTTTTTTCTTTATTATCTATTTTATGATCAATTAACATAATTGATAAATTTTTTGCTAACATTTCATTTAAATATTTGAAATTTTATTTTCGCATTCTTGACACCGAGGTGATGGTACAATAATTGATTTTCTGAATTTTCGATTTATCGAATTTATTATAGATTTATCTTTACCTAACTTCCAATATTGCCATGTTTTGGAAATATAAATGTTATTATTCATAATCAATAATCTGAACTGAAGTCAAGGTTGGAGAACATTTCCCAAATTTAAAATTATTCAGTAAGTAGGTAAATACATCGTCCAAAAATTAATCGATTTTTAACTTGGGTCCTATACTTATATATTTGAGGATTTCTATTATATCTCCTAACCATTTAACCCAACTTTTGATTTTATAAAGGTGCAAGTTGATTTTATTGAATTTATTCGGCAAGCAGGAGCTGACCATATTTTATCAATACAATTTTCAAACATTTTTTTTTTTTTAAATTAGTTTTCTGGAAACCTAAATCTTTGTACATCAATACAAATTTCAACGTTTTCAAAAACTTCATTTAGGAGATTCAGAGCGCAGGCTGATATTTTGCAACTGGCACCAGCAATCAAAGAAAACCCTGATTTATGCAATACGATTATGTGGACAGCACATGTACAAATGCTGGCATATTTAATAAAAAAAAACAAAAATTTTTCGCTGTAGCCGATCCTCACTTAGTTCAGGAAACCGGACCTCAAATTGGATATAGCATTAATTTGTGTTGTAGAATAATTGGAAATCATATCATAGGTCCCAAATTTATTGAAGGAAATTTACAAGGTTTGACCAACGTTAATTTGTTAACAGACGCTTCAAAAGAAATGTCTTTAGCAGCTATTGAGTGATTGATACAAAATGGTTGTGGAGCTCATAATTGTGCAATTGTTCGGGACTTCTTGCACACAAATTCTCTGAATAGGTGGACGGTCCTGTAAGGTGGCCTCCACGTTCACCCTGTCTTAACCCTACAGAATATTTTCATAGGGATTTCTCAAAAATAAAGTTTACTACGTAAAAATATATAGAGTAGAGACATAGAATTACTATGGCGTTTAGAGATCTAATACAATCAAGTGCAGTAGGGCAGTTGACTCTAAGATGCCAAAAATGCATTGAAAATAATGGCGGACATTTCGAGCAAGAATTGTAGAGTTTAATTATTTTAAATTCTTTACTTGTTTTTATAATTTGATATGTTAGCCGCGACTTTTTGTTTGGTTTATGCTTGAGTGAGTTCAGTTCTTTTCCTTAAAAATGGAAAAGAAATTCTTAAGTAATCGTTTCTTTTACAACTAACGGATACTAGGGCGGAAATAATAATGGACACTTTTAATAAAAATTACTGATGATGAGTTTTTAGAGCAGAAACGTTGATTATTTATACTAAATTTGCATATCGTTGAACAGCGCTTTAAAAAAATATGAAAAAAATCCAGGTTCATATTTAAAAAATAAAAGTTGATGATGGTTTCTCGCAAACGAAACGTCGAATGTAAAATTTGAGAATGACATGTTGTAGAGCGGAAAAAACTACAATGCTCTCAAGTAAAGTGTTTTTTTTTTAAATCAACCGTTATCTAAATATCTAACAAAGTAAGTAAGTACGATTTTCACATATCGCCCTGTATTTCCAAAACTGAAAGAAATTTGGCAACAATGATATTATAATTTTAATAAGCATAAAAAATTCCAACCCTTTTTTATAACTCAACCGCTCTCATAACTTTACCGGTTTCCGAGATAGCAATATACAGGGTGGTCCTTCGGGAATGACATCGATTGCTTATGGGAAAACTGTGAAAGGTAAAAATTTGAAAATTTGGCAACATAGCAATGTCGATGGGGGACATCTAGGTAAAATATTTTCAAGATGGCGGCATTTCCGGTCATACCGGAAGTTGATACCAACTCGGTTATTTTAAATAGAACACCCCGTATATAAATGTATTTTTGAATTCTACATAAAATTCTGAGCAGATTTCATGTAATATACCCTATACCTAAGTTCAACTGTTTTGGAAATATTGACAGTTGAAAATTGACTTTTTGCAACTTTGACAGGCTGTAAAACCTGAACAATTAATTTTAGAGGAAACCCGATTTGACATTCCTATCTTAGATTTTTATAAACTATCATTTGACATCAACTTTGAATTAAATCCATGATTAAAAATTTCAGTTAAATTTAATCTCCGTTTAAGTTCAAAGTTGGTGTCAAATGATAGTTTATCAAAATCTAAGATAGGAATGTGAAATCGGTTTTCCTCTAAAATTAACCAATTAGGTTTTACAGCTTGTCAAAGTTGCAAAAAGTCAATTTTCAACTGTCAATATTTCCAAAACAGTTGAACTTAGGTATAGGGTATATTACATGAAATCTGCTCAGAATTTTATGTAGAATCCAAAAATACATTAATATATGGGGTGTTCTATTTAAAATAACCGAGTTGGTATCAACTTCCGGTATGACCGGAAATGCCGCCATCTTGAAAATATTTTACCTGGATGTCCCCCATCGACATTGCTATGTTGCCAAATTTTCAAATTTTTACCTTTCACAGTTTTCCCATAAGCAATCGATGTCATTCCCGGAGGACCACCCGGTATAGTGGCCCTATGAATTAGGTGGCACCCTGTATGATATTTCAAGGCCTATCATAAACAACAAAGTTAAGAACCTCTATCTGAATTATTATGTTTACGCACAAACGGTTTGACGTTCGAAGAAAGGTGTTCTTCCTCAGAGGTCTTTGGTCCTCAATAACAAAGGACGCAATTGAAAAATATTTCGATAGGCAAGCACGGAATTATGATGATACCAACTTATCGGATGACCCAGGAAAAAATAAATGCATCCTTATACAAGGTACAAAATATCTCGACCTCATTTTCAATTCGAACAAATCTGCAGTGTCCATCATGTTTGGAGCAATACCTGCAGCTGTTGCCTCACGTCTATAATCCGATGAGATCACTGTGTCTTCTATAGTAAATCGCAATTCGTTGTATTATATCGTGAGAGCTTGGACATCGATCGCTGAGCTGAGTCGATCCATATCAAGCAGCATCAAAGCATCACAGTTATCCGGTCCAGATAATTTTCGAATAATTTGGAAGACGTTGCACTTTAAAGTCTGTTCTACTTGTATCATCCTGTTTGTGAAGAAATTTCTCTGTTGTAGCTTGTTAAATGTTTCCTTGTTATGTTTTTAGTTGTGCCCTCTAGTATTATTGTTGATATTTGAATGGAAGATATTTGTTACTAGAGTAGTGATCATTTTTTTTTTTTTAGATTTCAATAAGGTTTCTCCTCATTCTTCTGTTATTCAATGTTGATAGGTTCAACTGACTCACTCGGCTCACATAAGGTAGGACTTCCAGTTCATTAGGTATTCTTGTGGTAAACCGCTGTACTCTTCCAACCTTTAGTATTATTTCATTATTAATTTATTTATATATTTGCTATTACAGGTACATAGACGGAAATTTGAAATTATTGGGTAGGAATATGAAAACAGTATGTATAACAAATCATTATGGATAGAATGTAATAGAGGACAACGAGAAGACAGAAAGAAAAAAAAAAAAAAAAAAAAAAAATATGCATAATCTAAAAAGCTAACTTATTTTCATGGATAACAACCGTTGATTTTGTGAATAATAATTGTTTGAATAATTGGAAAACGGTCAAGTTTACAAAACCAAGTTTTCGGACCTTTTTTTCTTCTTCTTCAGCGCTATAATAAGAAATATAATTAGTACCTATATGAAGTTATAAAATCTAAAAAAAAAAAATACCAAAGTGGTTAATGATTTTTCGAGTGATTTTTGGTTGCTTATATTACAAGAATAAATTTGGTATAATTTTTTTTTTTAGAAATCAAAACTTCATACCTGTCATATTTATATTTTTTATCATAGCCCTGAAAAAGGGGAAAACAGCTCCGAAGTTTTGGTTTTATAAAAGATTTAGAGAAAAAAAAGTAACTTGACCGTTTCCCAATTATTCATACACTATCTAAAAAATTGACCTAAACATCCGAATCATAGATGCACTACAAGAAACAATATCTATCCCTTGTTATGCCGGTTTTCCACTAAACGGACTTGAGTTAAGTTTGTGTTTTGTCTATGTTTTAAAACAAAAAAAAAACTGAAATAAACAAAAATCTCTTGTTTCCATCAAGCGAACTACGTTTTGTTTTCATGGGGAAACAAAACTCCTCGCAAAACTTCAACTGTCTCAAAACAAGCAAATCTTGAAAATGTTTGGGAAAAGTTTGAGTTTGGGTTTTGTACATAATATAGAATGGTTAATACATTACTATATTCGTTCTAGGAACAGGCAAGTGAAACAAGGAGTGGCTCATTTGAGTCTGCAGAAATGGCACACGGAAGTTAATTCTTGACAAGAGCTCTGCAGAGTCAATCTTATTTCGGGAAGGAACAGACCAGTAGAATACCCTCGACGTTTCGAAAGAGCATCTTTGCTGTACCTACTCAACAATTTATGATTTGAAAAACCTCTAGGAAGATATACAGTGTGTCCGAAATTGATGGGGAATGTATTAGGATATAGGAAACTATAACAGATACGAGAGAGGTTGAATGGGAAAAGTTTTAGACAATTATGTTAGACGTTTAATAGCGTTTGCAGATTGAGACTAGCTGTTCAAATTTTTGAGATATTTAGAAAAAACTGAAAAGTAGTTTTTTTGGAAATAGGCTGTGAATTGGTTATTTTTGAAAATTTCTCAAATCTGTAAAAATCACTTTCAAAGCAACTCTTTGTGCAGAATACGCATGTACGATTAGATTTTTTTAAGCACATTTCGGTTTTCTAGAACCATCATCAACTTCATCATTTCATCATTTCTTATAATCGTCATATTGGATTTTTATACCATAAAATAGTTCGAAAAAATACAAAATCAATGATATAATGCACTTGACCAAAATAATTAATTTTGGCTACAGAAAATACGTTTTCATGTTTCAATCAACTCGGCAACGTCGGCGTCGCATCACAAAATAGTTAGTATAGGCGTATAGGAAAGTAAATCAATTCATAAATACAAATAAAAACAATAAAAATCTAAAGGAACTAGCTGGCCAAGGAACTGGACTTTACTAGACCGCGGTTAGCAATTACCCTTTCTCCAAATGTATCAAGAAATTCCTGAACTTCTCGGGTGTTATGAGCAGGGCAAACGCATTGGAATGAAACCATATCGAACTGCGCTTCAGTCGTGATGCTGCTATTGAACAAAATTTTAATGAAAATCCATCCTCTTCGACCCGAAAAGCTGATAGAGAACTTCACATACCTAAGTCAACTATTCATAGAGTTTTGAAGCGACATAAATAGCACCCGCATTGCCCGTATAAACCGACATTAGTGCAGGGCCTTCGAGGAGATGACTATCTAAGGAGGATCGAGTTTTGTAACTGGTACATTAATCAATGCAACGCAGATCCAGATTTTCCAAATTATGTTGTATGGTCCGATGAGACTAGACTACATTTAGTAATTGTCGAGTATTTATTCGTCACAATTACCACTTCTGGTCAACAGAAAATCCAGAATTGAGAGCTCAGCGAAGGTTGCAAGATCGTTTCGGGCTTGATGTGTGGTGCGGCAATATTGGTATAACATCCTATTTTAGACGCATCGTATTTTTTCCTATTTATTGTTTTTCGGAACCCTGCATGGTTTGGTTACAATAAGACGATTGCCCTGCTCATCTGTATCTCTGTATCTGTAAGTTTGGGAGTATGGTATGTCACAATACTTAGGACACATTATGCCCAATGTGCGCCTCCACAAGAGGAGAGGTTATCCTTAGCTCGTCATCCAGCCTAGCGATTCAACGTAGGCGATGACGTCGCCGAGCGCGGTGCCTCTGATCTCTTCTAGTGATGGGTACGATTGGCCTAATCTGGCTCTGCTCATATAATACCCGAGATTAAATTCAAGAATTTTTGCATGATACATTTGGAGAGAGGGTAATTGGTAATCGCCAGGGGCGGACTGGCCTATCGGGTGATCGGGCATCGCCCGATGGCCTGGCCTAGCAAAATGGCCTGGTCACTGCGTGGTCTCCGTCATGCGACTATTAATCGAATCATAAATACCACATAACAGAAATAATAAAACAGCAGACATCGTTTTTTACGTCATCCTATGATCCTATAATAGTCGCACTCTTCTGACAAAAACCGCGTAATTTTTATCCAGGAGGCGCGTAATTTTCGACCCGGAGGCGTATTATTCTATATTCAGCAGTTGGCAATTAACAACACTGATTGTCACTGATTGCTGTGTCATGGTGCCAACCAGCAACCGGCAACAATAGGTCTGTTCTCACGGAAGTCCCCGACAGTTTGCGAACTGTCAGAAGGCATATATTTTTTGGAGGCAGAGGAAAAAACGGAGTTGAATTGAAGTGTTGCGTTTTTTAGTGTGTTCGTGTGAGTTGAAACCGAGTAGTCAGCAGTTGGCAGTTGTTTTCAAGTATCTACAAATAATACAAAAAATAAAGTTTAGATACTGAAGGTCTAAGGTGAGTAGGTACATTTTTTTTCACTTACTTTTTTTTAAACTACCTACTTGGTCTCGATCGAACACGGTTCTTGGCTACAGCCCTCAAATTATTTGTTGTTTTGTTATTCTTAATCAGTTTGTATTATGCTTTTTCTGCTGGAAATTCTGGAAATGGTTATGGAAATTATTTTATTCAAGCTTAGTTTGCTAGGGCAAATATGGATTAAAAAAGATAACATAACCATAGAATTAATATAACAGGGCCGGACTTAAAAGACTTCTTGCTTTTGCTTAAACTTTTGAGTTTTAAGTTTGATCTCGTTGTCGGTTGTCAACTTAAAATTATACATTTTTGCATTTTTTTTTGGTTGGCCAAACTATAGGTAATATTCCCGTGAATACGGTCAAATAATATTTTGGGATTCAGAACTCTTACGTTTTTTCCGAAACAAAAATCAGAAAGGCATTTTCAAAATAGTATTTATGCATCAATTTCTCTGTAATTTAAAGGTCTGTTCCAACACACCAAAATACCGTCCGAGAACGATTTCGAAACCACTCAGTATACGAATTTCGGATTCTACGCACAAATTTTAGGTTTTGTGCAGAATCGTGACGGTACATTGTACGGTTTCCTGCTGTGTTGGAACAGAGCTAATAACTCAAAGGAATCTCCGAGATGTCTGAAGCAATTAAGTCACAAGCCTTAAAACTTAAAATGGCGGTTCAAAGATGGCAGGGCGCTTGGCGGCATGGCAGATGTTGCTTTTAGCTTTTTTTTGGGGTGTAAGTTTTATTATTTCATATTTCAGCTTTAGAGGACTATAAAGTGGAGGTAGAAGGGAGGAAAAAAAGAAAAGGTGGGGCAGAAAGAGAACGTGAAAAGAAAAAACCACTTCTTGAAAAAAGAAGCTGACTTTGACAACCAAACCTATCCCGATCTCCAAAGAGCTTACCAATACATACTAACTTTATCCATATCACAGTTTAGTTGTGAGAGGTCATTTTCAAAGCTGAAATATATTTTGAACAGGCTACGAAATAGTTTGGGACAAGATCATCTAGAAACATTTATGCTTATGGCAATTGAAAAAGATGTAAACTGTAATTTATTTTCGATAAATAATAAAGTTTTGAAGCACTTCAATTCATCTTTCAATTATTAACTCGTTTATACCTATAGCAAATAGTGGAAAGTGATACAAAATCGAGAAAAAATTATAAGGAATATGAGTATATCAGCAAAGCAAAAGTGGGTGGCCTGGCAAGTCTCATCATCGCCCGGCCTGATATCTAGTGCCAGTCCGCCCCTGGTAATCGCGGTCCAGTTCCTTGGCCAGCTCGGTCTCCGGACATCACTTCTTTAGATTTTTACTCTTTTAATTTGTATTTATAAATTAATTCACTTCTTTATACTAAATATTTTGTAATGCGACGTTGCCAAGTTGATCGAAACATAAAAACGTATTTTCTGTGATCAAAATTTATTATTTTAGTCAAGTGTATTATTGATTTTGTATTTTTACACTCTATTTAATGGTGTAAAAATCCAATGTGGCGGCTATAAGAAATAATGAATTTGATGATGGTTCAAGAAAATCGAAACGTGCTAAAAAAAAAATCTGATCGCACATGAGTATTCTGCACAAAGAGTTGCTTTGAAAGCGTTTTTACAGATTTGAGAAATTTTCAAAAATAAAAGATTTATAGCCTATTTTCAAAAAAAAAACAACTTTTCAATTTTTTCTAAATATTTCAAAAATGTGAATAGATAGACTTAATCTGCAAACGCTGTTAAACGTTTAACCTCCCTCGTATCTGTTATAGTTTCCTATATCCTAATACATTCCCCACCAAATTGGGACACACTGTATACCATCCAATTTGAACTAAAGCTTTTCAACAAAACGCCTCTGTTTCTTTTCAATGCCATAAAAATGAACATCATAACCTGAGTACCAAATATGTGAACCAGACTCCAATTTGGAGCGTACAATGGCGATGAGCAGGAGAATTATTGTAGGTACCTAGCACCCAATGCGTGGAAGCGTTAGGATGATAATAGGCTGCTTGTTCATTTTTTTAAAATCAAAATGGTTAGGTTATAGAGAAGAATGGGTGATGCAACTCATACACAGCCAATATATTCAGGTCATATATTTTCACTATGACGCCGCAAACCAAATCAGAAGATTAGTGATAGTTTGGGCTGAGTATTGCCTACTCAAAACCACACAGTCATATAAATCAAGCTAGTATAGATAGAATTTACGCATGGTATGCGTATTTTCAAACATTTCGATTCCTTCGTTTGGGTCGAATCGTGCGAAATCAATATCGCCAGACAATGCAGTTTTTTTTTATTCTAACTTTTAGTTACATTAGTTTTTTCGGTAAAATTCATGAAACTAACGGCTTGGAGGATTCGATTTTTTTTTTCGATAAACTACAAGTTGATAAAGTGTTTTCATTCGGGCTTAATGGCCGTCGTAAGTTAGAATTTCTTTCTCACGTTTCGCTAGCACGCGTGGCTAGCATCTTCAGAGGTGCTTCCATGTCCGATGCTGGTAGCAGTCTGACGCGTTCCCGACTATAAGTTGTATGTATTTATGTGTGAGTGGCTATCTATGATGGGGGAGGGGCCGGGCTTCGCAGCACGTGGCCAATCTGAACTTTCTCGGTACTCAATGGGATCTTTCTTGCATTTTTGAAGATCGGTTTCCGGATTTGGTTAAGTTTTAGTGTTTCTTCTTTCCTGGTAAAGTTCTCCGTACGTTTGTGGATTTCTATAGCTTCACGTACAAGACGATTGTGGTATGCGGAAGTCAGTGCAAGAAGCTTGACCTCACCAAGGAGTATTAGTATTTCGTGACTCCCTTCACTAAGCACATGTTCCGCTACTGCCCATTATTCCGATTGTCGTAGTCTGCAGTTTCTTTTGTGCTCGTTGATCCTGGTTCCCATTAATCTTTTTGATGTTCCTATGGATACCTTACCACATTTGCATGGTATACGATAGACTCCAGCGCTTGACAGTGAACCCACTCTTATCCTTGGCTGATCTGATTGATTGATGTATTTTCCTGACCCGTGCCTCCTGTAGTTTTTTGTACGAATCTCGAATATCTATGGCTGATACTAAAACAGACAATATCCGGGCCAAACTAAGTAGAACCAGTTTAACAGACTTATGTTACGAAGATGATCTGGAGGGAGGGTAAAAGAATGATAAGCTCGATGCAAAGTGCCTATAACATAATCAATAACTGAAGGGAGGAAGAACAGTTATCCATAAACCTCAGTTTTGTGTACAAAAAATCGGAATCTCTATCTCAGAGCACCCAGTCTGAACAGAATAGGTACCACTATATAAAGTATCTAGGTGACACCTTGAACCACGAACTTACTTAGAACAGCCATCAGAACAAAATAATCACGAGCAACAGCAACTCCAGATGCAATCTACAATTTAATTAGTCCTGCTTCTCATTCGAATCTTAAGAATTAATAGGTACTTGCCTACGACAGACAGAACAACGGAATTGAAAAACATATTTTTCACGCTCGTCATAAAACTAATCCGAAAAGAACAAAGAAACTTTTGCACAATTTCATATTTATTTCTTCTTCGAGAAGCTGAAAATCTGAGTATCTCTTCAATGAGAGGCTTTCGATAATGTCTACCGAAATGAGTATGAAAACTTTTGTTTTTTATTTTTATAGGCTGTATCAGGTATATAAAATTATCAATACCATTCAGCTGTGTTCAACTTGTTTTTTTCATG
This sequence comes from Ceutorhynchus assimilis, assembly GCA_917834065.1. Lineage (NCBI taxonomy): Eukaryota > Metazoa > Arthropoda > Insecta > Coleoptera > Curculionidae > Ceutorhynchus > Ceutorhynchus assimilis. The sequence continues at coordinate 75,898,899 of OU892277.1, forward strand.
AACAATGACCATTTTAAAGAGATTTCAAAATTTCTATAAACTCAAAAAAATTAATTTTTATTTTATTGAATAGTTACTTGTACTTACAGTTAGTAATCTGCAATCTTCGTCTTGTGACGTGAGGTAGTCCAATACAGTGCCGTCATAAATAAATGCGTCCATTTCACCTGATAGCACCGCAGCAACACCTCCTAATACTGTCGTTTTATTGAACTGTCGCATATAAGCATGCATGTCCTTAAAGTATTTGGATAAGGTAGAATCTGTATGCGACCATGGAATTGTCCCAAACTTAATGGAAGGTTTATGAGAATACGGTCTGCAGAGCCTATGGTCATCAATCCCTGAAATATAGTTCAATCTTTTCAAAAATAACGGTTGAAAATAGGGCAAGTACACGATCTGACAGTTTGACACTATTGACAATCGCCTTGAGGTAAAACAAAGATATAATTTACAGTGTTTTTTAAGTTTTTAGTTAGATTTTTTAAAATAAATACCTTTTGTGTGCTCCAGAAGTTTCTTGGACATGCCTAGTATAGCGCAAGGTATACAATATCCTTCCATAGGTTTCCATCAATTTTAAATAACAATGGGAGGTTTGATTTGTTAGCTCAAGAGAGAAGAGAAAAATTGATTCATGTTCTTAAAAAACAAGATTTGACAGAAAAATAGATTGAATATAGAGTAACTATACTTATATATTTGTTCTTGTGACACTTGGTTTTGATATTTGTTGGAAAAAACCTGAATTTAATCCATTATAGAAAAACCTAGCAAACTTTTAGATGAAAGTCCACATAGACTCAAACACAAACACTCCGCTCTAACTTTTTCAAAACAAAATAACACCAAAACTTGTGAAAAAGCTGTGAAAACCGCATAAAACATAACCGGCCTAATCTAAACGAATGTAAATAAATGATTTGTTTTACCTCAGGGCGACTGTCAAAATCATTTGTGACGTCACATGGACATGCCCTATTACTTTAAATTACTGTTTGTATTATGTTTTTCTTTTTTTCATGCAGACTAATCCAGTTTGTTTCCCTTTTATTTTTTAATTTAATTAACCAGATAAGGTTATTGACTTAGTATCAGCATCGGGATTGTGAAAATAAAACTCCGGTTTGACTTCCGACTCCTGATTGATCAGTGTCCGTGCGCTTAACTTGAAATTCACCTCACATACAAGGTAGGTAGAGTCATTTCTATTTTTCATAGCAGACAAACAGTTACCATAGGTGAGAACTTTGACATGCCGCGACAATCGCCTCGATAGAGCAATAAACAGTTTTTTTGCGGTATGTGGATGAATTTCTTCAACCGTAATGCAACCAAATGTGATGTTTTGTTTTCAGTTATTGGAAATATAAATCTCTGTCTTGCATTTGTATCCCTGACTTTCAAATTAAATTCCCACATAGCAAATTTAAAAAAAATTATACCTTCGTATTACAAAAAATATCGTCTGGTTCTTTCCGTCTAGCGGCTGAACAGCAAATTTTCGACGGTCTATTTTCCTCTTGTTTTTTTGTATATTTGACGAATAATATTACATATTATAGTTCTTGATTTAAGTTACTATTATTCTATTTTAAATCTCATTTTTTTGTCTAGAATCAACCTGTAAATTTATTTCATGTTATTGAAAATATTTCCGTATTTTTTTTTTCTTTTTAAACTATCTATGCACCTCCGCGGCCTCATTTTCTCCGAATTTGATGCACCTTTTCTCAAAGTAACCAACATTAATAAAGGATATATATTTTCCTATTCCCACACATCGTGGAGATAAATACTAGATAAGCTGTTTCCTTGAATATTCTTCAGATGTTGATCGCCCCAAGCATGCTATACTCTATTTGGGAGGTTTCGCCATTTTGAGTGTTTTAATCTTGTTCTTCAACCTAATATAATTGGAACAATAAATGTACTAGAATCTACTAGCCTGGACATTCACAGGCTGACTGAGTATAGGAACGACTCTCATAAATATTTCCAATTTCCTTGTACAAATTTTGATAAGGCAATAATGATAAATTAACAAAGACGGAAAAACTTACCTGCAAATTCAAAAAACTCTTCCCTAGTGATCATAAAGGCCGCTAAATTGGCAGTGTAGATAGCGAGGAACACGACTGCAAACATGGCCCAGACATTGGTCATAAATCTTGATGTAAACCCTCTAGGCGAATCCACATGAACCGCCGCTTGGAAAAGGACAGCCCACACCAACCAGTATGTTCGAAATAGCGAAAATCGATGGGCTGTTGTAGGAACGCCCTGTAAATAGATTATGTTTTTGATAATCATTCAGTTTATTAACTTAAAACTCCAGCCATCGCTTCAGGCGGCCCAGACTATTTCTCGTGTCCATTTTGATTAATAAAGGTATACAATAATATTCATTTTAAATAAATAATGGATTATTTTACGTTTATTTGTTAGCTTCCGGGTAATTATTTATTTCAAGCTTTCAAAAATCTCCACTAATAAACAAACTTACAATTCTTATACTGTTCGAAAATATAAGTAAATATATTTTTGGAAGTTATCGTTAACAATTGACTGTCTTACTACATAGAAAATGATAGTTCCTATGCAATGCAATTTTGAATGGAGCTTAACCTCTAGATGTGTCAAAGAAAATATTTATATCACGATTTTCGGTTGTTCTCCTTCAAGCATTTATTGAGCAACGGCGCGACTGCAGAGAAAGCCACGTCGAAGTCAATAGGCAGGTTGTTGGCTCGAGTAAGGATTCGGTTTCATTGGATTAAATCTCCTAGGGATATTAAATAATGTTGCAAAAGTTGCGACAACTGCTGTTCCAAGAAAGGTCCGAAGACGCGATCTCAAGAAGAAATGAAGGTCTAGTTTCCCCTGGGAGAGAATTCAGAATCACTGCACCTTATCCACAGTCCGACAGAATGGTCGAGAGGCATAATCGGACCATCAATCAATATCTCTCGATGTGGATGGACCGATACTGGGATAAATTAATGCATCTGTCTTACAAAAGCACTCAGCAATAATCTATAGGCTATTCACCATCAATAATATTGACTGAAGAGAAATAAAGCTTTCAGTAGATGAAATTGTTAACAGATCACCTGCAGATGATGACGAAAGTGTACTTCCAGCTAAGGTTGCTGATCGCCAGAGCGACGCAGAGGGGTTCACAGTAAGACTACGGCTGAACAGTATAAACAAGCTGAATATGCACGTTGACGAGGCACCGTGTCCATGAAAGAAGAAACAGGGCGGAATGTGCAAGATAAGGGCGTTCTTGGGGCGGACTCGTTGGTAATAGACAGTATAACCCAATTAATGGCACGGCGGTCATGGTAAAATCAAATTATTACATCAATTTATGGACTAACAAATTACTTACGAAAGATTGTCAAATCAACTCCGAATTAGATAATGACGGCCGAATAGACCAGAACGACACATTTTTTTTAGGTTTTATTTTAGGTAGAAATTAAATTTGAATATAAAGGATCCCCCCACAATGGCGCGATATGGCGGTAGCGGTAGCGATATATCCGGTCACCGCTGTGGACATATCGCTTACCGCTACCTTCATATCGCGCCGGAGTGGGGGATCCTTTAACCTGGAATTAATGATTATTTCGTTGTAAAGGACACAAATCACAGAATCACAATTACTAATTCGTGACTTCTGCATAGGCAAACCCTATTTTTAAATAAAAAAAATAACACGAAATGTTCCATCTCATGAAAAGTATTGCAACTTAATTAATTTAGAAATTTAATATAGCTCTGAGATAGAATAACCGGTGTTCTATTTAAGCCAGAATTGTAAAGCTGGCATGTTATAATTAAGTGGATAAGATTTTCGAGATATCTCAACAACCTAGTTGTAATTTCAGATTTCTATAAGCAAACCTGAAGTTGAACGAATGAGTCGTCATATTTAATTTTTTTCGAGACGTCTACCTAACTAGAATTGATAAATAATGAAAAATACTGTACATGTAATTTTGAAAAAATAGTAAACGAAATTATGGAAGCCACCTAAAATCGTATGTCTATTCAAGAAGCGTAAAATAAAAAAATAAGATAAATAAATTAGAAGCCTATTGAGCGATGCATGGTGTGTTCCAATGAGAAATTCTTGCCCATACAGGTACTTGTGGAAATGACTATTACTCTCTGACTATCACTAACAGCTTATTTCTAGTAAAGCGGTAATTTCTCTCGGGCTTGGTAAGCACTCTACTACAGTATTTAATGAACCTTTCTCCTCCATCTTGTATTTGTGACAGGACCTCCGTTGCTCGCGTCTGTGTCCTAAATAAATTTTCGAACCTCTCAAAAGTAACGGGGGCCCTACAGAGTCCAAAAGGCATTGCTTTGAATCAGTAAAGACCAGTCCCAATAGAAAACGCTGTCTCCACTTTGTCGTTTGCGTCAATGCGTCAATGCCCACCTGCCAGTATCCGCTTTTTAAATCCAAAGTAGAAAGAAAACCTATTTGAGTCTGCCAATATCGTAAGGGTATCGTAAATTCTGGGTAATGGCTAGCTGTCTTTCTTATTGACATCGTTAAGCTCTCTGTAATCGACGCAAAATCTGGTAGATCAATCTTTCTTTGAAACTAGTACAATTTGCCAATGACCACGGACTTGAAGACTCTTCAACAACACCCTCCAAAAGCATACTGTCTACTAATGACTCCACTTCTTGTTGTTTGGTCATGGGAAGACTTCTAGGTAATTGACGTATCGAATAAGCTGCGTATGGATTTCATGCTTGATGATGTTCGTCTTACCAGTTTTGCGATTTTTACCTTCTAAGAAATCCTTGTTCTCACAAAGGACTTGTCGAGCCTTCTTTATTTCTGTAGATGAAAGATGTTACACGATGTTTCGAATTGTCTTAGAATATCGCTGGATGATTTATTTCCCTTCTTTCCTTGATGTTCTTCAGCTCCAGGCTTTGGACGGGCTCATAGGTTGCTATGACATCGCCGTTGCTGATTTGAATACTGTTGTGGCAGAGGTTAGCTATTCAGACTGGTACAATTCTTTGTGAATTTACCAAAGTTTCTCTCTGACGAGGTATTCATTGGAAGTTTGGTATACTTAGTTGTACAAATCCAATGCAGCTCCCAGAATCATTCTCTAACTGTCCACATATAATTTGATCGGTGTCGCCGTTTAGTTTCAAAGTTTGTGTAGTTTTCTCGGTGACGGACTGTGGACCCTTGGGTTTGGACAGTACAAACTCTTCAGTGCCAAATTTTAGGATATTCAGCTGGTTGTCGAATGCAAAACCATCTTGACTGATTTGTTCATTCCCAAAATCAACTCGTCCTGTAAATCAGCAATTAGCACTGTGTGACATATCTTGATATTTCCTAATCTTAGGTCGATTTCCGTTTCTCTATGCATATTTGCGTTCTCTCCAGTCACTGTATGCAGAATAACTCTTCTTGGCAGTAGCTTTGCAATGAACTTTTTGGTAATGTTGGGATTAAGTAGAGATACGGCTGTGTTCACTTTTATGATGATATTCCTCCCATTTATTTTCCCTTCAATAGTCAAACTCTCCGCAGTATTTCCTAGGAATTTGATGGATATGATTCTGGAAGCTTCACTTGCACTAGCGAAGACCCGCCCTTCTATGTTGACAAATTGTAGTTTTCCTGGTTCTTCTTTGAAGGCTGAGAGTCACCAGAAAGATAGCGTGATCCCAGCTGTACTCTACAGTCACGTTTTAGATGTCCTTTCCACCGCAGCGGTAGAATTCAATTTCCCCTTTACAGATACCTTGATCGCTTATGAAATCCTTTCGCATTTCTCCCAGAATTTCCTTTATTAAGTCTTTAATTTCCTTCATTGGTTCTTGTTCCTCTTGTATTGACACAGCTCTGATCTTTGGATTGGATATCTTATGTGATGCTTTAATTGCTAGAACTTTGATCAAGGCTTCGCCGCTACTTGATGGTTTGTTTATGAGCAGCATTCTCTGTATGTCCATGTCCATATCCCTAACTCCATTTATGAAGTTTTCGGCCTCTAGTTGTTTTCGCATCTCTGCTGCTCCTTCGGGGCATGCCAAATTATTCAGACGGCGGATGTCGGTTTCAAATTCTTGTATAGGCTTTCTACAGCTTTTTGTTGCCTTGCTTTTAGTTGTATCTGGTAAGGCTGCCTTCATCGTTGATCTCTATAACGACGATCTAAAGCATCGAAAAGCGCACCATAGTTTTGTTAAGAAGCTGGGGGAAGATTCTCTAATAGGTCGAAGGCAGAGCCACGCCATGCTACAATAAAGCCTGTGGCCATGTCATCGAAGCTCCAACCATTAGCGATTGCAACAGTCTCGAATTGACATCGCCCATGATGTCTGTCCTTCGTGGACGATGGCTTAAATTTGATACTGGGTGCAGGCGACGCTGATATATTTCCAGACCTTGAGTCACATTCCAACTTTTTAATTTTATTCTGTATGCTATTAATTTCTTGGCGGAAAGTTCCAACCTTCTGGCGAACAGTTCCAACTTCGTAATGAACACTCCCAACTTCTTCACGTACTACTTCCATTGCATTTGTGAATTTATTGTCTTGCACTTCCAGAATTTTCTCGAGTCCAGTTTGTTCATCAGAGATATTACGGTTCGAATCCATTCTCGCTGGAATTTGAACTTTTCTTGATGCCGGTTGTATTCTTCAGGTTTCTCTTTCTGTCCTCGATCGTCTTGTTGTGAAAATGCTGCAAGTCGGTCTTATTCTTTTTGTTTTTTTTTCTGTCTTCGCGGCCTTCCTCTTCTTGTTTCTCTTTTTGTCTTCGGTCTCACTCTTCTTGTCTCTTGTCGGCCATGTTTTTTATGAAGTCTAACAACATTTGATTAACTTGGTCCATTTCTGCTGTTTGCAGTCGTGTATTTACCATTGAATATTCTGTATCATTTCTTGAAACTTGATTTTGAATTTAAAGTTCTTTAACGAAGTCAAATTTCCAACTAGAATACGATGGAATGGTCTAAAAAAATTAGTTTGCGAACTTATTTTTCGATGTCGAAATCAGTGATGAAGTCACTATTTTTGTATCACTCGCGGTTTCCAAATAGAATTCTATAAAAGTTTTTAGAATTTTCCAGAAAATCTGCTTTTCAGCTTGTTTTTCGGTATTGATTGATCATTGGAAGGGTGCATTTTGTCTACTATGTACCAGGAATTTGTACCTATACACTTCGGGAGAGGTTTGCTTTCCGGGGGGAAAAAGGAATATATGTTGACTCTGGAGCCTACCCGTGCAGAACAAAACTTTTATACGTCGAATTTGAATTGAGATAACAACTGAGACTCAACTGTCATATAAATATACCGAAATTTCCGAACTGAGCCGATAAGCTTACGAAAACTAAAACGGGAAAACTACGTCTACCCATTATGTATAAGGAGAAAATGTATACAAAATTTAATATTGTGTGAAAGCTTGGTGTTAGAGATATGAATAATTGATAGATTTATTGTACATAACCTTATATAATGAAAAGAGAATTGAATCATATTAAAAAAAAATACATAAAATACTTTCGAAATAAATGATTCTCGTACGTTAAATGAATTATGCCCATTATTAATTTTTCTTTTGCTGTGCCTCATTCCTAATTGAAATGTTAGTTTTTTAGGGATTTAGATTACAGGAAATGGGATAATTATTGCTCACGTCCGGCAAAAATTAATTGAACGCGAGTATACCTAAGCGCTGGCCCAGAATAATCATTTCCAATTTAATGTTTTTAGGATCCTAGGAAGCTATTAGATGAACGATCCTAGGGAAATGGTCTGTCAGAAGTGGTCTTTGTTTTCCTTAATCAAAAATATAACAAGTAAGAATAATATTTTTTCTATTTTGGTGTCATATCGAAGTCTTTTCGACACTAAAAGTAGTTTCGAAAAGAAGCTCTTTGTGACACTCCTTTTTTACTTATCGGAAGTTGGTAACACTGGCTAACTGATGGCCATCGAACTGTCATTCGCGATTTTATAGAAGATTTAATTCCATATTTGACATGTAGTGTTACCAACCTAAACATATGAAATCAGGAAATATGAGAATAAAATTTCCGAAAAAAAAATTGTTTCTTTTTTTTTTTAAATTAAACAATACCAAAATAGAAAAAATAGTATAAAATATTCGTTTCATAAGACATTTTATCGCACTCGCCCTTTAGAAAACTCGCCTCCGGCTCGTTTTCTAATATAGGGCTAGTGCGATAAAATAACGTCTTATGAAACTTGTATTTTAATGTACTATTTTACAACTAGGTAGGCAAATTATGAAACCGAATAAAGAAAATCAGCGAGAAGTGAAGAAAAGGAGGAAGTTGGCTTGGGCATGCATTATTCGAAAATCTCTCCTTTATCATAAAGGATTAAAAATACTCCCAATCTCTGATAACAAGAGTTTTCAATCAGTGTTACTCTCTGTTCTCTCATACGCCTGTCAACCATAGACAATTATAGAAGAAACTATTGAGAAAACAGCTACAACACAACACAAAGAGCGAGAAAGACAAATGTTAAACTTCAAACTAAAATAAAAGTAAGAAGAAAAGCAGCAAGACTGGGGATGGGGATTATACATCGGATACCATGGAATCATACGCGAAAAAGAGAGGAAGATGCGCTGGTCAGAAACACTACATGCCATTTAATTTTTTCTTTGGTATCCCCTCACTCATACTTGGAAATAAAACACACTGCCATTCGTGAAGAAGGTATTGGATAACCTCAACTTTGATGGTACTGGTCAAATAAAATCAGAACAGCTGTATATGTAACATTCTGAGGATGATAATATATCAAAGCATCTTAAGGCTTGCGAAAGATGATCAATCTGTAAAATTTCCATTGAGATCAATGATAAGTGGATGTCAAAACAAGTCCACTTATCATGCAGGGGATTAAGTAGAGAAAAAAGTATTTTCTTTTTTGGAAGCAAGTTATGGTGATCCAATTAAAATCCATCTGACTGGACTGTATTTGTGGCAGAAATGAAAATAATTATCTATACCTATCTATTGTAATGTATGTTTGTTTCACATTAAATAAACTTTCTCTGATTCAAGCATAGGTAACTATCATTACTTCTCCATGGAATGAAATATTGCTATTTAGCGCAAGCGCATATGAAATTGAGGGGGATTCATTGAGATTCGAAATACGTTGAGGAAAACCACCTATTTGAAATATTATTTCTTCAAATCTTGAATTGTTAAAACGTTTACTATAGAAAAGCAAATGTTAAATATTGCAACCATGTATGCGCTGTTTACGGGTTAACGGGTTCGCGCCACAAAAAGTGTACCGAAGGGTAGACAGAAAATGAGAGACGAGAGGGAACAAGCTTGTCCACCATTGTTCATTATTCAATTTTTATTTTGTATTAAACTGATTGTTCAATCCAATTTGTGATTAGTTTGTGTGTCATAAGGAACATTCACAGGTCAGTTGAATAAGTTTTACTTTTCTTTTGGGAGTTCAATTCACAAGTATTATTTTTTCATTTTTATGTTTTTTTGTTTATGACATTTTTCATAACATGTGCATAACATTTCTTATAACATGTGCATTGTTTATGTATTTAACGAAAATCGTTTCATGGTGTGAACAACGCAGATGAAAAGTTAATTAAAACCTAGAAAAGTTATGTGTATTTGGTGCTGGAATTTTAATTTTTGGTATTCAGAGCGTGCATTAGGGCCTCTGTTGAATCTACTAACACTTTCCTACCCTGACTGGGCGAATATCCTAGCAAACAAATGATCAGTCTAGAGATATTGGCTCAAAAATAACAACTATAGCTGAGTAGCCTCCTGAACAGGACCTCAGTACCTGCTGGTAAGACTGGCTAACCAGCCAAAAAACTCTTCAGTATTGAATATAGGTGGTGTTGATTGAATGTATATATGTATATAATTATCGGTTTATAACGTTCTACGTCTTCCGATTCCCGATCTCCAACCATCTCTGTCAATCCAGGCATCCTCTTCTAAGCCTCTGTCTCTCATTTCTTCGTCTACTCCAGCTCCTTTTCGGTCTGCCGCGTCTTCTTCTTCCCCCTGGCTTCCACTCAATAATTTGCTTGGGTATCCTTGTATCTGCCATTCTTTGTACATGTCCGAACAAAATTAGCTGTTTGTCCTTTATATCATCTACTATTGTGTGTTTTACGTCCATAATCTCCCTTATTCTCAGATTTGTGATCCTTTCCATCTTTGACCTGCCTGCGGATCTCCTCCAAAAGTCCATTTCAGTTGCTTCCAGCATTTTTGCGGTTCTATTTCTTTAGTGGCCAGACTTCTGAGCTATATGTGACTATGCTTTTGACTATGGTGTTGTATATTCTAGTTTTGTTAGTTTTGTTGATATTTTTGGTCCCACAGTACACCATTTAGTAGGGATATTGCCTTGCGTCCCTGTATATTCCGGTCTTTAATTGCTTCGTCTAGGGTTCCCTCATGTGAGATTTTCATGCCCAAATATTTGTATTCAGTACATTGTTTTATTTCTTGTCCGTTATTCAATTTCAGAGTTTGCTGTTCACCTCCTATAGTCATATATTCTGTTTTAGTTAGATTTACTTCCAAACTCGATTTCTCGTATTCCTCTATCAGTTTTCGTGTCATGAACTCTAGGTCATCATAGTCCTGTGCAATTACTACTTGATCATCTGCAAAGCTTAAAGTATATAAATTGTATTCATTGAGCAGTATTCCCATGTGTCTGTATTTGTTTTTCCCCCCTTAAGCGCTTGCTCTAAGTATATTTTAAAAAGCGTTGGTGATATGCAACATCCCTGTTTAAGTCCTTTAGTTGCTATAAAGCCTTTACTGATCATGTTTCCCTGTTTAATCTTGCTCTTTGCATCACTATAGAGGGTTTTTACTGCCCTTATTAGTTCTAAATTGACACTGGTTTTTTCCAGTGCTTCCCAAAGCTTTTTCAGTGGAACATTGTCATATGCTTTCTTTAGATCTACAAAGAGTAAATGGAGTTCTTGGTTATACGCTAGTTTCTTTTCTATTACCTGGGTCAAACTAAATAACAGTCTACAGTTGATCTTCCTGCTCTAAAACCGGCCTGTTCTTCTGCCTCACTATCTTTGAACTCGTTCTCCATTCTGGATTTTATGAGTTTTCCATACACTCTGCTCAGCGTGTTTTTTACTGCAATTCCTCGGTGGTTCTCGCATTTGTTTCTATCTCCTTTTTTATATATCGTTGTTAAATAGTTTATTTTCCACTCTTCCGGTACTTCATGTTTATCTATGCAAGTTTAAAATAGTTTTGTTAAATGTTTGTAGAGTTTATTGGTCCCATACTTTATCAGTTCTCCATATGTTCCACATATATATTGAATGTGGTGTGTGTAATCACAAATTTTAGCACAAAGACGGTACCTAATTTACACTATTATTGACTTACAATTGTTATTAAAATTACACAGTAAGTATGTTTTGATTTTTGAGGAATTGAGATCGAGGGTTTTTCTGCCGTGCTTTTTGTGAATTCCAGGCAGAGAACGGTACAATTTTCTAATACTAGAAATTAGACGTTTCACAAATATTTCGTTTATTTTACATATCACAACTTTCCCTAAATTTCCCTAATTTTGGTATTGTCGGGCGCATTTCAAGTAACTAAAATTGAGTCAATTTCCACAACGTCGTTATTTGTTTTTCGTTTTTCAGAGGGTTTGTTAAAAGAAGAGATAATAAAAATTCAAACCGTTCAATCTTGCTGAACGTACCCGGGTATGTTATAATACAACGTCGTGCGTTTATTTTAAAACCATTCTCAACCCGAATAAATACATAACATTACATCTATATTAGTCTGTAATGCTTTTTCTATAAATTTACTACTGATATAATAAAATAAATATTATAAAAATGTACATACATTAGTAAAGGCCAATTTCATGTCGAATCCACTTGGTGACAGCCATTCAAAAAAGAAAATGGTAAACGTGGATGCGTGAATGGCGACGACACCTACTAGCATCCAAGAGGCAGCATCAAAGGGTTCTAAGAAAGCGGTGGGTGAGATGATACCAGTTCGCTTCGCTACAACTATTGCTATACCAGTCTCCATGAAAGGAACACTAAAATCCACCTGAAAACATGATCGTTTAAATTAAATCACAGTTATAAAAAATAACAAACAAACGTAAAATGTAACTTTTTTTTGCGAGTAAAATAATAAAATTATAATCGTTAGTAAAACCAAAAAACTCTTCTAGATTTTCCCCTTTTCTCACCTAAAACGCAAACATTTCAGAAACTAAATAGGTACATATATTATAATGAAAAAAATATCGATCTGTATAGGTCAAAAAGAGACACATTCAGATTTTCCAGTCGCTTTCAAACGCTGTATTCCCAGAAAAATTACAAACCTGACAGCAATGAAAACGGATAGTCAGTAAAAGAGAAAACCCAAGAATGAAAGTTGTTGGAAACTTTCAGACTAAAGGTGCGAAATGTAATTTATAATGTGTCGTAAAAGAAAATGTTCAGCTACGTCTATGAGAGAAAATATTCAAAAAACGATAAATCTTGGTTTTTGATACATTCGTTTTCTAAAAGAATTGGAGACCTTGTTGCAAAAACCTTAATTTATTGGAAATTTGGACTAGTCTGACTTTTGCTCCAAATAGCGCCAATAAAGAGAGAATGACTGTCAAAAAAAGGATTATATATCGTAGATGAGAGATATTCGAGAAGAGGATAATTTGTAATACAGGAACCTGATTAAATGAGTGATGAATGGCAAAATGCGAAAGTTGCGATAATATTTTGTTTTATAGGTATCAGACCAAAATTGCAAATTCTAATAGCTTCTGAAAATATTTTCAATTATCTGAATATAAAATCGAGATGTTAGTTCAAGGTTGTCACCGCTTTAATTATGCAAATAAGGCAATCGGAATATAAAATCGATATGTTTATGTTAGTTCAAGGTTGTTACCGCTTTTGCATACATACCTTGCGTTCGGTATTTTGCTCAAAGAGCAGAGCGTGCTGAGCGGAGCCGTAATCACGTGACCAGCGAGCGAACAGAGTAGTTGAACGCTGTATAAAAGTGCCAGAAATTTTAATAAACGAACGCGAATGAGGCTGCACCGAGTAACTTTTCAAATAAACGAACGGTAAAGTCAAGCTCGGAGAACTCAGACCAAAATAACGAACGCACGGATTGAGTGCCGACTCATAGATAGGCAATTACTTATACATAATAGAAGTCGGGTAAGTGTTTGGAAGAAGTCCGGAGAGGTCAGGAAAGGGCTGGATAAGGTCGGGAGAAATCTAGACAAGTCTGGATAAAGTCTGGATAAGGCTGGAAAAAGTTTAGCTAAGTCTGGAAAAGTTTGGATAAGTTTGGATAAAGTCTGGAAAAGCCAGAAAATTTCTGGAAACGTCTGGAAAAGGCTCTATTAGGTCTGGAGAAATCTGGACAAGTCTGGATAAAGTCTGGAAAAATCTACCCAAGTCTGGATAAAGTCTGGAAAAGCCTGGAAATTTCTGGAAACGTCGGAAAAAGGCTGGATAAGGTCTGGAGAAATTCAGACAAGTCTGGATAAGTTCTGGAAAAGTGTATTTGAAGTCGGGAAAGTGTTTGGGAGAAGTCCGGAGAGGTCAAAGGGCTGGATAAGGTCTGGAGAAATCTAGATAAGTCTGGATAAAGTCTGGATAAAGTCTTGCTAAGTCTGGAAAAGTCTGGATAAGTTTGGATAAAGTCTGGGAAAGAGCCAGAAAATTTCTAGAAACGTCTGGAAAAGGCTCTATTAGGTCTGAAGAAATCTAGACAAGTCTGGATAAAGTCTGGAAAAATCTAGCTAAGCCTAGAAAAATCTGGATACAGTCTGGAAAAGCCTGGAAATTTCTGGAAACGTCTGGAAAAGGCTTAATAAGGTCTAGAGACATTCAGACAAGTTTGGATAAAGTCTGGAAAAGAGCCAGAAAATTTCTGGAAACGTCTGGAAAAGGCTCTATTAGGTCTGGAGAAATCTAGACAAGTCTGAATAAAGTCTGGAAAAATCTAGCCAAGTCTAGAAAAGTCTGGATAAAGTCTGGAAAAGCCTGGAAATTTCTGGTATCGTCTGGAAAAGCCTTGATAAGGTCTGGAGAAATTCAGACAAGTCTGGATAAAGTCTGGAAAAGTGTATTTGAAGTCGGGAAAGTGTTTGGGAGAAGTCCGGAGAGGTCAGAAAAGGGCTGGATAAGGTCTGGAGAAATCTAGACAAGTGTGGATAAAGTCTAGCTAAATCTGGAAAAGTCTGGATAAGTTTGGATACAGTCTGGAAAAGCCAGAAAATTTCTGGAAACGTCTGGAAAAGGCTCTATTAGGTCTGGAGAAATCTAGACAAGTCTGGATAAAGTCTGGAAAAATCCAGCCAAGTCTAGAAAAGTCTGGATAAAGTCTGGGAAAGTCTGGAAATGTCTGGAAACCTCTGGAAAAGGCTTGATAAGGTCTGGAGAAATTTTGACAAGTCTGCATAAAGTCTAGCTAAGTCTGGAAAAATCTGGATAAAGTCTGGAAATTTCTGGAAACGTCTGGAAAACGCATGGAAATTTCTGGATTGGGTCGGAAAAATTCTGGAAAATCTGGAAAGGGTTGAATTTTAGCGGATCTCAAAGCTCACAATAATCACAAGCATTAGCGTTGAAGTTTGCTTCGGCATTTTCAATGTTCTCCTCGGTTGCATCTTTGTGAAGGACTGTGAATTTGTTACTTATGTGACAATTCTCTGACAATATGCCTATTAGCTGTGCTATTAGATATTGCTCTGTAGATGGTTGTTTTTCAAAGCAAGGAAGTGGTTTAATATTTTTTCTAGGTCCAATAGAAGAATCTAGGTATGTATAGGGTTTTCCAATAGTAACGCTCGATGTTTGACAATAGCCCATGAAAAACTCGATAGTCACACAGGTGCTATCTTTGGCAGCCGTATTCAATTAGTCTCTGCATTTTATTATGGAGCGCTACACGATTGAGCAACGCGTCGGAATTGTTAAAAATTATTATCATTATCAAAACCAATGTTCTATTCGGAAAACGTTTCGTGCACTCCGTGCAATTTATGATGTCAACGATCGTCCTTCAGAATCCACAATTGGCCGACCTAACGTCACTGGATTTTTTTCTCTGGGCATTCTAAAATCCAAAGTCTATGTTGACAAATCTCGAACGGTTGCCGCCTTAAAGGCCAATATTAAGCACTTATTGCTGAAATTGAGCCATTTTTATGCGATAACGAACACTAAATGATTCTAACGACAATCTAAAATTGTCGGAGAAATGTATTGATAATTCGGATATTGTTGAAAACATCTATGAGAAGTAAAGTCCGTCGATTTTAATCTAATACTCGAAAGGAATGTGAGCTGGTGGCACCCTACATTTGAACGCCAATGGTCACCTAAGGTCACCCCTGGTTTTCGCTTCACCCCCTCGCTCCTCATACGAAAAGTCGACGAACAATACTAAAAGAAGGAAGATTCAGGGACTTGACCAAATCTGCAATACTTTCTGCAAGAAATGTTGATGTCGAAGAAATAAACGAATAAGTTGTCGAACTGTTGGACGTCAAGACCGAAAAACTCTACACCAGTATAGATAGTGTCAAGAACTGTGATAATAGTGATCTAAATGATGCTATTCTTCCAAAATATTTAAATTCGCTTAATCCGCCGAATTCCCGCTCCATGATTTACGATTGAAAACGAATTCTATTGTATGCTTATTAGAAATCTAAGCATCAGTGCAGGCCTTTGCAATGGCACAAGGCCTTTAGTTCTGGAACTTGGGGATAATCTGTTACGCTGTGAGATATTGACTGTAGATAAACAGGGAGAAATAGTGTTCATAAATCGAATAACACTCTACTGCGAAAACGTCTACCCCTTTACGTTCAAACAAAGACAATTTTAAAATAAAATTAGCCTTTGCAATGAGTTACGATTAACAAATCTCAAGGACAAACATTTGATAGGATAGTAATTGATCTCCAGAAAGGATGTATTAGTCACGGACAACTTTATGTGGCGCTTTTCAGAGTTCGTTCGTGGGACTCATTCAAACTTTATTCAGGGAAACAAAGAGGCAATAGTGTTGTCAAAAACCATGTTTTTAAAGAATTGTTTTTTTGATAATTTAATTTTGAAATTTCGCAGTCATAGGTGATTTCAGAAGATCTTTACAACTTATTTACAAGATATTTGAAGATCACAAGACAAAAACCTGAACAGGATAAACATAAATGATTGAAAATAACGAAGAACGACATGAAGACTTAGCACTCTTTAAACTTTGGATTCTTACGAGTTCCATAAAATAGAATAAGTTCCACTGGACATATGCACACCGTATATTCAAAAAATAAGATTGATTTAAAGTCATTACGATGTACCGCAAAAGTAATAATTCACCAACTACTTTGATCACATTTAAAATTTATGTCTACCACGTAGGTACAAACAAAAAATGTAAGTTGAATAATTGAGCAATTGAATTTAAAATCTTTTAAAAAATTTTTTTTTTCGATTTTTTGCAGTAAAATGTTGATCGAGTAGACTTCAATAACTGGCCTAATAAAAAAAAAGGAACTTCATGAAAATGTAAAAAAAAAATTAAGGCTCGATATCTCGTATTATACCACAGCACATAAATAGTTACTAACTCGGTTTATAATAACACCTTGATTATGGTTATGATTATTCTGTTTTAAATAAACCACTTCGAAAAATGTATACCTACACCTACGAGTTCCATAAAACAGAAGGAGATAAGTAGACATACGCACACCGTACATTCAAGAAATGTGATCGATTTAAAATCATTATGATACCTATACCATACAAAAATAATTAGTCACCAACTCCATCCATCGCATTTGAAATTTCTTCACTAGAATAACATCTATACAACTTATCTCACTGTTACATTTAATGTATAATGTACATTTAAATGAAAAATTATGCTGTTTTTTGTACAACACCTAATAAATATTTTCCATTTTATAATTATTTTGATGGACTTGATTTAAAAAAAAAACGCGCGAAGCGCGCTCATGACCTAGTAATCTAAAATTTAGGATGCAGAACGGTAACCTTTTCGCTTGATATGTCATGATGAAACCCTAAACATTAATTACTAATTCTGATTCGAACAGTTTATTCCAAAAAATATTATTAAACAATCATTTGAGTATTTACTATGGTACAATCCTAAACCAAATACAAAAATTTCCAAAAACGTGATAAGTAGTAAATGAAAGCCAAAGGGGAAAAAAGACTGCAGCTAAGTGCAGAATAAGGTACTTTTCGCGACCGGAAAGATTATATATTTTTCCGTCCTAATCTGATATGGGCCAGAGAGATATAAGCCGAGGATAAATGCACGCCAACTAATCAGTTTAAGCTGCCACTAAGTGTATGTAATTATCATGTAAATGAGTAATGTTTGGTTTAGTTAATTATTATTATAATTTTCCAAACAGGTACATTGAAGTCAGTTTCCTTTCCGAAAACTATTCGGGAAAATAATATTTCCTGCACAACAAGACGTCTTGAAATGTGATATTGAAAACTAATACTTACCACTGCTTCCCTTTCCGCATTAATAGTCAATGATGTAAGCACCATATCTGTTTTTCTGTTCACCAATTCAGCGATTAATCCGTTCCATTTTCCGTTCTGATTTGTTCCCCATTTTCCATCCTCCACTCGAACCAGTTCGTAGGTAAAACCAAGCTCCTCGGAAAACTTCTGCAAGAGATCGATGCAAAAACCAGAACAGCACTGGTAGTAACTTCCATTGCGGTGAGCTTGGGACATATCCACCCTAAAATGAATTAAAAATGTATTTCTCCCATAGGGTGACTATGGAGGAAATTTTTCACAGTAGTCGCAATACAAGCGTTAAGTATACAAATATAATCTGAAATTCCGAATTTGAAAGACGCACATTACTAATAGCGGCATCATAAGAGCTAATGCCAAGAAGTCTGAGAGACGGAGTCGATAGGCTTTTTCAATATCTACCGCCGCTATAATATTAAATACAGTGCTGTGTTAAAGTGGCAAGCGACACGCTCATATGCAAGTAAATGGCAGTTGATAATTAGTTTTGATTGCTAGTTTCTAGACAAAGTGGACTAATAATGTTACGAAATTCTATCAGCGTCGAGGACCGACGAGATTACGTCTAGGGACTCAGTGAGATTGTTCATATCTATGAGTCCGAGCGCGAGTATACGGGAATTGAAAAGGTTTTGTGCATAGTTGGTCAACTAGCAGTTGCTTTCAGCATTTTTGCGGTTCTGCTTTTTAGTGGCCAGACCTCTGAACTATGCTTTTGACTATGGTGTTTTATGTTCTAATTTTGTTAGGTTTGTTGATCTTTTGGTCCTACAGTAGTACTCCATCTGGTAGGGATATTGCCTTGCGTCCTTGTATATTGCGATCTTAAATTGCTTTGTCTAGGGTTCCGTCATACGAGATTTTTAGTCCCAGATATTTGTATTCAGTAGGTAGTGTTTTATTTCTTAATTGTCCGGTAAATAATTCTAGAGTGCGTTGTTCAACTCCTATAGTATAATACTTGGTCATCTGCAAAACTGAGACTATATAGGATGTAGGGGAAAGTGTTCCACAATGAGACAAAAATTGCGTTTCGGTAGATAGCCAGAAGTTATGATTGAATTTTGTAATTTCGATGTTGCATGCTCATAGATTGACATATTTCTCATAATTTAACGCAATAAGATTATTCTATCGATTCAAAAAATAAATAGGGCAATTTTTTAAAACGCGATTTTTGTCTCATTGTGGAACAAGTATGTTCCACAGTGAGACAAGTCCTTTTACATCAAAAAACATTACAAAAAATATTGAAAAAACCATTTATAGAAGAAAAATAACCATTCTTGTGAAGAAACAGTAGAGCAACACTTGAAATATTAATCCGACAAATCAAAAATATAATAAAACCCCTCAAAATATGAACACGCATTTAATAAGGTTGAATTTACTTCAAAATGTATTAGCGACTGTTGCCTCTCAGTTTTCTCAGTCGTTTGATGTTTGGAAAGTATTAGCATGATGTTTTTTTCTTCGACCATTCCTATATCTTCTGTTATACGCGGTAGAAAAAGCAGTTGTCAGATCGTCTCATTGTCGAAAACCAGGTGTCTCATTGTGGAACTTTTTCCATATTTTTTTAAGAAGTTGGCAAAAATTTATCGATTGTTTTAAACATCCCTAGTTTATACAGAATCCCAACCCAGATATTCCTAAACAATTCCAGAATTTCAAATTTATCAAAAAACCACCGAATTTTTTTAAATCACCAATTGAAATATCCACTGTAAAAAAAATGCACATGCACAATAATTAGTTATGTTCGACGGTCATATTTTTTAAACTGAATAGGCGGACAGTTCAAAAAGTTATTTCGAATGTTTCATTGTGGAACATGTCTCATTGTAGAACACTTTCCCCTATATTTTATTGAGCGGTATTCCCATGTGTCTGCATTTGTTTTTTCACCCCTCAAGCGCTTGTTTTAAGTATAATGAGTGTGGTTATGTTGAACAAAAACAACGTAAAAAATCAAACTCCTAGAAAAAACGGAAAAATATGCAAATATTGCAAAAAATATGTGCAAATTTCATACGATTGTGAAGTCTGTAATCTAAGCTTCCATCCTAGTTTTGCGGGCCAACGAGAAGTTCTAAATTCTGAAAATAAAGTGTATTGTTGTTTATCGCGCGAAAGTGAGGTTGAACGTCCGGAAAATTCATCAAAAATACATGAAATGGATGAAAAGAAGCTAAAGAGTGTTGAAAAGGATTTATTAAATGAGTTCCTGCAACCGTTTAGGAAAGCCACACAGTCTGATCTGGCCGAAATTAAAAAATCTTTACAATTTGTATCCGACAATTTTGATGATCGAAAAAAGCAAAAAGACACAATCCTACTTGAAATGCGCAACTTAAGGAACAGAACTGAAACTCATTATGGTTAAAAGTGCAACAAATGGAACAACAGATAAGCATAAATGAACAACGAGAGAAGGAATGTAACTTGATTGTATCTGGAGTGCCCAAGAAAGATGTTGAACCAAAAACTATTGTCAAGAACGTGTTTAAGGCAATGAAAGTTGAAGTGGGTGAAAATGATATACAAGATGTCTATAGAATTACGAAACGAGAAGATACACCCATACTAGTTAAATTTAACAATAAGGATTTAATACTGAAACTACAAAAAAGGATCAAAGAAACCAAAGGTATCAAGGTGAATGAGTGTGGCTTGCTGGGAGGCAGTACCAATACCAATATATATCTGAATGAAGACCTAACCAGATTCAACCAGCAATTATTTGAAAAGACGAGAGAAATTAAAAATCTAAATAGCATGAAAGTGGGATATGTTAGGACCGGTAGGATTTATTTAAAAAAGTCTGACCTAGAAGATCCCATTAGAATAAGATGTGAAAGTGACTTAAGAGTCCTATACTAAGATTAAAAATATAACGACCAGGGACGTAGCGAAGGCCTCTGGTTTGGGGGGGGGGTGACATTCCTAATTTTCCCAACTTTTTTGAAACATAAAAAAAATCATATATAGCATCGTACACGTGTTAAAAAGTGAAACTTTTTAAAAACTATTCCCTTCCTCATACAACTTTTAGACATAGCGCATGAGTCGAGGTATAAAGACGAAAGGCTACACAAAAGAAAAACGCGCATCTGTAGTGACGTCACAAGGGTAACGGCGCTTGACAATAATAGGCAATCCACTTTGTTTATAATCCTTGGTTTGTGTGAATCGTTCGTCGGCTGTCATTGTCATTGGCTGTTTTTCTCCTTCTGTCTATGTTATATCTTTCTTCTCTCTCGTCTTTCGTGTGCCGAAATTTGCCAAAACATGTCGTTACGTTAACGTGACGCGTCTTGCAAAACAATTTACAAGAAGTTTCACTTAAGAAAAATCATGTGCAGCGCATTGTGCACGTGTTGGGAGGTGAAACTTTTTAAAAACTATACCCTCCCTCATACAGCTTTTAGACTTAACGTATGAGTCGGGGTAAAGACGAAAGGCCACACAAAAGGGAGACGCGCATCTATAGTGACGTCACAAGGGTATCTGCGCTTGACAACAATAGGCATTCCTTTTTGCTTATAAACCTTGGTTTGTGTTAATCGTTCCTCGTCTGATTGTCATTGGGTACATTCAGGCGGTCCCAGCGGCTAAGCTCAGCCACTCATCAGGGACTTTATTCTCGAAACCAAGGAACAGTGTTCTCATAAGAACGATTGCTCTGTCATTGTCAGTGTTATGCCAGACGACAAAGACAGAACCTTCGTTCCAATGAGAACGCTGCTCCTCTGTTTCGAGAATAAAGTTCCTGCTGAGTGGCTGAGCTTAGCCGCTGGGACCGCCTGAATGTACCCATTGGCTCGCTTTCTCCGTCTCTCTACAATCTACTATATATTCCTTCTCTCTCATCTCTCGTGTAACGAAATTTGCCAAAACGTGACGTTACGTGATGCGTTTTTCAAATCACTCTCCATCTCCATATTCTTGTCTAAATATCAGACCGCCGCCTAAGAAGTTTCACTTCAAAAACTGATAAAAAGTTTGACATGTATACAGGGTGTCCCGGATAAGGATGCAGTCTGATCTCGGCAACCATAAGAGATATAGGGTTGGTTAAATTTGGAAAGAGTTGCGCATTACTGAGCTCAGTGGCGTCATGTTTTGATATTTCGTAAATTCCGAATTACATATTCCGAAGATATCCATGAAAAACCGAATTTTGCCGAAATGGTTTTTATTTTTTTCTGACTTTATTTGAAATGATATCGCACAATAAACTTCACATTCTCATTGCTACTTTTTCTCCACTACATGATAATGTTATTAGATTTTTGATCAGACGTTTCGTTTCTTCGCGATCATCATCAACTTTGTTTTTTCAAATGGTCGAGTTTTTTTTATTTTATGCCTAATAAACTCTACTTTTTAATCTAAATCCAACGACATATCAAGCTCATAATTCCAGGAATAATAATTTCCACTAGTGGTACCATTAACGGGCCTCCGCGAACTCCAGACATTACACCGATGGATTCTGAAAAGTCAGTTCTTCTTCTTAAGTATTTCTCAAAAGACAATAATAATAATTAGTCCTCGCAAATAAGGTGCGCAAATTTTTGTCTACCATTTTTTCCCAACTTTAAATTTTTTATCCAAATTTTCCCAACTTTCGATATATTTTAGGAATTAAACAATATTGTACAGGGGAAGAATAATGATATTCACATAATCGTATTAACGGAAACCTGAATCAACACCAATGAAGAAAAATATTATTACCTGCCGGGATATTTTTCAATCCACCATAGTAGAGATTCTCGAGGTGGAGGAGTGTGCATCCTTGGTAAAGATGGTTTGGATTATAATCGTATTGATTCGATAGTTATTCGGACAATGTAAATATTGTAAAAGTGTATATAAAAACGGTAAAATGGACAGTGTGTGCAATCTATAGACCACCCTCAAGTGCTGCTTTTCCCAACATTTTTGACAAACTAATGGAACAACACAATAAATATATAATATTTGTTGGTGGCATGAACCTTGATCTCCTAAATGATACTGCGACTATAAGAGAGTACAAAAATATTATCCAAATAAATAGCCTGAAGCCCTGAAAATTCAAAACAATATAAATGTTCATGAAGCTACACGAGTAGGCGCTACAAAGTCCAGCATCCTTGATCATGTTATAAATAGTGACAAGTTGTTATGCAGTCTACACTTAGAGCACCACATAGTCTCTGATCACAATTTTTTTTTTTAATGTTAAAAAAGAGAAAATCCTATGGAATAAAGAGAAAGTAACCCGAACTAAAACAAACATTGAAACATGGAGGCAAAGTCTAAAAGAGCATGCAGAAAAAAAATCAAAAATGCTGGAAATGAAATGAAGAAGATTTGGAATGTATTGAATGAATAAAGAAAATAAAAAAAAAACAAAAAAAAAATCAGAAAAGTAAAAATATCAGACACACAAATTGTGGAAGATATAGAAGAAATTGCACAATTAACAAACAATCATTTTGCTAATGTTGGCCGAGACTTGGCAAACAAAAAAACCAATTTGAAGACGAAGAAGAACAGAGCACTATCCCAGCAAACACTCTGACGTCAATATGACGACATTCAACTATGACATTTTGACGTCATTAAATGGTAAGGAAAATACATATCTATTTTGTCATCTATATCAATTTACTATTTATAATTAAGCCACCCTTATAGTTGATCAATAATTTTAGTAGGTAGGTATTAATTTATTGAATCTCGAATAAACGGTAACTTTCTGCCTAATTAAGTATAATTCCAATTTTTTAATTATTTGCTATTTACCCAAAGGTATACGTACATACATTACATCCACAAGGAAAATATAAACATACAACATACTTTAACAACAGCAAGAAGCTCACATCAAGGACTCTCTTCAAATATGCACAGTGCACACAGTGGGGGTTTCCTCTATAATCAAATGGTATCAGGGAAATTGAGCAACAATATCTTAACAAGTTGGGACTAGCTGAAAAAAGATTCAAAGACAATCTTCCAAGACTCGATTGGACGACTGGTTTGAATTATTTATGAAACGACGTCACGTCAAATACACTTCTTTAAAACTTGTGAACTGGTGCACTTTCTCATACTCAAAAAGGGCCAATATGTTGTTGAATCCTTTGGAAAGGGTGCTAAAAATATACATAATTTTTTGCATATTTTTCGTTCTGATGGCATTAAAGATGATTCACTTAACCCCGTTTGACGGTTTCTTTTCAAGCGTTTACCTTTTGGAATTTTATGCGCTCCTGAAAATTTTTCATGTTTGCTTAATAAAATTTTGTCAGACATAGAAGGCGTAGTTAGTCACATCGACGATATTTAAATACATGCTAAAACGCCTGAACAACCTAACAAAATATAAACTGAAGTCTTTAAAAAAATTGAACAAGAAGGTATTACGTTGAATGGAAAATAAATGCGTTTTTGCTGTTCGACTTTAACATTTTTAGGTCATAAAATTTCTAACAATGGAATTTCTGTGGACACATAAAGAATTCGTGCAATTTGTGAATTTTCAAAGCCCAAAAACAAAAAAAAGTTTTACAGTATTTGAGAATATTTCTCAAGCAGATTCATTCCTCTTCGTTCTAATACACTGAAAAGTTTTCAGTGAAAACTCTAACATCTTTGCTTAAGAAAAATGTTGATTTTCTCTGGGGAATTTCGCAGAAAAAGGCATTTGAAAAATCAAAAAAACGTTGTCTGAATGTCCTACCTTAGCATATTTTGATCCGTCTAAACAAATTTCAGTGGGCGCTTGTCTAATGCAAGTTTCAAACGGGAAAACCGAAATTGTCGCCTATGCTTCCAGATTATTGTCGAATACGGAAAAAATGTATGCCCAAATAGAAAGAGAAGCCCTGGCTTTGACTTGGGCTACAGATAAATTCTCGGAATACGTCACAGGCTTACCATCTTTTTTTCTCGAAACTGACACCGTCCCCTATTGCAAGTTTTACAAACAAAACCAATCGACGAATTGACTCCACGTTTGCAACGCTTGCGAATTCGCCTGATCCGTTATAACTATAAATATTTTATACCCCCGGTAAAGATCTTGTCGCCGATGCTTTATCGCGGAACTTCGCAGAAAATGCAAAAAAGCCTAAAGATTAGCGTCAGAAACAGAGGCACACGTTAATTAAATATTACAGTCGATTCAGGCAAAGTTTACATTCAGGTAAAATCTGAATTTTTAGAAAAGATTAAATCAGAGCAGAATATGGATTTGATTGTGGTGGAGATTGAACAATACAGACCAGGAATTAATCCCCTATTATCCCAATATCAATTTGATTTCTCAATTTGAGAGGAAATTTTATTATAGAAATTCGCGTATCGTTATTCCTAAAGTTTTACAACTACAAGTCTTGAGGTCGGTCTATACATGATGGACATTTCGGGATAGTAAAATGTCGCAGCCCTGCAAAGTCATCTCTTTGGTGGCTGGGGTTATCTACACAAATAGAAAACCTTATTAAAAATTGTCCACAAATGTATAGAACACCAAACTAATCCGAAAGAACCTGCTAGTTGAAGAATTTCCTGATCGACCATCGACCTTGGCAAAAGGCAGCCTTGGATCTGTACAAATGTAAGAACTTGTGGTATCTAATAATAACAGACTACTAGGTACTCTAGATTTTTCGAAATTTTCAAATTAACTAAAATGACGGAATCAGTTGTTATAGATGGTGAAACTAATGTTTTCCAGGTTCAGTATTTGCGATATTATAGGATCTGATAATGGACCGCAGTTTCAAAATGAATTTATAAAATTCGCCAAGGAATACGATTTTAAATTGATAACCAGTAGCCCGATTTTTCCTCAGTCTAATGGCGAAGTTGAAGCGGCAGTAAAAGTAGCAAAAGACCTCATTTAGAAAATCGACGATATTTATAGAGCTTTATTAGCCTATAGAACTACTCCCTTCGCGTGTGGATTTTCGCCAGCGAAGTTGTATGGTCGGAAAATAAGATCAATTATCCCTATGTTGCCAAGTCAGCTAAATGAACCTGTTGATTTGATTTTTTTCAAGGAAAAGGAGGCAGAATCTAAAGATAAAAGTATGAAACAGTTTAATAACAGACACAGAGCCAGAATTTTGTCTGATTCAAATATTGGCGATTATGTCTGGGTAACTGACTCAAGAATTTATGCTAAGAAAATTAAGTTTGTCGATGAACCGCGTTGTTTTATATAAGGAAATTCCGGTTACATCTACCATCGAAATAGATGGCACTTAATACCAGCGCCATATTATTTGAAACCTAATCAGTTTACCCCGACGTTAGTGCAAAATCAACAGGCAAATCAAACCAATTTTTCTAGTTCTAAGAGTGACAGTGAGATAGATTTAAACGAAAGTCAGAGCTCTAGTGAGGAAATGAAAGGTAATCATTTTGTGCCACGAGGTGAGTTTTCTAAAGCTCTTGTGCCTAAATCTCAATCGGTGTCCTCTTCCCCGGATGTGTCTAATGGTGTTGAAACTCCCCGACCCAAATGTGACATTAAAAAACCGGCCCAATCAGAAAACTATGTTTAAATTTCAAAAATAAGATTGTATAAATTATATTCATTTATCCTAGAAGAGAGGGATGTTATGTTAATACTCTATATTCATACATTTTTAAGTTTGTATTTTGCTCAACGTGGCAACGTTGGGGACAGGGCGGGCTACGACAGAACGGCGGATTGTCAGTCTCTCGCGGTTCGAGCTGGAGTATTAATAAATAAACAAAGTCAGTGTCGTAAAGTTTCAGTTAATTTCATACAAAAGAATCCTAAACTGAACAATAGGAACTGTCTGTTCTACTTTGTCAATGGAAACGTGCCGCTGAGCGTTAAAATCTCATAATAGAACTGATGGTAAGCTATTCAAATTTAGCTTATTCAACACACAGGCGAGTCCTGAATTGGAAAATTATCGCCAGCTCTGCTTGAGCAGTATACTTGAAATAAACTGGCAGGATCGCCAAACGAATAATAGAGAGTATCCTTGGTGAAACCAATTGCGCCAGCATTGAGCATGTAAATGGGATCGTATAAAAGAACGAAAAATAAGAGCTGGTCCCAACAGCCACCGTCTAGCTGGTTGGGTGTGCAATCAATATGGAAGAAATTCAGGGTTCAGAAAAGGTTTATTTAGCCATTGAATAAACGTCAAACAATGATGCTGTCAAAATTTTTATGAGATGCCTTAGCGAGTGAATATCTATGATGATGATGCTGATGATGATGATACTGAGCACAACACCGGTTTTAAAATTATGAATAAACTGGGAGGTGACTCCCAGGAGACGACTGTCCATCTTTAAACATACATATCTCCTGGTTAATTTCGGTAACTTAGAACTTTAAAAATAGCCTCGAAAATAGCCATTGTAGGAAACAGTTAGGCACCTGAGATTTATCTAACAAACGTCCGTTTCACATTCGGTGATACCCAGTCCTGGTAATTCAACTAGGAGTCGAGGGTTAACTGGGACTTTGCACGATAACCTGTTCCACGCTTACAAACTTACTTATTTTTCGAAGGGTACTTGATTTTTTGGCAGACGTGAAAAGACTATTCTAGAAAAGAACGGGATAATGCTTTCTACGAAGAGAAATTTGGCAGTGAAAATAAATGGAATCAACGGTTCGCGAAGTGCCGATTTTAAATGTGACATTCGATAAACAAAAATTGAAAAAAAAAAAAATAATGATTCAAGTGTGTTGCCAGGCCGTAACAATTCAACTATTTTTCTTGGCATTTTGCCAACATTTTAGAATTAGATATAACACAATCAAACAAATTTTCAGTGCTGACAATGAGTAGCAACACTGTCAAAATTCAAGTTGTGACGTAGTGCGGATAATTTACGTGTTTTTATTTAGAGAGTTTTCTTTAGTTCGCAGTTAGTTACTTTATCCAGTTATGTCAATTTCAGAAATTAGGAAAAGAGCCCATTTAAGCTACTTGCAGAGTATTCCACTTTTGCTAAAGCATTATTACCATTAATTCTAACAGTTCCAGTCTCCAGTGCTTCTATTAAAATATTTTTCTAAAATTGGAACATTATCATTACTATCGATCAGGTCCCTGAAAAAAAATTATCTCTTACTACCATATTATCAATAGACATGCGAAATTATATTATTTTTATTCGATTGGCAGCTGTGTCAACAACATTTCAGCTACTGGTAGAGTATCATTTCATTACCATCATTACCGATAATTCTAACAGTTCAAGACCCCAGTATTTCGAGTGAAATATCGTTTTCGAAACCAAAACATTATTATTTAACATCGACCATGTCCTAGGAAACATTATTTGAAACTATAGAAATGCGGAAGGTTTATTGCAGAATCAATTTTTATTGATAAATATAAATCACATTACAAAAAAAGCCAGAAAGTGTTGCACGTAAAATTATTACCTTCGGCTCGGCTCAATAAGGGCTCAACTGTTGTCTAGCTGGAACACTGTTCAGAAAAATGAACAATAAAGATTTATCCTTCAGATCTTTGCTAGTATCGTACTATTCTTTGTTTTGAGAAGATGCCAACCAATTTGAAGCTTTTGATAGCTTTATGATTTTTTTACACAATTTTTTGTTTGCTAGTTTGTTTAGGATCCGGGAATAACAAAATACTTTATTTTTTCAAGTTTCACCTGTTAAAGGCTTTAGATTTTTATTCTTCCAAATTATGTATAAAAATCCGGAATAAGAAACTATTCTTCTATGTCTAACTATTTTTGAATCTCTTCCAAACTTGTATTTTTCATTTACTTTTCTGTTCTTCAACTGCCGGGAACTGGAAAACTATTATTGTTGTGTACATTTTTGCCTGCACCATGCTTTTATAATTATTTAAATTTAATAGCACTGCACAAACACAAAATAAAAAAAATCGTATAGGTTCCTTCTATGCTTTCAAATCTTTAAGCCCTATCTCGTTACACATAGGAGATTCTAAGACACAAATTTTAGGGACTACAGCTCTCATTAATGGCATCAAAATAGTTTGT
Source organism: Ceutorhynchus assimilis (assembly GCA_917834065.1). Taxonomy (NCBI): domain Eukaryota; kingdom Metazoa; phylum Arthropoda; class Insecta; order Coleoptera; family Curculionidae; genus Ceutorhynchus; species Ceutorhynchus assimilis. Next base: position 75,927,627 of record OU892277.1, read on the forward strand.
ACTGGTAAATATAGCAAGGTCCAGAAAATCCAGTTTGAAATTTTGGACAAACTTTCGAGTAGTGGTTAACTTCGGAGCTCGATAGACGAAAAGTCCGATACTGTAAAAGCTTCCTACCTACTTCAATTAGGAAAAGTTTAAAGAGGATATGAGCAATTGATCCAGAACTTGTCAGTATTTCAGAATACATTCAGAGTCATTTATGATTTTTTTTTCCTGAATAATGCTTGTGAATAGTATAGCATCGATAAAGCGTAATTTTAGAGGTCTCGCAAACTCTTTTTTATATCCTCTCAAATGGGGTTTAACCTTAAAATACACATTGTCTCGCATCGCTACTCAAAATAATAAGGTAAATACGCCTAAATAAGGTTTTTTCTATTTATATTCTGACGTCATGAACACACGCAAAAATTACAAAATCTATTTAAACTGACGCAGCGATAGGGGTGATAACGCAAAAACAATACGATAATGCGACCATTATCGCGCGCGCGACCGCTCACCAGTAGTCAACATGTAGAATGATTAGTAAGCGGCTTTGTACCAACAAGTGGAATATACAAGGCAGAACAGTTTTGACTGGCCTAGAGCTGATTTTCATCTGTTTTCAACAAAGCCGCTGACTAATCAATCAACATGTTGAGTGCTGGTGAACGCGACCAATCTCGATAATATACATATGCAGCAAGCATGAGCGAACGCGCGGTCAGCGCCGGCCGGCGGACTCAGTTTGTGCATATGACGTCACACTGCTGAAAGTGAGTAATTTATATCACGCTATTTTCGCAACGGTTGGTCGTAGCCTGGTGCGGTTTGAAAATTTCTTAGATTTTTTTTTTTTCCTTTAACACACCTTTCACCTTAATCCGTTCTTAGAAATTTCAATGGACTATGAGTCTATTTTAACGTCTAAGAAGCCTGCATAATCCCATGTTTCAGACAAATAAAAATAAAACCCAACAATGATATTCAGTTCGGAATTATTCATTTACCAAACTACTTCAAGCAGGGCTATGAATTATAACTCTAATGTGATAAAAATCCTCAATATCCTAACGATAATTCTAACGATTATTTTCTAGCAAACTTCTAACAGTCCTTTCATTTCAACAGTCGTTGAAATATGAAAATTACAATTATGAAAATAAAATTCAAAAAAGCCCTCTCTTTTTATTCAACTATCAATATTATTATCGCCCACTTCAATCGTTTCGAGTGGCTACCTCGGTGGCTATAGTAAGTTCAGACTCTAATAAAATTGCTTCAATTTTTCATGGGAAGTTACGAAAACCATCATTAAAGACAAGGATTTTGTAAAGTTGATTATCATCAACGCCCCTTTTCATTTTATTTTGTCTTTATTCTAGAACCAATACAATCGATTAATATTGCCACTCCGGCCAGGTACGATAAATTTAGATGAATGTTTGAAGTTTTGGCATTTCGCATTCGTTTGAATTTTAATTTACCTACATAGGTAAGTACTTATAATTATTTGTGAAGTTGAGAGATTAGTCTTGTCATTAATTTAGTTTAGCATTTAGCATCTTCCAAGAAATATAAATTATAATTTAGAAGAGTAGTCGTTGTAATTGGTAATATACCTGAAACACTACATTTTGTGACCCCGACGTGATCATTAGGCCTAGGAGAAGACAACGGATTATAACCCCACCTCAAGAAGAATTGAGTGATGAAAAAATAATTTTGAGCCAGAATTATCATGCAAATAATAGAATTTGTGGCTTCAGTGAAATTACCGGATTTTTGGATTAATCATCCTGTGTTAGTGCTTATACAAGTTGAAGCAATATTCTTTAAAAATAATTTGACTGATTCAGAAGGTAAATACAATAACGTTATTTCTGTTTTACCACCTGAGGTAATTGGTAGTTTAAGGGAGATTTTGCTATCGCCTTCCGATAACTCATATTAAAACAACCTTATCTGATACTAAGAGAGTTCAGCAAGGTTATCTCAAACATCTTTCCAAACGGAACGGCCATCCCAGATTTTGTGTCGTGTCATATGAGACAGCTCTTAGACCGTTTTGCTCCTCTCGATTCATTACTAATTAGAAAACTGTTTTTTCAACGTTTACCTCCAGAGATTGGTTCAATATTGGCTGCTAATGAACATGCTGATATTGCTGAATTAGCTGATATTGCGGATTCCATGGTGGACTCAGGTACAATTGGTTTACCTGAATGCAACGTGCTTAAAATGACGCCGGATAAAGCAGATCAACGAGTTATTCAACTTTCAAAGGATGTAGCTGAGCTTAAAAAAAATGTTCAACAATTAAATGAAAACTGCCTATCTCAATCTAAAAAAATAATCTTAAAAACAATCAATCCTCACAACTTTGTTGGTATCACAGTAAATTTGGGATAAATGCAAGAAAATGTATCCAGCCATGCAATTGGACGGGAAACGAAGAAGCCAGCAAGTAGCGACGACATATTCTGTTGGCAAAGGACCCTCTGGTCGTCTCTTTTTTGTTAAAGACTTTAATAATAATTTCTCATTTTTAGTTGATACTGGGAGTGAGGTAAGTGTTTTGCTAATTGGGACAAACAACCATGTAAATAATAGAGACCTGTTTTCACATCTTACGGCTGCAAATAATTCAAAGGTTTTGGTCCATGGTAAAAATACCTGTTTAGTTAAATTTGATTCTGGTTAAGTTTTTGAATGGACCTTGTTGAGGGCTGCTGTGAAATATCCAATTTCAGGTGCAGATGTTCTAATTAATTTTAGTTTATCAGTAAACATGCATAATTTATATCTCATAGATTCTAATCACACTGTTATAGCTAAAAGTGCTGAATATTGTCAGTTATCAAATGAGTGTATGTTTAATAATTCAACCATTCCAAAAGAATTTCAAAATTTATTGTTAAAATTTCCCACACTTTTTGAAGAAAAAATCAACCTATCTTCTTCTAAAGATTAGACCTTTCATTTTATAGAAACTAATGGCCCCCAGTGTTCTGTAAACCTCACAGGCTTTCTCCGGAAAAGTTAGAAATTGCAAAAAAAGAAATCAACAAATTATTAGACTTAGGAAGTATCAGACCTTCGTCTAGTAATTGGTCGTCTCCACTTCATATGGTACCTAAAGTGAATGGAAACTGGAGACCCTGCGGAAATTATAAAGCACTAAATAATATAACAAAGCCAGATCGTTATAGTATTTCTCATTTACATGATTTTGTTTTTCAATTGCAGGATTGTAAATACTTTTCAAAAGTTGATTTGGTTAGGGCTTATCATCAGATTCCTATCACTGGAATATAATCATGCCGTTTGGTCTGAGGAATGCCGCACAGACATTTCAGCGCCTTATGCACGAAGTTACACGAAATTTAAGTTTTTGCTTTTCATATTTAGATTATTTTCTTATTGCTAATAGAACACTTGATGAACATTTCAATCATTTAAGGTTGCTTTTCGAAAGATTTGAAGAGTATGGGATAGTCTTAAATACTGAAAAATGTCAGTTTGGCCTTTCGGCGATTGAATTTTTAAGTCACAAAATTGATTAATCGGGAATTAAACCAGTAGATGAGAAAGTTCAGGCTATCAAAAATTTCCCAGTGCCTAAATCTATTCGACAGTTAAGGAAATTATAGGTTTGATAAACTTTTATAACAGATTCATATCAGATTGTGCGAAAATTCTTCAACCACTTAACGCATTGTTGTAAATGGCAAGGACAAAATCAGATGAAAATAAAATTATTGAATGGTCTTGTGAGTCTATCAAAGCATTCAATAATATTAAATCAGCTTTGTCAGATCAATGTCTGCTATTCTTTCCTAAACAAAATTCCGAAACGAGCACTATCGTAGGCGCAATTTTGCAGCAAAATATTGAGGGCAAATGGTGTCCTATTTCTTTCTTTTCAAAGAAATTTACTTCTACTGAAAAACGTTATAGTACGTTTGGTAGAGAACTTCTAGCTTTATATTTAGCCATCAGACATTTTCGCTATTTCATAGAAGGGAGACAGTTTCATATTTGGACAGATCATAAGTCATTGATTCATGCTTTATCTTTTACCTCAGATAAGTATAATCCCCGAGAAATCCGTCATTTAGATTATGTTTCAACGTTTACCACGGATATTCGATATATTCGGGGTGAATGTAATGTCGTTGCGGATGTTTTATCTAGAATGGAAATTAATTCTCTGAATTTTGATATAGATAATAAAATTAATTTTGAGGAACTTATCAAGGATCATCAGAAAGATAGTTGTAGTATGATTGATAAGTCAGTGAGACAGTTGTCAACATTTCAGTCAAAAAATGTAAGTTGTATGGAACAACTTAATGGTGTTTAAATAAAAACGTTAAATAGCAATATTCCGTAACTTGTGTATTTTATAATTTATAACATGGCGCAGTCGTGAAGAAAACTGATCTGAAGCTCTCGCGAAATGGATTTGAAACCCCCAAACTTCAATGCCGGTGAAGCCAATTCAGCTAACATCTGGCCAAAGTTTAGGCAGTCTTTTGAAATGTTTTTAGTCGCTGCAGACCTACAGAATGCTGATGAAAAACGAAAATGTTGTCTGTTGTTGCACTGCATGGGTCAGGAGGGCCTAGACATTTTCAACACACGAATTCAAATCAAATGAAGTGACAAATTTGATGTTCTTGTTGTTAAATTTAATGACTATTTTGTGCCCGAAATTAACGTAACTTACGAAAGGCACAAATTCTTTATGAGAAATCAAAAAACCGGAGAAAATTTTGGGAATTACGTGACCGAGCTAAAATCACTATCCAGCTCATGTGATTTTGGTAAATTAAAACATTCATTGATAAGAGATCGCTTGATTTGTGGTATTGAGCATTCCAAATTAAGAGAAAAACTTCTGACCGAACCTAATTTAACTCTGAGTAAGTGCATTGACTGTGCTCGTTACCGAGAGTCAAGTAACAGAAATAGCAATGGAGTCACTTGCTATAAACAAAGTTGGTCAGAAAAGGCTGGGCTCAGTGCACGACACCCAGAATCAAGAAACCCTGGAAAAGGAAAAAACAATAAAAGAATGTACAAGATGTGGATATACACACAAGGTAAATAAATGCCCAACATACAATCAAACGTGCAGAAAATGTAACAAAATAAATAATTTTGCTAAAATGTGCAAGCTAAAGCAAGTAAAGGAAATCAGCACTCAAGAAATTACCAATAATGAGGACTCAGATGAAGAAAAAGCAAATTTGGATTAGTAAATAGGGCCTGCAGAGTAGCTGAAAAGTGGACTGAAGTAGTTCAAGTCAGCAAAGCACCCAAGGTATATATTAAATTTAAATTAGATACAGGGGCCCAAGCTAGCATAATTCCCAAAGCTATATTTGAACAAATTCCTAGAGCCAAATTATTTAAATCAAATACCTAATTAATAAATTACAATGGAACTAGCATTGGAAATTTGGGCAAATGTTCTCTGGATTGCATTGTCCCAAATAAACGAATGGCCAATTTAGACTTTCTTGTTGTAGATACTGTAAATAGTCCACCAATTCTAAGATTGGAACATTGTAAAATGTTTGGGTTAACCAAAAGAACTAATAATATGTGTCTAAATGATGTTTTGTCACAATATCAGGATCTATTCACAGGTATTGGTTGCCTAAAAAAAGAGCATATCATTATTTTGAAAGAAAATGCTGCACCAGTTGCATTCGATGCTCGTAAAATTCCACTATCTATTAGAGAGAAAGTTCGAGCTGAATTAAACAGGCTAGAGAAATTAAAAATAATTGAAAAAGTGTCTGAGTCCACAGAATGGATTCATCCATTGGTTACTGTCAGAAAGCCAAATGGCAGAATCAGGTTGTGCTTAGATCCTAAAAATTTAAATCAAGCTATTAAGAGGAAATATCATCAAATTCCCACAATACGAGAAATGCTAGCTCAACTGTCAGGAGCTAGAGTTTTTAGATTGCTCGATGCAAATCAAGGCTTTTATCGGATACCTCTGAATAAATCTAGCGAAAGACTGTGTACTTTTGCAACACCTTTTGGCAGATATATGTTCTCTAGGCTGCCATTTGGTATAGCTTCAGCACCAGAAGTGTTTCAAAGGCAATTCAAACAAATTTTCGAGTAGCTAAACGGTCAAGTGTCCTATATAGATGACTTGTTAGTTTTTGGTAGAACCCAGGAAGAACATTATCAAAATTTATTAGCAGTGCTAAATAGAGCTAGAAATGAGAGTGTAAAATTCAACAGATTTTGGGCATGATTACTTAAGTCTCAAAGTTCGTACCAATTTATCAGAGTTAACAAACGATTTGAGAAAACTGCTTAACAAAAATACTGTTTTCATTTGGGAAGATAATCATACTCAAGCTCTGAATAAATTAAAACAGATATTATCTTCTACTCCAGTACTCTACAGTATCACAATGTAAATAAGCCAGTTATGTTGTTAGTAGACGCGTCAAAAAATGGTTTGGGCGCCGTTTTGCTGCAAGATAACTTGCCGGTTATTTATGCCTCCAGAGTACTGACGGAAACAGAAAAAAATGATGCCCAAATTGAGAAGGAACTTCTCGCAGTCTTTTTTGGTTGTACTCATTTCCATCAGTACATCTATGGCAAAAAAGTTATTGTAGAAAGTGACCACAAACCACTCATGTCAATTTATAAAAAACCTTTAGTAACCACACCTTTGAGGTTGCAGAGGATGTTAATTAAGTTACATTTGTATGACATAAAAATCGAATTCAAACCACAACAACTGTGAGTTTATTGCTGACTGTTTGAGTCGTAACTATTTAAATGAAATTACTGAAAATGAATTTAATTTAAATCGGAGCTCAGATTAATTTAATTGAAAAAATTCTGCCGCTCTCTCATGAAAAGTATGAAGATTTTAAATGCGAAACCAAAAATGATAAATATTTTTTTGAAATAATGAAATTAGTCAAGCAAGGGTGGCCAAATGAAAAAAATAAATTATCAGATGAGCTACAAAAATATTGGGAATATAGAGATGAAATAATAAGTTTAAATGATGTTTTGTTTAAAGGTAACAAAATTATAGTTCCGAATAATTTGAGGAACGAAATGCTTAAAATAATTCACTACAATCATCTTGGAATTACCTAATGTCAGCTGAGTCAGCTGAGAGCTCGTGAATGTTTATTTTGGCGAAACATAAACAAAGAAATTGGAAATTTTATCAAAAACTGTGAGACTTGTCTGAATTTTAGAAACTCTGATTCAGGGGAACCTCTAATCCCTTCAGAAATTGCTGGTAACCCCTGGGAGACAGTCGGAACAGATGTCTGTCATATTACAGGAAAAATTATCTTATTTTAATTGATTATTATTCTAAATTTATTGAGACTGGACATTTGGAAAAATTAGAGAGTAAGCACATAATTGATCTTTTAAAGTCTTTTTTCGCTCGTCACGGCATTCCAAATGTAATCAGACCGGATAATGGCAACAATTACAGGTCTGCAGAGTTTAAAGATTTTGTTAATTACTGGAAGATTCAGCACGTGACATCCAGTCCAACGCACGCTCAATCGAATGGCATGGTCGAGAGGTGCATTCAGACTTTCAAAAATATCATGAAAAAAGCCGAATTTGATAATAAAGATCCATACCTTTGTCTCCTGGAATACCGGAACACACCCATCGACCATGACATTCCATCGCCAGCTACTCTCTTGTTTAACAGGAAACTTAAGAGCCTTTTGCCAGAATTTAATATTTTTTGCAGAAAAGATACCTCTTATGTTTATGAGTTTAAGATTAGACAAAATAAACAAAAGTTGAATTTTGATTTACATGCCAAAAAACTACCAGAACTTAGTGATGGTGAAGGGGTGAGAGTACAAAGAATGGATAAATCCGAGTGGAAACTCGGTAAAGTTATAAGAAGATTGGATAAGCCGGGGACTTATTTAGTGGGACTTGATAATGGTGATTTGCTGGAAAGAAACAGGAAATACCTTATTGAAGATAGTGTAAGCAAAGAAGCCCCTGAACAAAAGTGTAAACCAAAAACAAAGACTCTTGGAAATAATAGACCGAAACGTGACGTTTGTCAGCCACATAAATTGTCCGATTACGTAACTAACTTATAAATAATGTTTTGTAAATAATATGTAAGTAACTTAGATCTTAGATTTTGTGAACTACCTTAAGTTTAGCTTAAAGAGAGAGGTGTAGTATGATTGATAAGTCAGTGAGACAGTTGTCAACATATTTAGTCAAAAAATGTAAGTTGAATGGAACAACTTGAGGGTGTCTTAATAAAAACGTGAGATAGCAATATCCCTTAATTTGTGTATTTTATAACAATAGTGATCTCTTATCTCTTATGCAATCAAATAAAACATCTTTAAAATTTGAAAAAGTCCTTTTTCCCTTTTGTGATAAATATTTGATTTGTGATGTAAGTTTGACTAAACCAAGACAATATATTCCAAAAAGTTTTAGAAAAAGTATCTTTGATAGGTATTTTACATTCACTATGTCATCCTGGTGCTAAAGGAACACAACGACTTATTAGCTCCCGGTTTTGTTTGGTTTGAAATGAATAAAGATATTCGGAAATGGGTAAAAGTTTGTCTGGATTGCCAAAAAAACAAAATTATCAGACACACAAAACCTAATAGGTTTGAAAATGTTAGATATTATTTACCCATTGGAAAATTCTAGAGGTTATTTTTATGTTTTAACTTATATAGATCGTTTTTATAGATGGCCGGAAGCTTTTGCACTGAGTGATATCAGTGCATCAAGTATTGCTCAAACATTTATTGCTAGATTTGGTGTTCCTTCCACTATTACAACAGAGAGAGGTCCCCAATTTCTGAACACCTGAGGTTCCTGTAAAATCAGAACCACAGCTTATCATCCTTGATCAGATGGTATTATAGAACGTTTCAACCAACAAATTAAAATTGCGTTAAAATGTCATAATAAAAAGCAATGGGTATATAGATATTCTACCATTCGTTTTGTTAGGTATTCGTACATCAGTTGAAGAAGATTTGGGCTGTACAGCTGCAGAACTTCTTTATGGTACGACACTCAAGTTACCAGGAGAATTTTTTAATGCGGATTTACAGTATGATCCTTTAACTTTTGGGCAATCTTTTAAATGTTTTATGAGGCAATTTAAATTTCTTCCTGCCCAAAAAAATTTTAGAAAGGATTTGTTTATTCCTAGAGATCTTTTAACATCGTCACATGTTTTTCGAAATATTGTAGATCAAATAATGTTGCACATCTTTTATTAGAAACATTTTTTTGTAAAATCAATAGGTACCAAGTAATCGCCAATGGCGCACTTTCAACCCCTATAGCGCAAAACGCCAGAGGGGTGAATGTTTGATATTTTCGGTTTTATGATCACCCACCCTCCCCCTGTCATCCCTGAAAAGTTCTTTTAGGTAGGATTTTTTTTTTTGAAAATCGACAATTTTCCTAGACTATTAGAGTTTTATCAAGAAACTCTTCTGTGTATACTTTGTAATGTTGTTAATTTTGATTGGATTCAAAACAAAAAAAGATAAACAAAGCTAAATAGGTATCGGAATGTCTTGACCCAAAACAAAATTTACACGAAGTGTTGCGCACCGGCAGCTGTTCATCAGTAGAGCATGGTGGGTATTATCAAAGTATTGCTTCTTTAAAATATTTAAAAAGTTAGGGCGCCACTTGATTTTTGAGAATAATAAAAAAATACTTATAATAGGACGTCGATTTCAAGTTGAATGGAACCTTTAAATCAAGAAAAAAGATTTAGTAGTCCTATTTCAATTTGGTTTCTTATCACACAACAGGCGTCAAATCAAACAATAATATCAGGTGCACTAGAAAGTTTTTATTAAAATTACCTTTTATTTTACCTTTTTCTATGGGGGATTCGCTGAAACACATTTACAGCCAGTGTAGAAAATAATAAACATGTTGCCAGGTTTATATAGGGTATTCCACAGCCTCCTACATTTAACAAGCCATGAAGTTAAAAAGGCAACACCGCAATCTTACCGCCAAGTGGTGCTGGTAGTGTTTGTTTGTATAAATATATATTTTTTATTTTATTATTATGAATCACAAAAAATGCATAATTTATTGTACTAAAGGGCCAAAAACAGTAACTCAATGAATAATTTAACTATTTGTGTAAATAAGAACAGTAAATAATTGATTTAAATGAATATATTTCTAGAGTCTAAAGTGTTATGTTTCAGTATGTCTTTTGAAAATCTAACTTTTTCTTTCTTCGGGATTTTTTCGGAAGGCAAGTCCATCAAATACTTGAGCTGATTTTCGAAAATAAGAGGTACCTACTTTTAAGAGTTGGACGTTTTAGTTTGAACTCTCGAACTACACCTTTATCCTTGTTTGTTTCAAATCTAATTATTTCGGTTTCTTCAAAATGTTTACAACACACCACAGAATTTTTCGTTATTGTATAATCTCGGGTATAATTATCTTGGTGTATTGCTTTCATCCACATTTTTTGCACTTCAGAGTTTTTTTGGAAATAAAAATGTTTGCATTTCTTCAGTTTTTAAGGAACTCCTTGTTTGGATGTTAGTTATCGAACGTACCTCTTATTTGGATGCTAGTTGTTAAGTTATCGAACGTACCCAGGATGTCAAAGAAAGGGGAGTTGACAATTGTCACCCAGTTGACAGTTGGGATTTTCTAGAATCTTGCAAAACAACTCAAAAATAAAAAGTTTAGTTTTTCCTAATTGATTGGTTGTTTTATTTGATAAACACCTAATTAAACATGGCGCAGTCTTAAAAGTGTTGTGTGGCTTGAATTTATAAGCGCAGAAAGGCAAAGTTTATTGCTGAAAACATCGCCAGAAGTTTGAGGTTAAAGTTGTTCCTCCTCCAAAGGAAAAACCACGGCCAAAAGTATAACCAATAGTGAAAATGAATGGTGGACAAGTTAAATTACCGCCAGATTTCGATCTGCAGGCCTCCAATGCAGCCACCGAGTGGAAATTTTGGCGAACCGCTTTCCAGGACTACTTAGTCTCGACAGGCCAAGATCAATCTAACCCAAGTGTGAAATTATCGATATTACGAAACATCATTGGTCATGATGCAGCCAGAATTATGGCAACATTCACAATACCTGCTGGAGTCCCTGATGTTTATGAAGCTACGATGGCAGAGATAGATAAATATGTAAATCCCAGGAAAAACGAGTGCTTTGAGAGGTACATTTTTTCCAAACGCAACCAGAAGGAGGATGAAAATTTTGACCATTTCCTGACGGATTGCCGACATCTCCTGAAAACCTGCAATTATAATGTGGTTGACCCTAATCAAACCCCTGAAGAAAAAGCCCTGCGTGACAGAATTGTTATGGGGATTCGAGATAATACAACTAGAGAAGCACTTTTGAGATTTGATGATCTCACTCTAGACAAAACAATCACATTCTGTAGGACCTCTGAACAAAGCAAGTCGCAAAGTTTACAGTTCCAGGAAAATCTAAGGGATAATGATATAAATTTTGTTAAAAAGACCAAAAAATATAAAAATTTTGAGAAAAATTCACATGAAAACAAACATAAAAAAGACCGTGATAGAGGCAGGTATGATTCATGGGCAGACAAAAAGGCATTTAAGTGCAGAAGATGTCAAACACAACATGGGTCCCTACGGCAAAAAGTGCAGCAAATGTGGCATTGAAAATCATTTTGCAGTATCGTGTCGTGTCAAAAGTGTGAGGCAAGTGAATCATAGTGAGTCAGGTTCCAATCACAGTGAAAGTGATGATGAATTTTTTGTCAATTCTGTGACAAAGCAAACAGACTCTGAGGACAGCCAATTGGTGAGTACCTTTGAAGAATATTAAAATATTGAAGGTAAAAAATTCAAGGTACGTTTAGACACAGGTGCTGATATAAGCGTTATTCCACTTCAAATTTTTAAAAAAGTAGACAAGCAATTTAGAGTTAGGCCTACTCAATATATTTTAAAGGCTTTTGAGGGTTCTCATGCGAAACCTATTGGTATTGTAAATCTACATTGTATATTTAAAAGTAGAGAAGTTTATGAAGATTTTGTCATTGTTGACGGTGTAAGACAGGTTCTTTTAGGGGGCCAGGCATGTGTAAATTTGAATTTGATAAAACGAATCAACAATGTTAACTTAAATTTAAATCAAAAGTGTCAAAATTCTGATGAAAAGGTAAAGTTTTTGGAGAAAAATTTTGAAATTTTTAATGGGTTTGGGGAGTTTCCTGGTTGGCATAATATACCGACAAAAGAAAATTTTGAGAATGTTTGTCACCCCCCTACCAAAATTCCAATTGCAATTCGAGAGCAATTTAAAAAGGAATTAGATCGTTTAATAGCAAGAAAGGCAATAGTAAAAGTTGATAAAATTGAACCCGAAGCAAGTTTAAACCGAATAGTTCTTATTGAGAAAAGTAATGGTAAAATTAGGCTATGTTTAGACCCCTCTGACATTAATTCGCAGATTATAAGAAAACCAAAATTAGGTATTAACATTGAAGAAATAGCCTCAAATTTAGGAAACAAATAATAACAAATTCACCAGCTCTTGTTCCGTTTGATCCATCCAGAAAAATGGTTCTCCAATGTGATGCTTCGAGAAATGGTTTGGGATCTTGTCTTTTTCAGGAACACGACAATATTTTAAAGCTTGTGGCATGTTCTTCAAGGTCGATGAATGACCACGAGGTCAATTATAGCCAGACTGAGAAAGAACTATTGTCAATTTTTTTTGGATGCCAAAAATATCACGAATTTATTTACAGGCAGAATGTTGATGTTCAAACAGACCACAAACCTATTATCTCGATCATGAAAAAACCAATAATTAAAATAGGATCAGTAAGACTACAAAGATTAAGGCTGAAACTTTTAAAATACTCATTAAATGTATATTATGTTCCCGGAAAAAGTTTACATTTTGCAGATATGTTGTCAAGGTCGAGTCTAACAAACCAAGACTCTTTTGATCCAGAAATGTTAGATATGGTTCATATGGTTTCAAAACATTTACCGATGAGTCAAGAAAAAAGAGACTTGTTTAGGCTGGAAACCAGCAAAGATCCAAGTTTGTTAAAACTAATTGATTTTTATTACAATGGCTGGCAAAAGGAGAACGAAATACCTGCAGATTGTAAACTTTACTACCCATTGAAAGACTCTATTTACATTGAAGCGGGCATTGTTTTTATCGAAGACAAAATAGTTGTGCCTAAAAATATCAGACTTCAGATGATGAAATTATTGCATAAAGGCCATATTGGTATCAGCAAAACATTGAACAAAGCTCGAACACTGTTCTATTGGCCTAATTTGTCAAGTGATATCACGAATTTCATAAAAAAGTGTCGTACTTGTGAGAAAAATATGCCGGCTAACTACAAAGAACCTCTCTTACCACATACTGTTCCTAGGCTTAGATTCAACAAAATTGCCACAGATATTGTAGAGCACGGTGGTAAAAATTACTTGGTAGTTATTGATCATTTTTCTCACTGGCTTGAATTAATTCCGATCAAAGACAAAACCTCTGAATCAGTTATAAATTGTTTTCAAGACATTTTTATTCGTTTTGGATACCCTGAAATTATAATTGCAGATAATTTACCTTTCGTTTCAAGTCGTTGTAAAAGATATTAGAGAGTTTTCGTTGTCTTCTAAAAGCGATTCCGATAGCCGCTATTTGACAACTATGACATTTGAGTTGTCATTTATCGTTATCGTTACCGATAAGTGCCGGGAGCTAACGGACGGAAGACAAAACCACAGCGAAAACGGAATGTAGGCGTTTTCCATTTTTTTTGGTAGATGCAGTCAGCATAACCCTATTTTTTTGTTGTGGTTTGTTGTTTGTTTTTTGTTTTTGTAATTAAATGTTTTTGGTTTGGGTCGAAACGAAATGGACTCAGCATTAAATTCCCTAAAAAGATCAAGAAATCGATTTACGGATGAGGATGACATCATTTTGTTAGAGGAAATATTAGCCAACAATCCATATGGCGATGTATCCAAATAGGCCTTGGTAGTAGCCAATTTTGTAAGAACCACAGGAAAAGAAGTATCATTGAGAGGGGTTAGGGAACATATAACTTACATCATAAATAAATTCGAAAAGAAAGAAAAAGAAAACCTATATCGGTGAGTATATTTTATTTGCATATGTTTATTTGCCATTTATTTTGCTAATGCAATCTTTTCCACTACATAGTGTTCATCTTTTCTTGTCATTCAACACAAACTGTTGAATCCTGTACCTATATTTTTTTTTATATTTTCAGATCTGGAGTTGAAGAACCCTATAATCGAATCGATCAGTTGCTACAGGAAGTTCTGGATCTCATAAATTCAATTTTGAAGAAAAAGGAAAAATTGAAAATTATAAGTAAATCATCAGAAAATGCAAAGGCTTTAAGGGACGATTTTGCCAGGAAATTGGTAGAGCCTGTAGAAACAGTTTGTTTAGATTCTCCCCAAAATTCCATCGAGTATGAATTTATAGTAGGTAAGTCAAATTCACTTAGTAGGTGAAAAATCTTGTAGGCAAAAAATGTTCAAATAATAGTTATTTATAAACCAAGTGAGTTAAATGAGAAGGAAGTTTATTCCACGAGCCCTTGGGGTGGATGGGATCCTTTCTTTAAATGAATGAACATTTTTAACCTTTGGTTATGTTTTTAACTTTGTTCTATGTTTAAGTCACAACTACTTAAATGTGATAACTTTTCAAAATAGTGTTGAACCCTTGGTTGAACCTTATTTTTAACATTTATCGACCTGCATTTTGACATATTACATAAGTACCTTAATCTGAATTTGTTTAGGATCATGATGTTTTTTTATTATTATTTTCATAGATGAATATCAAGGAAACGCCGCTGAGGAACTAGGGGTAGATCCAAGAGACAAAGAAATTCTACCAGAATCTGAGTCACGAGCTGAGACAACACGTGAACAAACTGTCATTGGAGAAGCTCAGAAAAATATTCAAGGTAAATAGTGTGGACAGTACAGTTATTAATATTATGGTTATTTGATTAGTTTTCACAATAACTAAACTAACTAATTACTTTATATCTAATGTGATAAATAGACAAGTACTTAATGCATTTCAATATTGAAATAATTTGTAATATCCAAGTTCACATGTACTTTTTCTTTTCAGGCCCAAATCGAAAAAGGAAAGCCCGTATTACTCAGAGGAACATTAAGAAATCAACAATGGAATATTTGGAGGAAAAAAATTCATCAAAAACGACATTGAAAGAAAAAGAATTGGAAGTAGAGGAAAAAAGACTGCAATTGGAAAGGGAAAAGTTAGAATTTGAAAAGGAGAAATTTGAAATGGAGAAACAAGAGAGAAAAGCTCTGATGCAGCTTTTGGAAAAACAGCAGCTTTTCCTGACTGGTTTGATGGAGACTGTTATTGCTAAAAACATTACATTCACATAGTTTAAAAAACCCCTCTCAATGATACTTTAAAAAAATTGATTATTACCAATGCTCATTATGTACATTGACATACTGTTTAGGCACTTGTTTTCTTTAATATTGATTTTATGTTCTGTTATTTCTGTTTCTTTTTTTTTTAGAAAGTTGATATTTAGTTTAGTAGTAGTCGGGGTAGTATTATTTTTGTGATAAGATGTTCATGATCTATTTAATGGATTTTCGAATGGAGTTTATTTTCAGTTTACTGCTAGTCATTGTTTTGCAGTGCTCAAACTTTGCAACTACATATTATTTATAGTTGCAATGAAATTAAATAGGTTTCAAGCGGGTTTATATGATGTATATTATGTTTTCTTGTTTTTGAGGAGAAAAAATAAATATTTTGTTGACAGTGTTCCATACTTTTTATTTATAAGTATATACTTATCTGCTAATTTACACTTTCAGGTACACCACTTTGAAAAAAAGTAGTAGGTATAAGGTATACAAAATAATATTATCATCAATAAGAAATAAAAATATATATTTTTTATTAATAAACTCAGGAAAATTTCTATAGCTATATATTGTTTGTGGGGATATTATGGCCAATATAAAAGAAAGACTATTTTTTTCTGGTAAAGCTTTCAAAGTTTATTTAACCTCTTCAGTACAACTAAAAAATTATATGTATAATAGGAAACAATATAAAAGTGATAGATACTCACAAAAGCGAGTTCAAAATAAGTTTCTTAATAATTATAAATCTTGTATAAACATCCCTCAGCATTTTTGGGAATGTTTATGCTAGATTCATATTTTAAGAACTATTGTGAACTGGCTTTTTCAAGAATCCATTGATTTTTATTACATATTTTTTTCAGTCGTACTGAAGAAGTTAAATACCTAAACTTCGAAAGCTTTACAAGAAAAAAAAGAGCCTTTCTTTCATATTGACCATATCCCCAAAAATAATTTTTAACATTTTTTTATTAATGATACATCCAATAAACACAAAGAATTTTCAGTTACATCGATTGCTTGCTTACCAAAACATTATGAAAACAAAACCTTGAGTTGTGGAACTAGAAATAATTTTAAAAAGAAAAACAAATACAATACAAATTGTCTCAATTACCTATTGTGAGAAAATTGAAAAATAATGATATCTTATTGTAGATATTCTTCTAATTCTACAGGATTCACATTAAAAGTCTGTGCTGTTTGGTTACTGTATAAACAAGAATGACAATTGGTCAAAATCACAGCAACCATGTATAGGTTTCCGACCTCTTGCAGAAGCAACTTTTGGTTTTTTTTAAAGTCCATGAACGCAAATTCTGAAATTACTTTTCCAAATCCCCACTCTACAGCTATCCGTACTCTACTCATACGAACGTTGAAGAGTTGGTGCTCTGGAGCCATGTTACCACGATTTGGATATGGACACATAAGTAGTTCGCGCATTCCATATGCTTTATCTCCATACAATATAAAATATTCTTCTTGGAACCTTGTCCTCTCTTCTAACTGGTCATAGAGCTGGGACTCTCTTAATATCCCAGCATCATGCTTTCTACCCTCATATGCACCTTTCAAACTGACTACAAGCCCATCAGGACATGTAACAGCTTGGTATTTTACACAGTGGTGGCGCTTATGACCGGAGTAATAGGCTTCTTGATTCAAAGACGGTCGGCAAATCCCCCGAGTGGTACCATCTATGAATCCCCAACAGTTGGGTATGGGGGCTCCTTTTTCGTGAATGGCATTTGCATACGTCCTTAGACGTTCTTGGTTTAACCACTGAAGATTCCTTAAATTAGTCAGTAGGTGTCCAAAATTTTCATAAATATGGTGCGTCATGAAGTCAATGATGTTTGAGAGGGCTGAAGCTGAACGCCCAAAAAACACTTCCAAATCAACTAGCCTACTAGGGTAACTCAATCTTCGCAACAAAATGCAGAGCCCTTCCAAGCCAGAAACATTATGGCTGTTCTCTGTAATAACATTCTCAGGAATCCTAAGGGCTTCAGTAAGTCTTCTTAGGTGATTTTTCTCAAATCGGAAATAACTTTTACACTCAGTATCATTATAGTTATCTAAATTGAAATTTCCATATAACTGTGCTCGATATTGAATGTCCTGGCGATCAAGCACCTCCAAGAGAAGAGCATCATCTAAATCTGAATCTGAATCACTGGACGAGTCCAATAAGAGCAACATTTCGTTAATCATGATAAATTTCGCGTAAGTACTGGTACTAGAAAATTGGAATTTATAACGAAGCAAAAAAGTAGCAAAACAGTAGCACAAAACCTCTATGCACAAAACATATACAAACAATGTTTGTCAAACATAAACAAACCACTAAAGATAGGTTATGTTACATTTGTCGAATTCGACTTAACGTTAACGTTAAGCGAATTGAACGAAAACTATTTTTGCGATCTGTCAAATAGCGGCTTCGTATTCGTATTCGTTATGGTTAACCGTTCGAATTTGCCAATACAACGAAAACTCTCTATTATAAGAGCAAAGATATTATTATAACTACTTGTTCTCCACACTATCATCAAAGCAATGGCATGGCTGAGAAAGCAGTTAGTATTTCTAAACAAATTTTGAGAAAATGCTTTGATGATGGGTCCGATTTTAGGGAAGGTGTAATGGCATACAATAATTCACCAATTATAAGCCTTTGTGCTACACCTAGCCAAATATTAAATAGTAGAATTTTAAGGTCAGAGTTACCAATCACTTCAAACAAGTTAGAACCAGTAATTCAACATGGAATTTATGAAAAATTGTGTCAACAAAAAATTATTACCAAACAAAACTATGATAAACTTGTTCGAAGGGATCCGTTGGAATACAGCAAGGGCGATAGTATAGTGATTAAAACACCAAAAGAAAAAACTTGGGAAAAAGCTATTGTCATTGAAAAAGCTAAAGAACCCCGATCATTTTGGGTTAAAAAAGAAAGGAATGGTCAGATTGTAAGACGCAATACTACTCAAATGAAACCGTCTTACACTAAGTCTGACTACAAATTTATTTGTGAACCGAAGCTGTATCCCGACGGGCTGTTTGAAGAAACTCATCCTAATAATATTGTACACTATAATCATCGTAATTATAGAGTATCTCCACATGTTTCTTCCAACAGTAGTCCTAACTCTGTAAGATCTACCAGTAACTATAATACACCTCAAAGTACTCCTGTTAGCTCTCCAAGTATTTCACCAGAAAGTACATCAACAAATATATTGAGGCATTCTGGTGGAAATATTTATAATGGTGATGTTGAGTTTAAACGCTCCCGATTTGGTCGTGTTGTTAAACCTCCCCGACGATTAAATCTTTGAGGGGAAGGTGTTTGGATGTTAGTTATCGAACGTACCTCTTATTTGGATGCTAGTTGTTAAGTTATCGAACGTACCCAGGATGTCAAAGAAAGGGGAGTTGACAATTGTCACCCAGTTGACAGTTGGGATTTTCTAGAATCTTGCAAAACAACTCAAAAATAAAAAGTTTAGTTTTTCCTAATTGATTGGTTGTTTTATTTGATAAACACCTAATTAAACACTCCTAATAGTTCGATTTGCACCCAGGAACACAGTAGTTTCATGGCATCTGGAACAAGTTTAAATATCTTAGGTAATATATCGAGAACTATGCTCTTGCAGACAAATATTAGTATTGTTTTTATTCTTTTACCTTACCTTACCTTCATTTTTGCTCCTGTACCCATTTGCTAAAAATTTGCAATCAAAGCACAAAGGAACAGGTATCAACTAAATATGGGCAATATATTGGTGTGTTTCTATCCACTTTTTCGTCAATAATGCCCATAAAAATACTAAATTGCAACAATACACAATGAAAGCAATACACAGAAACACATAACCCAATAACAAAATAGCACCATACGCGACGTTGCCGTCATTTCCAACTTCATGGCTTGTTAACTATAGGAGGCTGTGGGTATTCCAATAAGAGGTTTCGAATGTTTTGTTTTGCTACTCTTCTTATCTCAAACTTTGTTTATTTTATTCGGTTTTTATTTCAATGTGGAATTCAGTACAATTTCAGCAACGGAGCGCTACAAAGTAGAACAACGTGTTTACATTGGTAAAGCGTATTTTCAAAATGGGTCTGCTGTGAGAGCCACCTTCCGGCAAATTCGTACAGTAGACGGAGAACGATACCGAACGATGATTGATGTTTTTTTTATGGGATCAAATAATGGACATGGATATAGAGAATATGTGGTTCCAACAAGATGGTGCGACATGTCATACAGCACGTGAAACAGTAACTTTATTGCGTACACAGTTTAGAGGGAGGCTTATTATCTCCAGGAATAGGGACGTAAATTTGCCATCAAGATCATGCGACTTGACGCCGCTAGATTTTTTTTTTTGGGGCTATGTGAAGAGCAAAGCTTACGAAAATAATCCGCAAACCATTCAACAATTGAAAAAATAAATTGGGCGTATAATTCGTGACATAACTCCACAAATGTGTTCAGCAGTAGTGGAAAACTTCAACAAAAGAATTGTGTGCTGCCAGAGAAGTCGTAGTGGTCATTTTGCAGATATTGTATTCCACGTATAATTGTACACTGTCCAGCTACACACTGCCATAAATAACTTTTAGGTATGTTATGAAACTTTTATTTTATTCGTTACCAACATTCGAAACCTCTTATTGGAATACCCTATACTTTGAAATAAATTGGCAATTATTTAACCAAAAAAAAATTACTTACTTAAAATACATAAGTATGATGCAATATGATGGCATCATAAAATTTGATCAAAGGTACCTTTGACTAACACTTTTATGTCTTAGTCACAACAAAAAAAATATAATTTTCTATTGATCAGAAGGATCAATTTTCTAAATAAATGTATCCCATATTTTACAAAAAAATATTAACTGATTTATAAAACAACTATACCAAATCCCATAAAACAACTATACCAAATCCCATACGGTAAAAAAAAGCTATACTTTAAAAATCTTTGACAAACAGGCAATTAAAGAAAATATTGTTTTAAATTTAAATCCCCAACTTAACATATAAAAGCATGGTAATTATTACCAAAGAAATTACCTAATATGGTCGATAAAAAAATTATATTGTCCCACATGGCGATAATTTTTTTTTATAAATTGTACGTCACCAAATCATTATGTTTCTTCGTTTTTCTCGGCAATCGGCACTGGTTAATTACCATTTTATTGATAGTCTCGAAGCAAACCATCTAGTAGGTACGACAGGTAAGTAAGTGCGTCAAATATGTGGGTACATTAAACGGCATGGCGGCAGGCTTACCAATTGAATTTGGCAAGCATCAAAAAAACGGAAAAGGTACGATAGATTCGATAGATTTGGGGTCTTTCAAAAGAAGTCCTAAAACAATTACAGGGAAGTCTTAGTTTTAGTGTAAAAGCAAATTAAAAGGGTCGAAAAAGTTGGATTACGAAAAACCTGGTTAATGAAAAATTAAATAAGAAAACTCACCTAAAAAATAGGACGGCGGCACCAAAAAAAATTAATTAACGGTAAGGCAAGGCTACTTAGGCATCTTGCCTAAAGCAGACAGTTCGGTATTTCTTTTTGTGAAAATTAATTTCAAAAAATGTTTTGAAAATTACACGTGCGCTTCCATAGCGATCTCGGAAGCGAGAGAACGTCTAAAGAACCACTTGATTTCAACATGGCCTCTGGTCAGAAAAAAAATGACAACCCCTAAATGTTTTACTAACTTTTGCACAATGTGGCATCTGAGTTGAACCTTGAAAACATGAAAATAAGTAGGAAAGACATTCAAATTCGGCATCCTAATATATGAAAATTAGTTAATTATTCATAAAAAATAAATAAAAGAAATCAGAAATAATGCCAACATTCGTAATCAGAAACACAACTTTCGTTGTTGGTGAAATTTACTTTCTATAATAATTCAAAATCTTCGGATTTTCATAATTGACAGATGGAGATAAAACGTTTAAATTTCGCAAGAAAATAGGGACAAGAGTGTGGAAATTTGCAGCTAACGAACGAAAACAAACAATAAGGTGCAGCAGGTTAAAATTTGGACGAGATTTATCAAAGGTAAATGAAAATTGAATGTTATTTGAAGATGTAAACATTGACTAAATTTCTTGTTTTTGTTTTAGCTATAAAATTTTTAGGAACAAAAGAATGTAACTGATTATCAAAATGCATGATGCTTGAAGATAGGAGATTATAGTTTCAATGGAAAATCAAGGAAAAACGGTTTGGAAATATCCAGAAAATGTGAATGAAAATTTGTGTGTCCTGAACTTTCAAGGTCTGCAGATACTATTGCTAATGGATATTGAGGAATATTTTGAGGTAATTAGGGGAGGTTGGCTTTTAGACAATTAACCATAGTACTATATTTAAGAAATCTAACAGAAAAATTCAAAAACTATTTATTTAGAAAACTCCTATTCGTTCACTTTTCAGGAGCAACCAGGAATACACATATCGACATGCCGGGATGCCTACATACCTACAAGACTGTTTCCATGACGTCATAGCAGAGGAAGAAAATATATTTATATTTAAGAAACAAAATAATTATCTTGTATTGTACCTATTCAAATTATTAAAGAAATGAGAAGTTAAATTCACTGTTTTTATAAAACGACCCAAAAACGACAGACAGTTCTATTCAAACTGATATGTTCTTATAGTGTAAATAACAAAATTTGTTAATTTTATTGATTTATCAATAATTAATAATTATTAATTTTTAAACATTATGTTGTAACATTTGGAATGTTACAACTTTGGATATAAACGGAAAATTATCTACTATTTCTATTGAAAAACTTAAACCAGCTTACTTTGAATGAAAATTAAACTGAGATTCTTGTTGGCAAAGCACTCATTTTCTGTTATTGGGGGAGGGTAGTGTAGCGATATTGATTATAATACCCATACATTATATCAGTAAAAGTATAGAGGTAATTCAGAATTTGTGAAGTTGAGAGATGAGTCTTGTCATTAATTTAGTTTAGCATTTACCATCTTCCAAGAAATATAAATTATAATTTAGAAAAGTAGTCGTTGTTATTGGTAATATACCTCAAACACTACATATGTATTACAAAAAAGTAGTTACGTTATATATAAACCAGGATAAGTCTATCTGTCGCCGCTGGTCACTGAGAATCGGTCATTTCCCCAAGTGCACTAAATGAAGTAGGCGCTTCCCAAAAAAATGGAGTTAAGCTTAGTTGTCGCCACGGTTGCCACTAAATTTAGGTTCGAGTTTTAGAGATATTCGACTTATGGGAAAAAAACTACACAGTGAGGATGTGAAAACGTATTTGTTTGTGTGGAATATTCGTTGTTTTTCAATGAAAACACGAATGCCGTGCGAAGGGTTCGGAAGTGAGGTACTTACTAGCTGCATTGCCGCGCCGTCGAGATACCTACCTCAAAAAAAAAAAAACAATTCGTAAACTCCAAATAGTTTTGTCCACTGGACACTTCACAACAAAGCCTTCATCAAGCGAATTTTTTTTAAATGAAGCAGTGATGTTTAGGAAGCTCTACAGTACCTCACCGCGCTGACGGAGTACCTCAACCACAAAAAAACTTGAACGAATCGGAAGGAAGATTTCGGGAATTTCATTTTCACACCGTCGCATTGGAGTACCTCAAAAAAAATGAACCAAGAGCAGAACCCAGAGGGACCCCACACGAAAATACAGTTTTGTTGGAAGCCGTTACACTCAAGCTTCTGCAACAGTATTCCGTGATTCACGCAGACAGAGGGCTTTGACAAATCCCAGAAAACTGCTGACGAAGCCTCCTCACCATTTAGTTTGATGTAGAGACACTCCATAAATGAATATGTCGCATCATCGTTATTTTTATCATTCTTAGAACAAAATTCAGATGTGCATTCAATTTTGTATTTATCTAGAAAGGCCAACGAGGAGCCCGAGGGTAATATAGAAGTTGAGCAAAATTCAGACACACTAAATATTCCAACAAGACTTTTGGCAGATAGCCAACTCGTTAATGTATCTGTGGACGAAAATCCCCGAACATCAGGTATCCAAAAGCAACTAAATTTTTCAGTGGGCGAAAATCCTGGAATATCAGGTATGCGAAAAACCTGGAACATCAGGTACCTATCAAAAAAATATCCACAAATTCATTCAATAATTTCGGCTAAAAATTAAAATCCAGCATTTTCAAATTTTGAAAAGCGCTCATATCAATTCCACGGGCAATTAAAAAACTCAGTCACTATGAACACTTGTCGCCGTCGTGGGGGAACAGTCGTGTGTGTAAACAGAAACTCCGTATAAGACAGAGCTAGATTCTATATCAATAAAAAGTAAAAATGTTGTTAAAAGAAAAATTGGACATATTGCCAAGGTCTCGAAACCGAAAGTGACTAAAAGAGATGTTTCCGCTTCAAATAAAAAAAAAAGATAGTGTCCGAGATTTTATTTCATCTTCATCAGAGGAAGACAAAGATTCCATGCCAGACACCTCTTGTCTGTATTGCAATTATTTAGGTATTTTCCAACTCCAAATCTGAAGAGGAATGGATCCAGTGCTCTTCTCTTGCAAAAATTGGAGTCATGAAGCGTGTTCTGAAACTTCTTAGTTCCGTTTTGTACGAACGGTAGTAGAAAATGAGGTGAAATATGTGTAAAATTTCACAATATCGTTAAACAAAATTTGGATTTTGTTCCAACTTCTGCATGTATTGGCAAAATTGTAATCTCTCCCGCTTATTGTTTTTACTTAAAAAGTATACTTTTGTAAATTAAAATAGTCGAAATGTATATTTTTTTAACGTATTTTTCATTTTTTAATATTTCATAACTGAAATTTTACTAGCAGGGGAAATAAAATGCGTGGGACTTTCTACAAATAAATTATAATCAAGCTATATTTAGATATTGAGTTAAAATTTCACCATTTTTGAGTTTTTTAGTCGAATAAATACATTTACAAAAGTATTTTCAGTTGGTGTTTGACGGTTTCCGTATGCCCTACGGTATCTTTGTTTTGCTAACTTTTATTCTACTGTCAAATAAATAAAATATAAAATTTTTCTTGTTACCTACTTCAATTATGTAAATGCAATTGAAGAAATATGTGAATTCTGGCAGAAATATCACCTTATTCTGTTCTGTGTTACTAAGTTGCTAATGGCCGTTTCCACCAACTATTTTAGGGAAGCCTTAACGATAAGTATTCCCTAAATTGACAATTCTCCATGTAAAAATGTCATTTTAGGGAATACTTATCGTTAAGGCTCCCCTTAAATAGTTGGTGGAAATGGCCATAAGTGACATATAATAGCAATAATAATCCTAATAATACCAGTATCGAATTATTTAGGTAACAAAAATTCTAATTTTGAAATATCATACTTATCATGTTTCAAAAAATTGCAATATTTCGGAAACAGTTTAAGATAGGTAGGTATGTAATATTATGAATGAAAAAGATCTAGAATTTCCTGGAGCATCAAAAAATTTAATAGTATACAGGGTGTTTCATTTAAAAACTAGTAGATATTATGGTCAAAACCGTCAAATAAAAAGTCACCTATTGGTCAAAATGTGGCAAATGACCCTTTAAAGAAATTAAAACTTGACTACAATCTCATGTTTCAGTTCTTCGCTAAGCTTTGTTCGTTACGAATGTACAAACTTACTCAGTTATGGCTTCATCACTGGCAACTCGGCACAATACCCCCCGATCCATTGAACATTTACCAGTGACGGGATCAGGTGGGGCCAGTTTGATATACGGCGGTTCTTCAAGAAATGTAATTTTCAAATGAAATTTCTCAGGCACTCCCTGAGGTGGAGTGTGGCTGTTGCCTGGCCAGACAATATCTTTGATATCCAGTCCTTCTTTCTGCCATGATTTCCAAACTCCTATCTGTAACACGATAAACCAAATAAGAATCTAGAAAAATCCAAAATTTAAATATTTCACATAGAATAGACTGTGGCCCCTTTTGTTAATGAATTAATAAGAGGCCTATAATATGCTCAGTTTGCTCAGCGAATAATTATTAGGGGTAATTGGTAATTCTGAAAAGGAAATAAATACGGCATATAACTCAACCAAATCTTGACACAGGTAAACCAATCAAAAAATTAAGTAAGTTTCAAATTAAATTAGTGTATTTTTCACAGTGACGTTAAAAATCAAGAACTAAGTAGGTAATTTTGAAAGATAAAACCAATTGTTGGTAAAACACTTTAATCAAATCAATAAAGCGGTTTCACCGAGAGAAAAAAAGAAGGCTGTTATAACTAAAAAAATAGTAATTGTCACTAAGGAGTCTGCATAAAATAGAGGACAGCTCCGGCCTGTAGTTATAATAACCATTTTAAGTTAGTTGGTGATCGAATGACCTTCATAGTTGTACCAAATAGGCTCTTAGTTATTTCCACTTTAGGAGAGGCTGCAACAACCAATATCACTTAGTTGCTTGTTGCTTTCACTACATAAATTAGTTGTAGGACCTGAATTTGTTTGAAAATAACCAATATTTGGTCTGCAACAAAAAATTGTCTGGGCTAACTCAACTAATATTTTTAGTTGAAGCAAACAAAAAATAACTATTGCACCCAATATTATTAGTTAGCAGAATCAATATTCCGGGTTGCATCGACTGATTTATGTAGTAAATGCTTAGTAGTGGTAGCTGATATGATTCGCTAAAATAAATTAAAGTAGCTGCAGCAGCCATAATTTTGTGTTGGCAGAATCAACATTCAGGCTGGAGCCACTAGGTCCCATGGCTAACTTTACCTTTTTATTCAGTAATAATAACTGATATTTTTAGTTGGAACAAAAAGAGAAAATCTATAATAGCAGTTCATTGATTTATTCAACAATAACAATATTAATTTGAGGATGAAGGCAACTTTAGAAAAACAAGTTATTATTTATAAAATTCTTAAAAATACATAATCTTTTTTTCTACCTGTTTTGAAAAAGAACATTGAATTGAATCACTAACTTCTTTTATAAAACTTTAGTCTCTGAGAAAGCGGTTGATAATAAAGAGAACTAAATCGTATGTTTGGAACATATTTATTACTAAGGTAAGCAATGGTTGTATATTACAGTTATCAGACCAATGATAACCTATGGCTCTGTGTTATGGTGGGGTTAGGCGAATCAGAAAAGTGTTCAAACCACACTTAGTAGACTGCAGAGAATGGCTTCCCTGGCGATAACGGGAGCGTTCCGCACCACGCCTACAGCAGTTATGAAAGTGCTCATAAACCTAACTCTTTTTCACATATACGTGCAGAGGAAAGCAATGAGAACAACCTATCGGCTTATCATGCTTCAAAAAGCACTTTAAAGGGAGGAAGCGCAATGCAACACACGGTTATGCACGAAATAAATCGACGTGGCACACTTAGCATGCCTATTGACATATTGCCAAAGAAACCCTTTTTTTTGCCTTTGGTTTGCCCTTTAAAACGATGATTCCCAACAGAGAGCTTTTATGGGCCAGCGACAGGACCGAGCTTCTGAAGGCAGATCTCTGCCTGTACATAGATGGCTCCAAAACTAAACATGATGTCGGAGCAGGGGTCTATGGTGAAGAACAAAGGCTGGGAATTTTGATCAGCCTTGGCAAAAACGCATCCATATTCCAGGCAGAATTGCAGGGCATCGAGCTATCCGTGTTGAAGCTGCTGGAAACGCAACAGACGCACAAATCGATAAAAATATTTTCGATAGCCAGGCTGCGCTGAAAGCACTGGCATCCATACGTGGCACGTCAATAACAATAGGGAACTGTAAACAAGCCCTCACCCAGCTACGGGAAAACTACAACGTCTCACTAGTCTGGATACCGAGACATATCGGACAAATAGGAAGGAAACGAAAAAGCGGACCAACTTGCGCTGGATCTGAGCTTAACTTCATTGGACCGGAGCCAGTACTGGGAATAGCCCCGAATACGGCCAACCACACAATCTCGACCTGGACCAATTCGAAGGCCCAACAATATTGGTCGAGATTGCCAGGCATGAATCATGCACAATTCTTGTACCCTTCCCAAAAGGGAAAAAATTGGTAGACATACTTCTTGGAATAAAGAAGAAGAGCCTCAAAGCCCTGGTGAGTCTGTACACTGCACACTGCAGACTCCGGTATCATGCACAGGATCAGAATAGCACAAAGTGCCGAGTGTCGCCTGTGCATGGAAGAGGACGTAACTGCAGAACATGTCCTATGTACGTGTGCGGCAATAGCTAGATTCAGGCACGCTGTTTTCGGGGAGTTAGCTGTTGGACCTAAATATATGAAGCATGTATGAGCCAAAATAGACCGCAGGTAGTAGTGGAAGGGACGAAATCGGACCACGCACAAGAATCCTAACCTAACCTCTATCGGCAACGATCTATTGAAGTAAAATTCTAAAACAAAACTATTGCGGTTAAGGTGATGGTTTTATTTGAACAAAGGAAAAAGATAACAAGAAACAAGTGGGCTAAACTATTGCTTTTTTCGCTAGGTCCGGGATAGAAGCAATCTTTTAAGCAATCCTGCAGCCATTCAGTTTCGCAAAACAGGGTATAAAATTTACATTTTAATCCCTGGAAGTGCAAAAACATATTTTTTTTTATGCAATAATGCACATTAAAATAGACTTTTGCGCGTTCAAAGAAAGCACAGAATTACATTCTTTCGGAGAATTTTATCTGGCTCTTGTGTGATGTTTGCTGATATTGCCGCTCGCTTAGTTTTAAATTCGAACAAAATTGGATGGTAACTGGAACCGGACTGCGAACGACCCACACGAATCAAATTCTCTATGTATTTATCGGAAAAGTGATTACGAATGCATTTGAGCTGTGAAAATCTGAATCGACATCGTACCGGAATCGTGCTCTATCCTCCATTCTTGATGTACTTACTTAGCTATACTAAGTGGCATTTTTTTTCTTTTCCAACTTTTATGAAAATTTTAAACAGCACTGTTTCTCCAATAAATCTTCTGTATGTTGTTCGTGTTGCATTTAGGCAAGAAAAATAAATATTTGTGATAAATGTACGAAAACGGATGTTTATTTACGCACCCAATAAAAAGAACGGTACAAAATTTCGGAACATTTTCCATCTGGAAAATCCATACTATTTTCATGGATGCCGGGTTCACTGAAACTCACTTACTTATTACAACGATCTATTAATAGTCGTAATCTCACTCGGGATTTAGCTAGAAAAACATCGAATCGAACATGTTAGAATTCCAGGAAGAGGCAGGCGCACTGCCCGACCTATGTAAGTACCTAATTTCTTGGCGCCAGGTTGACGATGCATTCTCGTAACACTGCCGCTCTCCTAAATCAGATCATTCCATACTGGTGTTAGCTTGGGAGATCCACCTTTCTTCCTATGAGGATAATAGAGCCAAACTTTGTCATTCGCCTGGAAACCTGTAGAGTTTGCCTTAGGGTCATATCTGGTTTTCATTCGATCGCTTGCGAACTCTGTCCTTTTTCTAACTATGTCACGGATTTCAAGCAGCCTTTTTCGCATATCGTCAGCATAGTCTTCGGCTTCTATGTCGGCGGCGACATCTGGTGACCCGATCTCCAAGTCACAGGATAAACGAAGGTTCCTTCCAGACAAAACTTTGGCTGGTAATTCCTGTTGTATGGCTGACATGTATGCCATCAGAAATAGAGGTATATGCTCAATCATCTTGATGCTTGATAACTGCTTTGGAGAGATGATCCTCGATTGTCCCGTTGAATCTTTCAACCATGCCATCTGATTGTGGATGCAATGCCGTGGTTTTGGTCTTGTGAATGGCTAACAGTTTTTGAAATGGTCGTGAGTTATAGACATGAACCAATACGTAAACTGCCAATACCGGGAATATATAGCTCGACTCAGCATAATCATAGAATAAGCATATTTTGTATTTTATTATTTCATGGGAGCTTTTTACATAGAATAAGTTTAGTCTTTAGTCACACACTGTACCAGTAAGTTAAGTCTTATTAAAAATAAATCTTTTTTTGAAAAGCATTCTACTGGTTTGAGTATTTAACTCGTGACTTGAAACTAAATGTATGTATGTTCGGAAGGAAAATAACAATTTTGGGAATATACGGTGTGAACGACGACGAACCCGTTAATATAAAGGATCTATTTTATCAACAATTAAGTGACCAAATCATAAAAGTAGGAACTTCAAGGGAAATAATATTGCTGGGAGACTTTAACGGACGAACAGGAAGGAAAATCAACGACAAAGTAGTCGGAAAATTTGGAGAGAATGTAACAAACAATAATGGAGAAAGGCTCATAGCAATATGCCAACAAAATAACCCAAAAATCCTAAACGGTTACTTTCAGCATAAAGAAATACATAGGTACACATGGAGAAATGAAACTAGACAACCAAAATCGATTATTGACTACACTATCGCAAAACAGAGCTCGAACATAAAGATGTGAGAGCATATAGAGGAGCGACCTGTGCTAGCGATCACTACCTCCTGAAAACAAAAATTATTATCCCGGGCAGAAACACCGCAAAAGAAAATGGAATGGAAAAACAAGAAGACAATAATGTGCCTGAGAAATACAACCTAAAATCTCTAGAAGAGCAAAGCGTAAAGGGGTTGTACATGAAGAGATTGGATCAAAAATTACAGAGTAGTATAAACTTCCAAAACCTTGAAATGCATTACCAACATATCAAAGAGATTATTCACAGTGCAGCATTTGAAGCTCTAGGCAAATATGAAAAA
Organism: Ceutorhynchus assimilis; assembly: GCA_917834065.1. NCBI lineage: Eukaryota > Metazoa > Arthropoda > Insecta > Coleoptera > Curculionidae > Ceutorhynchus > Ceutorhynchus assimilis. The sequence goes on from OU892277.1 coordinate 75,957,917, forward strand.
AATGGAAGAAGGCTCTCACCTTATTGGTGGGATCAAGAAATAGAGCAAGACATACCAGATAAAAGGAAGAAATACTAACAGTTTCTAAGTTCAAATAAGACACGAGACAAATAAATATATAAAGAAGCACAAGCAAGAGTACGAAATAAAATAGTACGGAAAAAAAACGATACATGGGAAAGAAACTGTGTGCATATTAATACTTATCTGGGAGGTAAAAGAAACACAGAAAGTTGGAGATTACTAAAAAATATGAGGAAAACAAAAACCAAGGATATTATCAATACAATAACACCCCAGCAATGGGAAGAGTACTTTGAAGAATTACTGACAGAACAGCGAGCAGAGTTTAAAGAAGAAAGGGAACAGACCCGAAACATAAAAACTGCAGGATCACCTATAAGAAGTATGCAAGAAGAAGTTAAAAAACACTGTAGCTTCTTGAAAAACGGTAGGGCACCAGGCCCAGGAGAAATATATGGAGAACTGATAAAGTATGGGACCAATAAACTCTACAAACATTTAACAAAACCATTTCAAATATGCATAGATAAACATGAAGTACCGGAAGAGTGGAAAATAAGCTATTTAACAACGATATATAAGAAAGGAGATAGAAGCAAATGCGAGAACCACCGAGGAATTGCAGTAACAAGCACACTGAGCAGAGTGTACGGAAAACTCATAAAAGCCAGAATAGAGAACGAGTACAAAGATAGTGAGGCAGAAGAACAGGCCGGTTTTAGAGCAGGAAGATCAACTGTAGACCATTTATTTAGTTTAACCCAGGTAATAGAAAAGAAACTAGCGTATAACCAAGAACTCCATTCACTCTTTGTAGATCTAAAGAAAGCATATGACAATGCTCCGCTGAAAAAGCTTTGGGAAGCACTGGAAAAGACCAATATCAATTTAGAACTGATAAAGGCAGTAAAAACGCTCTATAGTGATTCAAAGACCAAGATTAAACAGGGAAACATGATCAGTAAAGGCTCTATAGCAACTAAAGGACTTAAACAGGGATGCTGCATATCACCAACACTTTTCAAAATATACTTAGAACAAGCGCTTAAGGGGTGGAAAAACAAATGCAGACACATGGGAATACCGCTCAATGAATACAATCTATATACTTTAAGCTTTGCAGATGATCAAGTAGTAATTGCACAGGACTATGATGACCTAGAGTACATGATATGAAAACTGATAGAGGAATACGAGAAATGGGGTTTGGAAGTAAATCTAACTAAAACAGAGTATATGACTATATGAGGCGAACAGCAATCTCTCAAATTGAATAACGGACAAGAAATAAAAAAATGTACTGAATACAAATATTTGGGCATGAAAATCTCACATGAGGGAACCCTGGACGAAGCAATTAAAGATCGGAATGTACAAGGACGCAAGGCAATATCCCTACTGAATGGTGTGCTGTGGGACCAAAATATCAACAAAACTAACAAAACTAGAATATACAACACCATAGTCAAAAGCATAGTCACATATAGCTCAGAAGTTTGGCCACTAAAGAACAGAACCGAAAAAATGCTGGAAGCAACTGAAATGGACTTTTGGAGGAGATCGGCAGGCAGGTCAAAAATGGAAAGGATAACAAATCTGAGAATAAGGGAGATTATGGACGTAAAACACACAATAGTAGATGATATAAAGGACAAACAGCTGATTTGGTTCGGACATGTACAGAGAATGGCGAATGCAAGGATACCCAAGCAAATTATTGACTGGAAGCCAGGGGGAAGAAGAAGACGCGGCAGACCAAGAAGAAGCTGGAGAAGTGGAGTGGACGAAGAAATGAGAGACAGAGGCTTAGAGGAGGATGCCTGGATTGATAGAGATGGTTGGAGATCGGGAATCGGAAGACGTAGAACGTTATAAACCGATGATTATATATACTTTAAATTGCGCCCTTGGTCCGAATGAAGCTCCAATGGGATTCCAAACCTAGTAACAACATTATCGACAAGGACTTGTGCAACTGTAGATGCTTCTCGATTTGGGATAGCAAACACTTCTGGCCACTTGTTAGAATAATCCATGGCAACCAAGATGAATTTGTTGCCACTCCGCGTAGCAGGAAATCGACCGGCTACGTCTATTGCCATTCGTTTGAAGGGCATCCCCACGTTGTGCTGCTTCATTTGTCCCCAAGATCGAGTTTTGGGTCCGTGACTTGCTGCGCATGTCGCACATTATCATCCTGGTAATAATTCACCCAAAAGAACCTGTCACGTATCTTGTCCAAGTGTTGACTTCCAAGTGAGCTCCAGATGTCCGATTGTTAACGTCTTCTAGAACATAAATAACTTCTGTCTTAGGCAAAACCAGTTGCGTTTAGATGATTTTACCATCTGCAGAGTGCAGATGGTATAGGTTCGTTTCAGTAAACCAATTTCGACTAGCAGGGATTCCCATTGAGCCCACAGCGCCTTGAAAGTTAAGCTTCTACGTGATATTTCTTGCCAGATTGGTCTGGATTTTCCGGATTATTTCCGATTCAAAAATGACTTGATGTGTTACTATCTTGTTATTGGTCACTTCTAAGCTGTACGGAACTTCATGTTTGATCCGTGTCAAATCGGAGGCTTCTAATAGGAACTCCTCTACGCTGGTCGATTCTAAGGCAGTGCTTGCATTGAGCTGGGCATGGTCGCCTGGATCAGGCATCTGCGTTAGTATGCAGTTTACCAGAATCACTTCTTGACGTTGTATGAATGGATACCTATACCTACGTTTTTGTATAAACAGGCATTTCGTCAGTTGCATGTATATGATATTTTATTTTGCTCGGAAAATTAAGTGGGTCTTGGTGGAATATATTCAAGAATGCATAGATTTAAAATTTAATATTTTCCACTCGTGATAGCCACGATTAGGCATTGGTTGATACCTGGGGCTGGTGTTGCTGGAAGTTGTCTGGAAATTTTTGTTTATTGAGATATTTATTATTTGTTTGTGCAGGAAGATTTTGGAGATATTTGACATTATTCTCTTGAAAGAAAAGTTTTATTCCCTCAGCGAGATCCGTTGGTCTCATACAATGAATAGTGGTACCATTCTCTTGAGTCTGATATGACAGTTGTTAGAGCCAAATTTTTATACAAATCTCGTTTAATTGCTGCGGTTATGATATTGTCATGTGCATCGAAATGGCAACACAGTAAATTTGATATTTCTCATACCCCATCATAAAAAGTTTGTGGCGTTTCGTCAGAGTTTTGCTAAATCATTACAAGATTCCTATTAAGGCCGGACTAGTCTATCAGCAACGTGTCTAGTTAAGGTGTTTTTAGGATCGTCCCATGAGAAGACGCTTAGCACGTTTATAACTTATCGAGTATTTCCGGATAATGTGCCGATCAATGTATTAATTGAATCTATATTTTGAAAGCAGTTTCCGTTTGTTGCATCGTGAAAATTGTCAATTGAAGATTTACAGGTTTCTTAATACCTGTTCGATTCGCATGGGTTTCCATCGAATTGTGGGACACAATTGATACTCAGGTTTAAAGGTGGTCATACTGATAGAGGATTAGAAGGAAATATAGCAATATCATTTTCTTCAACCATTTCTAGATTTGGAAAAAAACAAAGATTGCTTGTATTTCTGTTGATTTTAATTTCGCTTTTAATTCAGTTATATTGAATAATTGGAAATTGATATTATGATTTGCATCAATAGAAGTACTTGGAAAATGTAATGCTTTTTTTATTGAAGAGGCACTTAAACTATTATTCTTATGTCAATATTTTTGAAAGATTTTTCTAAATCATCAATATCTGACATTTATTAACTCCGCTTACAATCCATGAGATGAGTGCAATTATTTCTTGAGTTTTTTTATTCTAAGTGTTCTATGAAGTCTAAGCTTTTTCGTGTCGATTGTGGTCCAAGTTCAAATCACTGTTCTCTCGCGAAATAAATCGATTGCGGTTTTCATTTCCAAAGTCCTCGGGTTAAGTAATCCTCGATTGATTACTTCACACACAGAGACACTTCAAGCTGTTAACAGTCGAAGTCCTGATGTTCGTTCAACACTTTTATTCGCGACTGTAAGTAAGTAAGTATGTCAAAAAATCGATGCTCGATGCATCAATATTTGACCATCCTACCGACTGCGCGCAATACACATCGACATCGCGTCACTTTGTTTTGATAAATAATTTTTATTACTAAAACAATAGACTTCATTCCTAAGAATATGGGAAAAAAGCTCTGACTATCGTGAGAGAGGAATAAGCTTAGATGGATATAAAATGCTGCGTAAGCCAAAGTAAAATATAATATATAGTAATATTGTCCTTAAGAAAGTATCATCTAACTCACGCACTGGATTTTACACTAATCGATTCTGATATTCATCTGTATATCATCTCTGAAATTTTCCGTTACCCTGATTAGTTTACTTTCGTAAATTTTGTTTATTCTTGGCATATTGTTCGAAGTCATCCATAGAACATTATGTTTTATTATACAGCTTGCTTTTTTTGGCCCTATGGGGTATCCTATTTTTTTGTTGTTGAGTTTTTTTTGAAGTGAGACTCTCCTTCCACGATGAATATATAATTTGAACGTACGTGTCATGTTTACCTCTGTTTTTGGGTAGATTGTAATCCTCGATGTCTTGGATATGTTTTTCAGAAACTTCACAATAGTTCTAGTAAGTTTATAAATGTGAGAGAGGGTAAAAAATGGAATGTTGAAAATAAAAGTATTTTCATAAAATTCAACATTGTAGAAATAAAGAAACCTACAATTTTGGATGGAAATTCATGTGTAAAACTAAATTTAATCAATAGAAAAGTGAATAAAGCAGAAATTAATATTGTAACCGAAATGAGCATATGCATTGAAATACAAACTAAATATAGTGATGTTTTTCAGGATTTGGAGAGCCTACCTGGTACTAACAATATTGAAATTGAAGAAAGTGTTCCTCCAAGAATCCATCCTCAACAGAAAGTATCCTATGCCCTACACTAGCCACTCAAAGACAAGCTGACAGAACTCGAAAATTCTCAGATCATTAGGAAAGTCAAAGAGCCTACGGATTGGGTGAACAATTTAGTAATAGTAAAAAGCAAAACAATGATTTGAGACGTTGCATTGATCCTAAATATTTGAATGTAGCAATCAAGAGGGAACATTTTTTTATAGGTACCTAGACGATATAACAAATAAACCTAAAGCCGCTAAATATTTTTCCAGTTAAAGATTGCAGTAACGGGTTCTGGCAGATTGAATTAAATGGGAAAATATCTAAATGAACAACTTTCGACACCCCTATGACATCAGTTCATCTTCGGATGTATTCACTAGGAAGTTGAGAGAGATATAACAGGGTATAGAGGACATAGGATTATTTTTGCATGATATTTTAGTGCATTCGAAGACATTGGAAGAACGGTTTAAACTGTTTAAGATTAAATAGGGTAAAATTATAATTAAGTATAACAGAGAATTCAAGGTAAAGCAAAAATCCGAATTTTTCTAAATTAAAAGCTATTTTAAGTATTTATGCGCGAGAACACTGTTTGCCCCTTCCAGGTCTTCATGAAGCAAAAAGGAGAAGACACCATTGAAACGTACGATAAAAATCATTATCGGTCAACGCGTGAACCAGTTAAAAGGTACCAAAAAATTACTGATAAAACCGCATTCTTAATTCGCGTTCTGCACAAACCTAAAAGACTCTCAAAACTTCTTAGCGATTAAAACCGTAGTAGAGCAAGAAAATAGTGGCAGGGTACCCTGGGAAGTCTAAGTTGGAGCTGTGCACATTTTGGAAATAAGGTAGGCAAACAGTTCCGATTTATTTGATTCTTACTTTGCAATACATACAATCCGCGAACCAGCTTCAAATTGTTTTTTTTATTTTTAACAAGAACCAAAAACAAATTCTAGATAAATTAATGTTAAAGGACCCCGCACTAAATACATTGAAAACCGGCATCGGTGAAATTGTGTGAGATTGTAGTATGTTATTGTGCTATCTCTACTGATAATATTTGCACAAAATTTTGGGGTGGTCACCGGTCATATTTTTGAGTTAGGGCTGCCTAATACTACGCTACTAGATAATATTTAAAAAAACATTCTATTACTTTACTTCAAATAAATTTTGGGAAAACATGAATAAAAGGTTGGAATTTGGGTTATTTGGTTAAAAACACATACCACATACCTTTAGACTCTAACATTTTAACATTAACATGGTTTTATCTCTAAAGTTTAGAGATAAAACCATGTTTTGCAGTTTGCCGTCCCGCAAAGTATCTACAGGGTGGACCAAATCATACACCAGAAAAAGTTTTCCAATACAAGCATGTTTAAGATGATTAAAACAATAAAAAAAAACAAAGCGGTTTAAGTTATATTACTTGCACTTTTGACGTCATAATGAGTTTCTTAAGTTCCAGGTCCATTGAATATTACTAACAACTATTTATGCTAACTTATTCTAATGACTAAAGAATTAATAAAATGTTGAAATATCCTTTTTACATTTCCAGTGGATTACACTGACAGAGTAAGTAATTGAAAAGTATGATTAGTGATATATATCTATAGTGCATTTTAAATAAAAGTTTCAATAGGGATCGTCTGTCCAAACGAGACAAAAAAAAACAATCCCTTCAACTAGTATCTACAAATAATTTCAGACATTTTTAAGGTATACTCACAACGCAAGATTTATTGAATAATCACTTTCAATTGAAGCGAATCTCTCGGCGAATCTATACGGTAATATAATTAACACATGAGAATAACTAGCATCCAATAATTGGACAAATGTAGGCATGTAAGGTTAACAAAAGCAAAAACTGAGATACCAAAATATAACCACTAATTAGCAGGCTAAATTATTTTTTCTACAACTGTCAAAAAAACATGATGTTTGCGCACTGATGAAAATTTGCGAAGTGAAACTTTTTTTCCAGTTAGATTTTTTTTAGGGTTTCCCTGACCCAGTGCGCGAAATGATTCTTCAGTGTGCGAAATGCCTAGTTCGCATACTCAAGTAACAAATACCTGATACCTGACAGGAAACCAAAAATAATTAAAATTCACCTGCCTTCGATTGTAAATGCAATTTCAGCTTCAGAAGATCGATATTTAAATGCAGTAGTAGAAAAAATATTGTTTGCGAGAACGAAAGTCGAAAACTTTCGTTCTCGTTCACCAAAATGACATTTCGCGCACTAGATACAAAAATAACTATTGTACACTTTTTCAAAAGTAGTGGCTACTTGTGACAACAGGTTAACGGTTGCAAAAGAATATATATCTTTTAAGGTTTTTGATATTTCAGGTTGCATCCAGGGGATTTCCAAAGTTCTTGTTCTGCTGTGGAGTCGTAATCCCAACTAGGTCGAACTTTCCGCCACAACTCAATCACGTGATTTTCTAATGGCCGTTCGGGTCACATATTGCGGTGACAAGCCGGTGACGTTTCATAAGGAGAGCATTTGTATTCTGGCCAATGAACTATAACCAAAAACTGGAATGCGAACACATAAGGACGAACGTGAAGCCTAGTGCGACTGCTGCGGAGGGGATACCTGTTTTTGTCGCACTCATTAGGTTAAATGGCGGAAATTGCATCCAACACGTATTTCAATTGATGAAACCTGTGAAGGTAAATATGACAAAACTTTTCAAAACGTCATATGTCAGCGAGCAACAGAAAAAAACAACATTCCCCTTTGTGGCATCTGTCTTTCATGGCATCATTTTTTTGGCAGATATGGCAATGTGTGCGCATTCCAGTTTTTCGCTATAGTTCATTGATTCTGGCCCTTGCTGCTTTCGAAGTGAATTTTATGTGTTTCTACGTATTTTTCATTGGTTTTGGTCATTGTTGTTTTCATAGTGAATTGAACCCTATGCTGGAACAACGTTTCAAACGCCAAATATACCAAACAAGCGCGAAACTAGGGCGGTTGCAATTACAACGTTATTGCACAAAAAGGACATACTGGGCCAATTGAAATGGCATCAACACTTCATAAAAAAAATCATATTATCCCACTATTAAGTTGGCGAATTATCCAGGGTACAATACAACGTTATTCCATGAAAATACCGTTTTTACACATTGTCGTTTACAACGTTGTTTCAGCATAGGGTTCAATTGTGAATTTTATAGTCTTTAGTATTTCTACGTATTTTTTAGTGTTCTGCACCTTGTTGTTTTTAAAGTGAATTTTATAGTGTTTCTACTGTTTCTACGTATTTTTTAATTTATTAATAAATTCTGAGATGGAGAGTGAATATCTTAAGGTATTATTATTAAGGGAAAATTGAGCTTTTAGTTGCAGCAATCCATAAAGCCCTGCGTTGTTTTGATAATTCATATTTTTAGATCAAAAGCCAATGATTTAAAATAGCAGGAACTGAATAAAATTTCACATTAGCCCTGTTACCTCGACTTCCACACCCAATTACGATGCAAATCGCTGGCATTTTTATTAACACAATACCTAAACACACAAAAAAACAGAAAATTCGATAATTCAAATCTTGACGTTTGTCCAGAATGTGACAGAATCAATGACATACAGAATAAACAACACAGTGCTTGACCCAATGCTTGACCCGAACATCCATATTGAATTTCGTTTTTGACAGGTCAGTAGATTGCCTAATTGAAAAAAACTATTTTTTGAACTACTGGATATCCATTTGGTTTTCGTGTCTGTGATGCGCATCTAAAATGTTATCCAGCAGAGCTGTTGATGGAAATCTGACATTTTCGTGTCTGGCATAACCCAAGAACCACGCGACGCTTGCAACATGTGCATATGTCTCTACGGTTCGTGCCCCAGATTTACATGTGCAGTAATACGCAACAATTTCGACATTATCGTATTGAATCCACAGTTGATACTTTGTGGCGTTCCGAAATCTTGAATATATCCTCACCCTTATCACACCTTCAATATCATTGTTGTCATCAACATGTACTTCCGTCTGCCTTTCTCTCTGCCTTGTATCTTGAATATATGACGCGGCTAAATTGATGTGGTACGTACCAACCGTGAGGTCTCGTAGATATTCCAAACTAAGTTCTGGAAAGTTTGGAATGTGTTCATGATTTAGTGGAAGCCACCTGCCACGTCTTTGTTGTAATTGCTGATTTTCAGCATGATCTTTCATCGCATTTGGTCGATTGGCTCTTCGAAGAATTTCTTGGGCCAGCTCAGCATTTGCCCCATTCATGGTAATTGGAGGAAAATACCGGTTAAGAATTCCACCGCATATATGTAGATGATTTTTGAGGTGAACTGCATGTGTAGTAGAAATTCTGTGATCGAAGAATTTAAAAATAGATTTAAAGTGGCCGTTTCGAGCTTCTATTATCCACCGTGTTTTTGTAACCATACGGGACCTATTTGCCTCTTCCACCGACAGCTGAAATTGCCCTTGTCGAATTGTTGCAGGCATTCGGTGTTCGATTCCCAACTGATCGAGGAGTGAGGTAGCATCCCTGTAACCCCTATCCACGACTAAAATATCACCTTCATGAAAAAAGTTCCTCAATCCTTGTACGTCGTTTAAAAATTCGTCTCGCAACGTTGCAGCATCATTATTTCTAACATCGCCAAAGTATGGACCCAGTACAGTTAGGATGTATCCATCGGGCGCAACAACTAATATAGGTTTTACTAGATGATATTCTTTATGTGGGCTGTAGGTCTGGCGGAGAGCTTGAAAATGTTTGCTTTTGTCGATTTCTAAATAGGTACCGTCAATATAGGCAATGCCTTTCGCTTCATCAGGAACCGGATTATACAGAGCGTTAGCAAATTCAGTAACGTGCTCCTGTAGGTAGCGGGCTCTGGTTATTGAGTTTAGGCCTGAATCCCCCAAAAATCGAATGCCAAGAGACCGGCTAACCTTCTCTATGGACATGCTTACAGCCTGTCGCGATTGGTAATTAAAAATAAATTTTAGAAATTCATCTGAAACGCCTTGCTTCAATTTACATAGATAAGTTATTAGATCTCTTTTAGTCACATATCTTACTCCACTCTCTTGTGGAACAGGTTCGCAAAAGCCATACAAATCTAGAAAATCTTGTTTGATATCCAACTTACTGATTTAAATTCTTCGTCCGTCAGACTGCTTTCGTCCTCAAATCTCCATTGGCTATTACTTGTCAAGCCTCTTAATCCCTGTAGAAGAATTTGCAATTGACTTCCATTGATCTTAACAGGCCTGTTAATGTAGGACAGACCAGGAAGAAGCTGCCGTAAAATAATGCCACCTTCGTTCAAATGGTGCTGGCATACACGAATGTTCTCGGAAGCGTAAATATTTTGAGCAGCGAAAATAAAAGCCCGGCATTTATTTGATAGTCTTTTGAGATCAGCAGGTTGACGGTCGCAAATGGTACAACCGTTCAAACGGGATACCATGACATTTAGTCTCAAACTACTAGGTTCATTTTCAATCACTTCAACTTCGGTATTAATTGACAAATTGCAATTAACGCATATCCGTGTCGCCTCATTTATTGGAGCAGCCAGCAAGCCCATATTTGCTCTACGGTTTAAAGCAATATCCCTTTTCACGTCATTGTCTCCAACACCTATCCTCACCATTCTTTGAACTAACTGTTGCCTGTTGCACACAAAACAGTTAGGTCTGTTTCTGTTGAAAGCTGGTGCCGCGTTCATTTTCCAGGCAAAAACAGGTAGAAACTGCAAAAGGGTTTAAAGGAATTTCAAACGTAAATACTGCTTTTAAGAGAAACTCTAAATTAAAAACTGCAAAAGCTTATGGAAGAAAGTCAACGTAAATTCACAACAATTGATTGATTTTTTCAAATGTCAAATATGCGTCTTTTTTATGCATTGTGATTTTTTTGTTTGTTTACTGTTGCCTTGACAACGCGTCATTTATAAGTATCAGGTCTTCAAAAAAAAAAAAAACAATAAAAGAATGCTATGGTTTTTTGAACGTATGTCTTAGCAATATTTTTCTTCAATTTTGTCAATGAACTCTAAAGTCAAAATGTCATTTCAAAAATCCTGACCAATAAAGAAACAATAATGCGACGTACGTTTTTGTAGTCAGAGCAGTATTTGATTGTTTTTTTTTTGAAGACGTTATAAATGAATGTGAATTTACCTTTTTTTTCGGAAAAATGAATTCAGCTTTAAACCTTACTTTGCAGAGATTGACGCCATTGATGGGCTTAACAAATAACCGCCAATGGCGAGTTGAGGACAAAAACAGTCTGACAGACGAAGAGTTTAAATCAATTACCCCTTTTGCGAATTTGTTCCACAAGAGGGTGGGGTTGGATGTGTCACCAAAAGAGATTCAATATCTTATCTCTGTAAAATAAAACAAGGGGAATCAGATGAATTTTTAAAATAACTATTTAATTACCAATCGCGACAGGCTTTAAAAGCATATCCGTAGGGAAGTATAGCCGATCTCTAAGCATTCGATTTTTGATATATTTAACCCTATTCCTGATGAGGCCAAAGTTATTCCTTATATTGACAGCAGGGACCTATTCAAAAATCGAAGAAAAAAAATCTTCTTGTCAGACCTTTAATACATATATAAAGGATATCATCTAGTCGAGTGAAACCTATAGTAATTGTTGCGCTATATAAGACATTTTATCTGTATACTACTGGACTATGAATCTATTTTAAAATTCTTCGATCACAGAATTTCTACTGCGTACTAGCTTTTCATTGTTTTAATAATCTCAAACGTGCTTGTATTGGCACCCTTTTTCTGGTGTATGATTTGGACCATCCTGTAGTTACTTTGCGGAAAGGCAGACTGCAAAACATAGTTCTATCTTCAAAAGGTATGTGTTTTTAACCAAAAAACCCAAATTCCAACCTTTTATTCAAGATTTCCCAAAATTTATTTGAAGTAAAGTAATAGAATGTTTTTTTAAATATTATCTAGTAGCGTAGCATTAGGCAGCCCTAACTCAAAAATATGACCGGTGACCACCCCAAATTTTTGTGCAAATATTATCAGTAGAGATAGCACAATAACATACTACAATATCACACAATTTCACCGATGCCGGTTTTCAATGTATTTAGTGCGGGGTCCTTTAATTCAAATAAATTTAGATACTGGCTTGATCGTGTTAAATACATGGGTTTTAAATTCAATGAAAGATTTTGGAGAATATGAAAAAACACAAGTGTTCGACAAAAACTTCAATACACTGCTAATTAATCATACGATCAGTTTATATTGCACACAGACAGACACGTTCAGATTTTGGCAATATCTACGTGCGGTTTTGCTTTATAAGACAATGGATGGGACGGTTTTCAAATTATTAAGGGAGGGTTCAGAGGTCGATAAGAGTTAAGTAGAGGCCATTAAAAATAATCAGGAACCCAAATAACCAAAAGACATTGAAAGATTTCTAGGTAGAGTTATTTATTTTATAGATGTAAAAATTCTTGACTGGCTTGTTTAATTAAATTAAATTTAAAAATTTAATTAATTAAAATTGGACAAACATCAACACTTTTAAAAGACAGAATAAATAGACATAAAAGTGACTATAGATTAAAAAAAAGAAGTTGCAGCTTATCTGAACATATATTGGACACAAATCATATGTTTGATTTTTTAAATCCTGAAATTTTGGAAATAGAACAAAATTACAATAAAAGATTATTTTTAGAAATGGTTAACATAAATAATGATAAAAATTGTATTAACAAAAAGAAAGACATAGAAGATCTGAATATTATTTATTCCTTACTTTTAAATTCTATATTTCAATAGAGAGTTATATTAATTATAGCTTTGTTTTGGTTCGGTTCTGGAATTGCTCAGAACTGCTTGCGCACAAAAAATAATAGAGGACTGTTCTAATACTAGTTCTGAACCAATTCGGAACCAAAAAAACCAAAACACAAAATTCTAAAACAGTTCCTCCTTCAGAGCAAGAACTGAGAGAACCGTTCTAGAACAATCCCAGAATTGTTCTCAAAAAGTTCTAGATAAACCAAAACACTGTCAACACAGTTCGATTACGATTCTGAAAAAACCAAAACGCGTTTTGTAATATGCGCATGTGCAGGATGATTCCGAACTAGTTCTGAGTGAAACCAAAACAAAGCTTATTAGAATTACAAAAAAATTTTTGTAATTGAATCTTCTTACCAAAACTGTATAAAATAATAACTGAACATTATAAAATTACCTTTGTTGAAAACCAGTTTTATTTCTTGACAAATTTCAAATTCAATTTTCAAAATTATCAGAAGCAAAATTTCAACATAAAGCAAGAGGTTCAAAGAAAAGACTAAATTTCCAATAGATTTTCAACAATGGCTAATTCTATAATAAATTAACTAATTTTACACGTAAGTTTTTATAGATATTTTATATTTTCAACAATTTTATTTCGCTTTATAGGTACTTTTAGCCTTGATAAAGGAAACAATAAAATTTCCGAAAGCTCGGCGTTTGTGAATAAGTAGTTTTATTTATGCCAAGACTGTATCCCAAGAATCATCTCACCTGTTATTTATTTTAGTCGTTTTACACATAATTTCACCAAATAACAGAACCTTTAAGAGACACGATTAAAAAGGTAGCAACTTTTGATCGGACCTATATTGAATGAATGAAACTATGAAATCGTTACTTAGTTCAGCACCTATTCCACAATTTTATTCATCTAAATTGCCTTATGTGATATCTTGTCGAAGCGGTTGTTTTTTTTTACAAAATAATGTTCCATTTTCGTAAGCATCAAAAGTTTTTACTGACACTCAAAAAAGATATGCTCAGATAGAGAAAAAACTGCTATCTATTTGTCATGCATGCAACAAATTTCATAATTTTTCTATGGTCGTCAGACATAATCATAGAAGTGGATCACAAACCTCTAATAAATATGATGGAAAAATCTTTTTTTTTCTCAAAAGTGGTAATTCAAACACATAAAAACCGGCCCACACTATCCTCAAAGCAACGGCGAAGTTGAGAGATTCGTACAAACGGTAAAAAATACTCTGAAAAAGTGTCATGAGTGAGAAAACTATTTTCATTTAGCTTTACTGGAATTAAGGAACACTCGAATTGCACCGAACTTACCGAGTCCTTCACAATTAAGTTTTAGTTGAAGATTAAAAGCCATAGTTCCAGTTTTAGAGAGAAATCAATAAAACCAGAAATCACCTCCTTCCATAACAAAAAATAAGTTAGTTGATAGACAAAACAAACAAAAAATATATTTTGATAAAAGTTGTAAAGAATTGAGTGAATTGCTAACAGGGACATAGTTCAACGAAGAGTTATAATCAATTCAAATATGATGACAATATTGATAACAATAGAAATCAATATGTACAGTTTTAAACCGACTATTTCACTAGAGTGTTCTACATTGGCAAAATGTCATAGGAACGGTCGGTTTCCTACTGACAAAACTCCTACCTGTTCCTACCTGGACAAAACCAACATGATGGTTTTTCAGCGACAAAATTTTGTATGGTTAGAGTAAAAAACTAGTAAGTTTGACAAGTGTCACCTAAAGAAAATACATTTTCTAAATAAAAATTTGGCTTGTTTTTCTCGTGAAATATTCCAGCCGAATACCACTCAAAAAAAAATTATGTAGGCAAAATTATTCTCTTGGTTTTATTCAAGTTTGTTGCTTTTTGGTAATTTCGCTCATGGAATTTTTGACAAAACCACGAGCCGTTAGTATGCTGCCAGAGATATAAATTACATATTATATAATTATCATAATTTGATTTTTATGCAATATTGTGATATTGTAGTTAAAGATATTGTAGGAACAGGTTTTAAACAAACTTTTATTATAAACATAAAGTTGCATATTTGAAAAAGAGAGATGTAGCATATTGGATGTCTGTCTGCATACTTCCACATCACCTTATACTGATAAATGCCAAAGGTGTTCGAGCTTATAATTACTTTGCTTTTGCATGCTTCACTATTTATTAGTATAATTAATAGAGTGTGCTTTTAGTTAACATTCTTCTTGTTATAACTTAAGTTGAACTAAGGCGTTAATTACCTCGTGTAAATAGGAAAATATAAAGAATACGCATGAGTTATGTCAGTCATAGGCGCTGACCAGCCGCAGTCGAGGGCTTTAACCACTCGAAGGGTCTCAAACAGCATTTGCGCTTGCGGTAGGTACATACAAAATTTTATGTACTACCGCGAATTATTATGTTTTATTTCAAACATTTTTAAACAAATTATGAATAAATTAAAAACGCTCCACCCTTCAAAGTGAAATGATAAACAAAACTGGTGGTTATTTCAAAATTACCAGTAGAAACTACAGTTGCCAACGAAACTAACATTCAATTCAATTATTTTGGTTCGTTTTGAAGGATAAAAATAACCAAATTGTACCAGTATCTGACAATTTTTGACACCTACACCGACCTACACCATGGTATTATTTTGCGGCCCTGCGGGCCAAAAAATATCAAATTGCGCCCGCAAATTAGGGCGCAAATAGGTGCTTTGTAAATAAACTTGCTTACTGTGCTTTTTACCTTTATATGTATAAGTAATTTCTCGATAATGTTGTTAGTCAGTTGAAATTTATTGTAACGATTCCTAATTTAGAGATAAGTCTTGAATTTGTAATTTTTAAGTCGAAAATAATTTTTTTTAAAAACATTAACCCGGTCTACGGTGTATTAACTCGCGCAGTCGTGCGGATAATTTTTGGGACTGATATGAAATCGCCGATAAATCGGACCAACCAAAAATTTGTGTGTATTTACGTGTGTTCGCTGTGTTGTGTGTCAGAGTGGACAGGAAATCGGAAACCTCAGCTGACCAACAAAGCGATCGGAGGTTGGACAAAATTTGCCAATTCTCGCAAGGATTAAGTTTTTGGGAACAGAAAATCGTCGAACAGGAATTTTACCCATATCATTTTCATGTAAGTAAAGTGCAAATCTAATGTCCGATGATAATATTATTGACGATATAATCGAAACTTCAATCACCTCCTTCAACTGACTCTGCTTCTAGCGAATAAGTAATTAAATTAATGAACCAGTCTAATTCTGCACCCAATCTTAATTTACCTGAAAGTAATCTTTGTACAATGGCCAATTTTAAAGCAGAATATCTAAATTGCGTGCCGTAATTTGACGGCAATTTCAATGATTTAAATAGGTAACGATGCCGCAAAAGCCTTGAAAAGGAATCTTTATCATAAATTATCACTCAGATTCTGGATTGGAAATTGCCAATATGTTTGCCGAATATTTCTCTGAAGTTTATATTACTAAGTCCTGCCCCAATCACCAGCGTCCTTACTTTGAGTATAATAACAATAACACATACGTCACTAACTATTCTATTTTAATTTCTGATATATAGTCCCATTTAAATACACTAGACACAAATAAGGGACCTGGGCCAGACGGTATACCGCCATCACTGCTCAAGCACTGCAGCTTTGTCTTAGCCCGTCCACTATACTATATTTTCAACTTGTCTCTTTCAAAGGGAATTTTTCCCGAATTCTGGAAACTAAGCTACTTAACACCAATTCACAAATCAGGAAAAAAGGATCTGATAACGAACTATCGACCAATTAGTATTTTGAGTGCCATCCCCAAAATATTTGAACACATAGTAACTAAATACTTAACCCCCATACTAAGTCCTCATGTTACTTCAAGACAGTTTGGCTTTCAAGCCGCAAAGAATACCAAACTTAATCTGCTGGCGTATGTAGATTTTATATGCAGTGCCTTGGAGAGAGGCTATCAGGTGCACTCAATCTACACGGATTTCTCCAAGGCGTTCGATAGGGTTAACCACGCCGTCCTTCTGTCTAAGCTGGAGCTTGTGGGTGTTGGAGGTTCGTTGCTGCGCTGGTTGAAGAGTTATTTAACAGGACGATCTCAAATAGTCCGATTCAACAATTTTCAATCCAAAAACATACAAGTACCATCTGGAGTCCCCCAGGGGTCGCATCTTGGCCCTCTTCTCTTCAACATTTTTATCAATGATCTAATATTGCACTTCAAACACAGTCAGTTTCTTCTTTTCGCAGATGATTTGAAGTTGTACAAGGAAATAACTTCTCCGGATGATTGTCTAGCTCTACAATCAGACATAAATAATCTAGTAGCTTGGTGCAACGAAAATGGGATGGACCTGAATTCCTCAAAGTGCTATTCGATAGTTTTCCATAAGTCAAGATCGCCTTTTGTACATCCCCATTCGAATAAAAATTATATACTCGAAAACGTCCCAGAAATCAAAGATTTAGGTCTTCTGCTGGACTCCAAGCTCACTTTCATCCCACACATCCACAAAGCCTTATCGAAATCTCTCCAGATGCTCGGTTTTATAAAGCGTATAACCCGTGAATTCACTAACACTAGAGCGATTAAACAATTATATTGCTCATTGATAAGGACTCATCTCGAGTACTCTTCTTGCCTCTGGAATCCCCACTACAATGTACATATCCAAAACATAGAAAAAGTTCAACACAAATTTTTAAAATTCATCGCTTTTAAACTTAATACTCCCGAATTGACATACCCACAGTTGGAATCACATATCCACATCAGAAGCCTTGAACACCGACGGAATGTGAAAGATCTTAGGATGCTATATTACTTAATACATAATAGATATAATTGCCCCTTGTTGTTGCATAAAATAGGTTTACATGTGCCTTCTAGGGAAACTCGCCTTAGGGATACTTTTTCCGTGCCGGCACACAGAACCAACTACGGTCAGAATAGCTTTATATCCAGGTCGTGCAGACTGGCAAACGAGTGTTCCTGGCTTGATTTCTTTTCAAGTAACTCGGCGTTTATAAAGCAGTTGAGTGCCTTAGCTTGAAATCTCTATACCTCAAACCTCAAAATGATATAAATTAAAATTAAAATAGTGGAGCTGTTATGCTATTTTTTGTTTCCCTCAAAAATAATTATTATTGAATCGTGTTTATTCTGTGTATAAAATGTTATATGTATTACATTACTTCATGAAATTGGGCCATGCCCGTAAATAAATAAATAAATAAATATTTTTATCAGATCTAAAAGAACCTTTGGGAACTACCATACGTTGAATGCGTCCAAAAGATCTTCCTGAAGCCTTACAGCCAGTTACTTCTGAATACAATACGCAATATTTCCAAAATAGTTCAAACCAAAAACCTCCAGCATCTTTTAATACACCCAAATACGCAAATACATTTTATTCATATAACCCAATGAATACGCAATTTTCATAAAACTAATTCACGAGACCGCCATTTCCATCACAGCCTGCAGTTAATAAGACACTACAAAGATTTTTCATAGACTCTCGAGTTTTCGGTTCCAAATATAGACCTACCACTAACGTCTTCAAACCGAACCCAAATCGACAACTATCAAGACCTACACCAATGTCAATAACCTGGCATAATACGTTCAAACCAACAAATTAATAACAATTTCCAAAACTCAACACCCAAAATACTAAACCAATTTGTAGTTGAAGAGTTATACAACACGAACGCAGCTAGTAGCGATAATGATCAAGATCAATCACACAACACCGATAATATTGCCTATGCTGAACCCAACTACGAATACGTAGAGCAAGGTCAAGATATTTATTATTACGACCTTACCCATTATCACGAGTATTTTGATGCCTCATCACTATCAAATCCCACAGAAGAAAATCCGATTCTACCAACTGAGGAAAATTTTCCCGAACCAGCCGATACCAACACCAGTACTTAGAACCCGAAATAATTTCATATAATAATAATAATACTAGTGAATTATCATATATTTTATTTCCAGAATACAACCTGCAATTTCTAATTGACAGCGGTTCTACGAAATCATTTATTGATCCCCAATTAGCAAGTAAATTTTATCCCTCGCAGATAAAATATGATCCGTTTATAGTCTCAACATGCCGGAAATTCTACTTATTTGAATTTTATAATACATTTGACGGACTACTCGGTTTAGACAATCTAAAAGAATTACAAGCTAACATCGACTATAATAATGGATAACACCCAACACAAAGATTAAATTGCAGTTTCCCAAAACTCGTAGGGAGATAAAAAAATATAACTGTTTCAGTTCGCTCTGAACAAGTTGTTAGAATTAAAACAAACATTCGACATGGTGAAATAATAATTCGCTATCAAAAACTGTACAATTGCGAAATTTCAAACTTCGTTACTCATGCTGCCAAGGGCGGCTATGCATTAACCACTATATTAAATAATACTTGTAATCCGATAACTCTAGATGCTTCCGAGCTTTTTCAAGTTGATCAATTTGATCGTAAAGAAATTGAAACACTAAACTTAAATAAATTTAAGGATTTTGCCGGAAATCCCGAATACGACCCGTCCTTTGTTCGTATACAAGCCACCTAAATGAAGAAGAAAAGTGTGCAATACTAAATCTTTGCAGAGAGTTTTCCGATATATTCTATTATGAAAACACACCTTTAGCCAGCACTAATAAAATTAAAAATTCAATAAAAACCCCTGACGAACAGCCTGTCTATACTAAATCATATAGATACCCTTTTATCTAGCAGAAAGAAGTAGAATCTCAAATAAAAAAAATGCTGAACCAGAACATTATTCGTCCCAGTAATTTTCCCTGGTCATCCCCAATTTGGGTGGTGCCAAAGAAGACCGATGCATCTGAAAAAAAAAATCCGCCTAGTTATCGACTACCGGAAATTAAATGAAAAAACAATAGACGACAAATATCCCTTAAAGAATTTTACAGACCTACTGAATAAATTAGGCAAATGCCAATATTTTACCACCCTTGATTTACCTAATGGGTTCCACCAAATAGAAATGGATGAATGTGATATTCCTTAAACAGCTTTCAATACCGAGAACGGGCACTACGAGTTTACTCGCATGCCATTCGGGTTGAAAAATGCTCCAGCGGCGATCCAAAGAGTCATGGACGGCATTTTGCGTGGAATAACAAATGAAAAATGTCTCGTTTATCTTGACGACATTATTGTATACTCCACATCACAGTGGGCGTCACCCTGATAATATGGAAATGAATATTACTCCTACTGCAACTAAACCCTTTGATATCGTGCATCTTGATACTCACACTTTAGATAAAGTAAAATTCTTAACCATCATTGACAGCTTCTCTAAATATACCCAAGCATATCCTCTCACAGTATTAAACGCAGCTGACAATCTAATCACATTTTTCTCTCATCATGGTATCCCCTCCAAAGTTATAATCGATAACGGAACCGGATTCAAAAACACAGTCATCACCGAGCTATTTCAAATCCATAAAATTAAAATCCATGTTTGTTCCCTAAATCATCGACAACCCACATAACAGTGAAAGAATATTCATATTCTCAGAATATTCCCTCAAAGTGCTTTTTCGAATGTTCTTTTAGGAATGTTTAATGAACATTCTAAGTTTGTTTCGATTGAAATATTCATTTTTGGACATTCTATTTATGTACTAGGAATGTTGCTTCTATGCACCTACTTGAAAGATTGTGCTAAGAACCTACTTTATATAACATTTTTTGAATATTGTCATACGAACATTATTAGAATGTACCCTAAAAATGTTCTTTCGGCTAATATCTTTATCAAGTATTAAGAATATACCTACCAAGTTGTGCTGAGAAGTTTATGTAGGTAGGTAACCATGATAAGAATATTTTCATATTGTTCACCTAATTATTTAAAGTACCTACTCAAAAATCTTAATTGAACAATTAAACAATAATGCTCTATTTAGAGCCTACTAAAAATATTATAAGTATATTCTTTTTTGTTTGCTTTGTAGGACTCCCAAGAGAGGGAGCCACGTGCTATTAAAGATCTACATCTTGCCTAGCGTTTGAATCACGTTGGAAACTGTTTCTCTCAGTTGGCGTGCTTACCGCGACGAGAGCATAACAAGCTCGAAACCGGAGCTTTGGTTAAACACTTGTGTTTTCCAGAGAAGTTTTCCAACAACTCTCTCACTGCCTTTAATATAAAAGGACTGGAAGAGGCATTATTTGGATGCGAAAATTAACATTCCAAGTATATCCTTAGAATCAAACAAGAGTATTATGTCTAGGATGCATATTGAGAATGATATATGTAGATATATTCTAAGAATATTTCAAGCATAATGGTATAATATTCTTTTGAGAACATAACTATAATGTCATTGAAACATTCTTTCAATGTGAGAATATACATTTCAAGCATATTTTTAGAATCAAACAGGAATATTCTTTTCAGGATGTACTGAGAATCTCATAGGTATATTCTAGGAATATCCCAATGGATTTCCTAGGAAGTTCTTGGGTATTGCAAACAGTATTTCTACAATCTTTTCTCAGAACATTCTCAGGACATTCGCAATGGTTTTGGCGAACATTCTAGGCACATTCCTCCTAAAAAAAGAACATTCTTATTACATTCTAAGGATGCAATTTTGTTATGTGGGAATCCAACGGTGTGATAGAAGTTCAGTCCACCTTAAAGGAGCATATCAGATTGTCGAATAATCAGGGATTCCAAAGTACCCCAATCACCCAAAAAATGAAATACGCAATTTTGGCGTATTCAATTCATTCTCTTACAAAATTCAAACCTTTGGACGTCATAAGTGGCCATATCAGTAACAACGACCCATTTAATATAAATTTAGACCAACTACTCTTATCAGATTACGTCGCGGGACACAAAGATAAAACTAAACTATTATACTCCAAGATCAATGAACAACGAGAAAGTAATTGGAAAAATTAATGAAACCCTTGACAAGCCTTCATTATTTGCCCCAGATCAAAAAATCTACATCCGAAAACATACACGACAAAAACTTGCTGATAAATACACACCTCCTATACAAATTGAAACTCTCGATCCTGTACGTAAAACAGTGACAACAACAACCCAAGGAAAGATTCACATGGACAATATTGAACGTCCATTTGATAGAAATAAGTATAGTTATGATACTAATACATACATTATTTTTATGCACTAAGTAGTTATTAAGTAAGGTCAAGCATTTTAACATTTACCATAAACCATCCTCTATCACCGCTTTAACTAGAAATAATTCATTAACTAGTAGTAGTAGTAGTAGTAGTAGTAGTAGTAGTAGTAGTAGGCATTCATCATGTATATTATATCATTTCAGCTTTATCACCCAGGCGCTCGGAGACCAAGAACATGTCGTCATCCGAGAACTAACTGATTACCCGCAGGCATAATTCCGGTTAAACTAGGGATGGAAAAAACGCAAAAAAATTTCATACACTACGATTTAAATCCCATAATTACAGAAATTATCAAACTTCACCAAAAATCGGAAAAAAACCAATCTCTACTACAATCACATAACGAATATAGTACTGTAGTATTTAGATTTTAGCTTTAGAATTTAGGTTTAAAAATAACAGTATAATTTTTGGTGCCTGTTAACTTCTTATCATAATATATTCTTTTTTTTTTCTATCTTCAAGCCGTAAGCAATGCCTTTGTGTGATGCCGATAAAGAGGCGCCGGCAATTTTCTAATGCGCAAAAGATAGACCATGTTTTCGTACCCAAAGCTCAAAGTAGGTCACAGAAAAATCGATAAAGGGAGTAAGCTAAGTACTGTGGCAAGGGTGAGACGCTTCGTTGTCACTTAAAGACAAATATTTAGTTTACCAATTAATCACTGAGACACAGTGTGCGATTATTTGAAATATTAAAGGATAACAGCCGTGTTATCAGAAAAAGGGAAACAACAGCCGTGCCGTGTTTTTCCCGAAGATGGAAGCTGTGACGGCAGTGTCAAAGACTAAAATAACAACTAGCCGTTATTTAACTTGTTTGGTAATTGTTCCAGTATAGTGTGCCTGTTTAAGTAACTGAGTATTTGCCTTTGTATCGGTGTCTGTTGTCGAATACACCAAGTGCTTATGGTAGTGTTTAGCGTTTAGTTGTGTACCTAAACAAAGCCAGTGACAATTGTTTTATTTCGATACTCTGGTATTTAGAACATTTTTTTTATTTGATTCGTATTCGATATTAATCACATTAAATTAATTCAAATCCAAGCCTCGAGTTTTTATTATCCCTAGACAAACAGTAAAAACAGCCTACAGTACTGATGTAAGAAATTATTTGAAACTTTTACAAATAATACAAAATCGAGTAAATGGTAAATGACAAAATAAGAGAGCTTATACCTCATCCTGAAGATTGAAGAGAGGCCTAATAAATAGTTTAGGCTCTATGTTCAAAGCTTTCACAGGAAATCTTGATGCATCCGACATCCGACGGAGTTCACTGTTCACTCCGAAATTCTTATAGCTGAATTGCAAGCAAATCAAAAGAATTTACAAGACAATGTTATGGAACAAAGCTCTTCATCTTTAACTGTCATCGAAAGATTTAATTCAACCTTAAACCAAATCAATCACAATGAGAATCTTTTAGAATCCAAAATTCAACATATATCTATCTTTGTACAAAAAGCTGCTTAAGGTAGTTTTGCCAAAGAATAAATATTTAGTAAAAGTTTTGCCAAAGAATAAATATTTAGTAAAAAATTCTTTGCTCTTTGCGTACTACCCACAAACATGCCTGGAGGACCTCCCTGAGTCCTTCGTTTGCCCTAAAAAGTACCTGCAAGAAGTCAAAAAAACCATCCCATGCGAGATACAACTCTTGAACTCTGACACACACATCTCGGTGTGCGATAATGAATCGTCTAGACACTACCAATCAGTGGATACTTATATTTCCAATGAAGGAAACTATTAAAATTCAGTGTTTTGGCCAAGAAGAAGTCCAAAACGTCATAGGAACATACATTTGCCAAATTCCTATGGGATGCAGAGTCAGCACAAACTCAAAACTGATTATCAATGAACAAAAGCTAATCAATCCAAATCGACAACCCATGTTTTTCCCCGAATTTGCAGAAACGTCAACAATATTACCAGTTTTGAATTTAAGTCGCCACCTTCACAATGTGAAGCTGGACGACTTCCATTAGTTAAAATATGATATCTTAGAAATTCAGCTTCATCTTAACTTCAACCAAATTACTAGAAGTCCAAGTATCTGGACCCTGCTTCTGTATGGGGTCATTGCCATTTGCTGCCTGTTTGCCATCTACAAATATGTGATGCCCATCTTCCAAAACAGAAGAGAGAAGAACGATACCCCCACAGTTGAAGTCCAACTACACCGTCTAGCGTAGAGTTGGAAGTAAAGGAGGGAGGAGCTATTTCAGTAATAGGCGCTTTTCACTTGTATTGTCATATTCCTCCATAATATCATGACATTGTACCTTTTACGACCCTCGAATACTTTCCCAAATAATGTCTCGCCGTCGCCGAAAGCAATACTATTATATGACCCAGACTTTCTGTTAAAGAACCCAAAGATATTGTATGTAAATAAATTAAACATTTGTCCACCATAAACCCCAAAATTCCCAAATAATGTCTCGCCGTCGCCGAAAGCAATATTATTATATGACCCAGACTTTCTGTTAAAGAACCCAAAGATATTGTATGTAAATAAATTAAACATTTGTCCACCATAAACCCCAAAATTCCCAAATATCCTTAATGGTCATTCTTTGGGCGAACAGACTGTCATTTATTGCCAATATTTATTTAGGGTTTTCCAGTTGTAATTATGTAGGTTTTAGAAACGTTTTAGAAGGGATGTAAAGGTCGATTTGTAAGAGATCTAGTGAAGCAAGAAGACAGTCTTAAGACAGCTTCAGTCATAGTAACACATTTTGTTAAAACTCTCTCTAAAATAAGTCTTACTTTTGCTGTAGTTCAATTTCATTCTATATTCCATTACCTAATAAAGCTACAAGTTTCAAACCAAAAACAAAAGTAGTTTTAACCAAGGCAAAACACTGAAGGATCACAACAGATTTTGGCGCGGTCGGTACGATTCAGAAGTATCTAGCAAGATCCAGCAGGATTTGGATACAAAGATTCAAGACATACCATAGTCAGCCAAAGCTATCATCAGCGTTGACCAGTATTGGATTGAATCACAGTTGTTGTGTAACCACTAGCTTTCAAGTTTTTTGGTAAGTGATTTTTGTCTCTTAATGAGGTTACTTTTGTTTGTCTAAATCCTTTATTAATACTTATCTTCCACTATGACTCCTCCTGCCGTAAACCCAGACCTACAAACAATATTATTAGAAACTTTTCAAAACATTTTTAATCAACTTCCTTCGTCAAATTCCAACCCAAATAATGGTAGGTTTTCCGTAGATTTTTTATGCAAACTAATACCTAATAGTTTTGATGGCAATCGTCTTGAATTAGGGCAATTTTTAGCGAATTGTAATAATGCCAATGTATTAGCACAGGACGATCAGAAAAATCCTCTTTTATATTTTATTTTATCTCGAATCGGTGGCAAAGCTAAAGAACAGTTAGCTACCCAAAACTTTGATAATTGGGATACCTTAAAAGACGCTTTAAAAACTTTATATCAAGACAAAAAACATTACGTTCAATTAATGGAAGAGCTAAATAATTGCAAACAAAGTCCTAACGAATCAGTGAAAGACTTCTTTCAACGTTTGGAAACAATTAACTCGCGATTGATATCTACTACTCAACAAAATTGCACAGAACCGGAAGAGATTCCTGGAAAACTAAAAATGTTGAACGAAATTGCTTTAAATAGATTTATTTATCATTCGAAACCCGAAATTTCGCGAATGTTGAGATGGAAAGATTTTGATTCGATTAATTCTGCGTATAGTGCAGCTATTTCTGAAGAAAGCGCTGTGGCTATGTCGCGCAGTTCAACTCAGTTTTGCAAAAATTGCAAAAACAACTCGCATTCTACAAATAATTGTTTCAAAACAAGAAATCATGATGCAAACGTAAGAACTTTGTTTACGAATAATCAGATATTTTGTCGTTACTGCAAAAAACAAGGGCATGTTATTGAAGAATGTAGAAAAAGACAATATAATAATAATGCAGGAAGATCTAATAATTCGATGAATTTCCATGTTAATCGACAGCATACTAACCAATCTCATCAAAACTCTAATTCCCAAAACTCAAACTATCAATGTAATAATAGAAATCCAAACTCTAACTTCCAAAACTCAAACTATCAACATAATAACAGGAATCAAAACTCTAATTCTCAAAACTTAAACCAAAACTCGAGCAATCAAATTAATAGAAGACCTTATCGAAATTCGACAAATCATAATCCAGTTTTTCGCGACTCACCTCATACGAATTCAAGGCAGAACGCGAACGTTAATTCAATTCAATACAATTCTAATGTACCAAATTATCAACCAAGTCATTCAAATTCTTTAAACTCCAACGCTCCTCCAATGACGAACACCTCACTGGAGGATCATCTCAAAACTTTAGCGGTGTTCGAGAACGACGAGAACTAACAATATTTCTTGCTGAAAATAGCTCAAGTTTCATTGAACTAGAAAGTAAATATTCAAAAAATCAAAACAAAAAACTCCGATTTTTACTAGATACTGGTGCAAGCTGCTCATTGATAAAAGCCAACAAACTCAATCCTGAGATAACAAAATTTGTTCCTTCAGAAAAAATATCTCTTCATGGACTCTGTCCTAATTCTCCAATTCAAACAGTTGGAACTACCACAATTCCTTTTAACATTAACAATCAGATTTTGAACATAAAATTCCACATACTAAATCAGGCTACAAACGTCCCTTATGACGGTCTAATTGGATTGGATTTTATTCAAGATCAAAACGCAAAAATCGATTTTAAAAAACGAACTCTATCTCTAAACTCATTGCCATTTCAAATCCCTATCGGATTAAACGCTAATCCTAACACTGGTTCTTATTTTGTTCTCAAATCTCGTACGGAAACAATAATAGAAATCAACGTTCTAAACCCGGAAATAAAAGAAGGGATCATACCAGATATGGAAATATCTAAGGGAATCTATTTATCCCGAGCATTGACTAAAGTAAATTCAAATAATAAAGCTTTTGCAACAATCTTAAACTCAAAAGTAATTGATTTTCAATTAAAACCTATTTCAATCTATTTAGAACAGATTCCTAAAGAAAGCTACTGTTATTTTGCTTCGGAACAAAGTACTGAAAATAATTTTATTAAAAATAGGAGCCAACTATTGAAACAAAATCTTAGATTAGACCATTTAAACCAAGAAGAAAAGAGCTTCATAACTAATCTTTGTGAAAATTATGAAGATATTTTCTTTCTACCTGGAGATACCCTTGGTTGTACTAACACTATTAAACATGAAATAAACATCTCTGATTCTAAGCCCATTCATACAAAAACGTACAGATACCCAGAAATTCATAAAACCGAAGTTAATAAACAAATCAATAAAATGTTACAACAGGGAATAATTCAACCGTCTGCATCGCCTTGGTCTGCCCCTCTATGGGTAGTACAAAAAAAATGGACGCTTCGGGGGAACAAAAATGGCGCGTAGTGGTTGATTTTAGAAAATTGAATGAAGTTACAGTTGGTGATGCATATCCAATGCCAAATATCGAAGAAATTTTAGATCAATTAGGCCATAGTAAATATTTCACCACACTCGATTTGGCTTCTGGTTTCCATCAGATTCCAATGAGAGAAGAAGATAAACCAAAAACCGCTTTCACTACACCTTTAGGTCACTGGGAATTTAATCGAATGCCTTTTGGATTAAAAAATGCACCCGCTTGTTTTCAAAGACTAATGAATGCAGTTCTTACTGGTTTACAAGGGTTACAGTGTTTCGTTTATCTAGACGACATAGTTATTTATGGATCAGATCTAAATCAACATGTCTCACGTCTTGAAGCGGTTTTCGACAGACTCAGAAATAATAATTTAAAGTTACAACCCGACAAATGTGAATTCCTCCGTAAAGAAATCTCTTATCTCGGTCATATCATTTCTGAATCAGGAGTAAAACCAAAACCAGAAAAAACTATAGCAATAAAAAACTTTCCCATTCCTAAAAATCAAAAAACAGTAAAAAGTTTCCTAAGTTTAATTGGATATTATCGTAAATTTATCAACAATTTTGCAAAAATTGCTAAACCATTGACTAATCTTCTAAAGAAAAATGTTGCTTTTATTTGGTCTCAAGAATGTCAAGAATCTTTCGACACCTTTAAAGAAATTCTAATAAATGAACCTTTACTTCAATATCCAGATTTTTCAAGAGAATTTATTTTGACGACCGACGCTTCAGACTATGCGATTGGTGCGGTCTTAAGTCAAGGTGAGATCGGGCAGGACCTACCTATTGCATACGCAAGTCGTACGTTAAATTCTGCCGAACAAAATTATACAACTATGGAAAAAGAATTATTAGCAGTAATTTGGAGCATTAAACATTTTAGATGCTACCTATATGGTAGAAAGTTTAAAATTGTAACCGATAATAAACCAATCACTTGGCTTTTAAACTGTAAAAATCCCGGAAGTAGACTGATTAGATGGGGATTATTACTTAATGAATACGAATTTGAGATTATTCATAAACCAGGAAAGTTTAATACTAACGCAGATGCTTTATCTCGATGTCTAAATATCAACATTATTTCTAAAAATGATACCTTTGAAAATTTTATAGAATATCATTACAAAACTTTAGATATCAATCCGCAACTTGAAATAAAAAATGGAAATCTATTCGATTTTTTTCCAAAAGCAGTTTATTTCTCTACTGATTTGGACGAAAGTAATCAGTTTTCAGAGTCCATAAAAAACAAATTCGATTTCAACGATAGCATAAAATCAAACTTTGAATTATATTCAACTTATAAGTTACAAAATAACAATAAAAAATCCTATTTAATGTTCGTGAAGACTTTTCATTTTGAAAATATTTCTTATAAAGACGTCTTTTATTCATTCCGGAACTTACGTACTGAACTAATCAGAGATAATATAAAATACTTCTATTTACCTGACATAACGAAAAATTCTCCAAATTTAAAACAATCAATGTATTTTGAAATAATACACTATCTTTTCAAGGACACGAATATAAAAATATGTGTTATTAGTTCAGAAAAAATTATTATTAGTTCAAGAGAGGAAATTTCCGCAATTCTAAAAGAAAATCACGATTCAAAACTAGCAGGACATTCAGGTTTTACAAGAACATATAAAAGGATAAAAGAACGTTATAAATGGCAGAACATGAAAACTGACATAAAAAAATATATAAAAAAATGTCCTTCTTGTCAAATAAACAAAACAAATTTCAAACCCAGTAAAGCTCCTATGATGATAACAACAACTAGCGAAAAGCCTTTCGAAAAACTTGCTATTGATATAGTTGGACCTCTTCCAATTACGGAAAACGGATCTAGATTTCTCCTTACGATGCAAGACGATTTAACGAAATATTCGTATGCCATTCCTATACCGAATCATGAAGCAATAACAGTATCAAATGAATTATGCAAATTTATAACTTTATTCGGTATTCCCAAAACTATTTTATCTGATCAAGGTACTGATTTTATGTCCAATTTAATAAAAGAACTCGTAAAATTATTTAAAACTCAGCATGTCACAAGCACACCCTACCACCCTGAATCTAATGGCGCTTTGGAGCGTTCACACCTTACTTTGAAAGATTATTTAAAACACTACATTAACGACAAACAAAACAACTGGGACGAATTTATACCTTCTGCAATGTTCGCTTACAATACACATACTCACTCTTCTACTAACTATACACCATATGAACTATTATTTGGATCCAAACCATTTTTGCCAAGCTCTATAACTAGCAGACCCGAATTTAAATATTCATATGACGATTACATAGGCAACCTAAAACTCAAACTTAACATAACTCAAGAACAGGCACGTAACAACATCTTGAAATCAAAAGAAAAATCGAAGACTTATTACGATAACAAAATAAAAAAAAATCATTATAAAATAGGAGATATGGTTTACATTGTAAATAAACATATTTCCCCTGGTCTAAATAAAAAACTGAGTCCTAACTTTAAAGGCCCATATAAAGTCACTAAAGTTTTCAATAACAATAATATTCAACTACAAATAGGAAAAAAAATTATTACGTATCATACTAATATGATAAAACCTTTTGTTTCAGATCAAAGCAACAATGATTAATAACGCTAATCTACTGTTCCTACTTGTACTAACTTCCATTTCCGTTTGTGTTAGAGGCGATAATTATCACATTACTAATCTCCACGATCATGCCGGTCTTTATTATAATAATCTTGGCCAAGTTAAACTTTCAAATTCTAAATTTGTCCTATTTACTCATCTTAATGTAACTGGATATGAAAAGAAAATAAAATTTATTTCTGGAATATTGAAAAAGTCATTCGATCTATGTTATAGTAATGAAATTGTTGAATCTGAAAATTTTCTATGCAAAGATACTATAAAAGTCGTCCAATCTCGGTTTAATAAATTGCTCGGAAAATCTGAAGTTGTCAGCGAAATAATCGGTACTAATACGAAAAAGACTAAAAGAGGAATTTTTGATGGTGCTTCTTACGCATTCAATTGGCTATTTGGCATGCCTGATGCCGATGATGCTAAATTTTATGACAAATCGATAAAAACTCTAATTCAAAGTAATAGAAATACACAACTTTTGATGAAACAACAAATTGGCATAATTTCTAGTACGATATCTAATTTTAATTCTAGTATACGAAATTTTAAATGTAGGTAGTCAAGAAACTCTAAACTCTAATATTAAAATTTTCAACTCCTTCTCAGCAGATACCAATAAACGTATTCACGTAAACAAACTGAAACTTATCATCAGTTCACATATTGCCTTACTCACACAAATATTAGAAGATCTGAACGAAGAATATGATTTATTAATCTCAGCTATAACAATGGCCAGACATAATATCCTACATCCAAAAGTTATAACACCAAAACAATTATTAAATGTACTTTCGGAAATCAAATTGAACAACGGACTTCAATTACCATTCCCAATATCTTATTCAACTATTTACAAATATTTTGAGATCAGTAAACTAAAAGTTTTTCATTCTGATAACATAATTATTTTTGCAATTGAAATTATTGCCACTTCCAACACCTCATAATTTTTCTGATATTCATTCCTATATCCTACCTGATTTTCCTTACCTGCTGATAAGTATTAGTAAGGTTAGTTATGTGCAAATGAAAGACCTTACCAAGTGTACAAGGCTCACAGAAGAGGAATTCATCTGCCAAAACACTCAAGCTACAAGGATTCAAGAACCTCCTAAGTGCGAAGTCGCATTGTTTACATCATTTTCTACCAAAATCCCGGCTGACTGTCATACCGTTACTTCCAAAGCAGACTTCGAGATATGGCATCCACTGAGCGACAACTCTTGGCTTTTCGTACTATCGACGCCCTTACAGCTTACTCTGGCTTGTGATAATTTTCCAATCGAAGATATAAAAATTGCATCAACAGGGCTGTTAAGTTTGGAACCCAAATGCAGAGGCTATACTCAAAATATTATCTTGGAAAGCTCAGGAATCATTACACGGAATATTTCAAAACAAATTTCAGATATCAATATTGCACTTGACGATTGCTGCTATGCCAAAGAAGCCAGATTCAACAACACACCAATCACACTACAACCAATAAGACTTTCCAATATCAAATTGGTCGATTTACAGTTTGCGAATCACAAACTTGGACAACTGGACCAATTGCTGGATGAAGAATTGAAGAAGCCATTTATTATTCAACACTCTCATTGGTTCATTATCATTATTTCTTTTATCGCGTCAGTTGTTCTTTTGGTAATAGTGTACAATTTTCTTAAGTGGTGCGGATTAATATCATGCATTAAAAGTATGTTTTGTTGTACTAAAAGCCCAAAGCACATATCGGATTCCTGCTGTATTAAGCTTTTCAATACAAATATAAATACCACTCCAGGGACAAGTCAAAACATATCAAGAATTCTAGAAGAAGAAGCCAGAACAAAAATGGGCGAAGGGATTGAACTAAATAACCTTCTAAGTTCCAATGAAGCAACCACATCCACTACGAATTCCATGTCCATGCGAAGATCAGTCACCCCAAGACCGTCCATAAAAATGTCTTAGTAAAAGATATGTTTGTATATTCTTAGGTATAAGTTAGTTTACATTTTTTTTTTCTCTTTCCTTTTTATTCCTACCTTTATATTAAGTTAAGCTTCATATTATTTTACGTTAGTTTTTTATAATTGTATTTCTTAAAGGATTTGTTTTGAAGAAATTTCTTTATGAAAATTTCTTTTTTTTTCAAGGGGGAAGTGTCATATTCCTCCATAATATCATGACATTGTACCTTTTACGACCCTCGAATACTTTCCCAAATAATGTCTCGCCGTCGCCGAAAGCAATACTATTATATGACCCAGACTTTCTGTTAAAGAACCCAAAGATATTGTATGTAAATAAATTAAACATTTGTCCACCATAAACCCCAAAATTCCCAAATAATGTCTCGCCGTCGCCGAAAGAAATATTATTATATGACCCAGACTTTCTGTTAAAGAACCCAAAGATATTGTATGTAAATAAATTAAACATTTGTCCACCATAAACTCCAAAATTCCCAAATATCCTTAATGGTCATTCTTTGGGCGAACAGACTGTCATTTATTGCCAATATTTATTTAGGGTTTTCCAGTTGTAATTATGTAGGTTTTAGAAACGTTTTAGAAGGGATGTAAAGGTCGATTTGTAAGAGATCTAGTGAAGCAAGAAGTCAGTCTTAAGACAGCTTCAGTCGTAGTAACACATTTTGTTAAAACTCTCTCTAAAATAAGTCTTACTTTTGCTGTAGTTCAATTTCATTCTATATTCCATTACCTAATAAAGCTACAAGTTTCAAACCAAAAACAAAAGTAGTTTTAACCAAGGCAAAACACTGAAGGATCACAACAGTATATAAGTAATTCCTCGATAATGTTAAATTAGTCAGTTGAATTTTATTGTAACGATTCATAATTTAGAGATAGGTCTTGAATTTGTAATTTTTAAGTCAGAAATAATTTTTTTTTTAACGTTAACCCGGTCTACGACGTGTTAACTCGTGGAACATTGTTTCATTGTTGTGACAATTCTTTTCCTATCAACCTATTTTGAATATCTATCATTATGACTTACCTCTTCCCAGACAAGTTGTTTGCTGACTCCCGGTCGTAAGTTCATAATTTTCAGCTCGGCAGCTCTTAGCACTCCATCAGGCGTGAATTCTAGATTTGGCCTCCCTTGATCTGCTTCAACGCTTACATTTCGTAAATACTTGAAGAATTGGTCACCTGTATCCCACCTGGCCGCACCTTCACCTTCACACGACAAATGAGTTGTGAGCGATCTATGTCGATTGGTTGAGTCTGCGAGAAAATCCTCCACACCGTATGCGTATACCTGAGAAGAAAAATATTTTTTAAATATTTATAGATAAATTTATCATTTTCGTAACATGTTCCATTTCTTCTTATTTCCATTATGAAGTTGTATTTTCGCCGTTTCAGAATCAGCTAAATAATAATAAATCATAACTTAGATAATTTGTGAAGTATCTAACTCAATTTAATTAATTCAATATAATACCAGTATTGCCATCTATCCATAAATAAGATGAGCAAGAAAATGCAAATATCTGTTATTGAGAGAAGTACCTACTAACACACCGCCATCTAGTACCTAATAAATTTATTTTTAAATTGTGATAGGTTTCTTCAACTATTTTTATTATTCCTCATTGACAGTCATTGATACTTTCATTTGAAGAAATTATGTTTATCCTGCTTTCAGCATATGAGTATATTTCTGTCTTTCTCTAACTTCTGATTCTGAAATGATTATTTTTAACTTCATGACCCAATTAATTAGTGGTTTTGTGTTTCTAACATAACCTTAATTTAAATAATTATAATTTGTAAAAATTT
The DNA here is from genome assembly GCA_917834065.1 of Ceutorhynchus assimilis. Lineage (NCBI taxonomy): Eukaryota > Metazoa > Arthropoda > Insecta > Coleoptera > Curculionidae > Ceutorhynchus > Ceutorhynchus assimilis. The sequence goes on from OU892277.1 coordinate 75,991,942, forward strand.
GAAATAATTCTAGTGTGTTTTTATCTATTCCCATTTAATCAGCGTGGTGTTTCATTAACGACGTGAACACGGTCTTTTGTGTGTGTTGAGTGTTGTCTTTTGATTGGTTCAATGGTTACTACGCAGTTAACTATAAAAAACACAAGACTGGTTTTCCTGTAGGATTTTTGGTTCTAAAAAGCCCTCTTCTTTTGCAGACCGTTGATCAGGCAAGTCGACTTTTACTTTGTTTTTATTTATTTTTTCCTCTTCAGATTTCTAGATTTCCCCTTAATATTTCTCGTTTTATTTCACTATCAAAGTCTACTATCACTGTTGGGTTTTTATTACCTGATAGATTTTATCTTATCTACCTTTAAAATATAAATATCTAATTTTAATTTTTTTTTATCTATTGTGAACCTCCATTTTGTTTGGTACCTACCACATTTTTCTGAGGAAAGTCAATTTAGAGTTTGGGCAAATAAATAGGCGTTGCTGATTTGGTTTTCGGAATCAATTGTTAGTGTGGGATTATTGGAACATTTGCTCTAAATAGAGTCGGTGTAAACTAAATTTGTGTGTCCATCCCTATCAACACTTTGACGAATCCAAGCAGAAGCCTGTCTGGCCATTTATTGTTTGACTCCCTCATTATCTTCTCGAGTAAGGAGAGTGCTGAGAGGGTGAAATTTTAAGATTGAAATCCGGATAGGCTAAATTCATTTAAAAAGTTATAATTAAAACATCTCAAGAATTTTGACAGTTCCTTGGATTTAATTTATTTCACCCTCAGCTTTATCCTGTAGTACCAATAGTAGCTACCTCAACTTAAAAGGAAAATGTATCTATTTGGGGAAAATCTAGAAAATTATTTTTTTATCTTGTTCAATTTTTACTAAATTTTTTTCAATTTTTGGCTGTTCAGCACGACTGCACGAGAAGCAGCATTTTGCTGATTGTTAACGAGCATCTATTTTTAATCTTGCTTGGTACTCAATTATTGCTACTTTATTTTTCATATTTTATTTTACTCTTTTTTTTCGAATTATTTAATTGTTTTTTTATAAAAATATTTTTCGAATTTGCAATAGTTACTCATACCTGATTCTGTTGGAAAGAAGTGTCTGCATAACAATAAATTTATAATAAACTAATTTCATATCAATTTTTTTTTTCTTCGCAAGATACTCGCTTTTTAACAGAATTCAGGAATTTAATATTCCGACATTTGGTGAACCTGATACTGTAAATTCTTTTCTAGGTACCTATTCCTCAAAATCATCATTTGGAGTCTGGATCAGCTAGAGTGACGTCACACCAGCAATCTATCCTTGTTCCTGAATATAGGAAACCACCTGAAGAGCTCCGGATTGGAAAAGGTACATACCGTATCAGTGTCACCGAAAAAACCAAACTGTTAACCGTCAAATTTTGAAAAGTAACTTGTAACTAACAGTATTACGTACATTGTGGAAATAAAATTACCTATTGTTTGTTGGAATTTGAGTGGTTTCATTTGAACATAGAGGGGCTACACGTTTTCTTTATTTTTTGAATTCCACGACCCTATAGGTTCTGTTGCTCTAAATTACAAATAAGTAGTTTATTTGTAACGATAATCTATACAAGAACTTGACTGGCCCAATGCATAAAATGAAAAATGCATCTTTCATGATAAGTATGTAATTTGATATTAGAGAAAGAGTTAAATGGAACAAGAAGGCCTTAATGATCTTATCCAAAATGAAGTTATAATTAGTAAGGATAGTAGTGAATGAAAATATTACAAACTTACTGGAGCTATTGCTAATGAGCGCAAGCCAAATAAGATGCACGAGATTGAGTGGGGCATGAATTAGAAAATTGGCATGATGATGAATCAAGTTAGTATGTATTTGTGCCAGGGACCTTATCCAATGAAATTTAGCACGGTAACCCAGAAAACATTCAACCAGTAGTCAGAAATTCAGTACGACCCAGAAACGCTCCACAGTTTGAGACAGACTATGTTACATGTGTTCATGTCGGCCTGACAGTATTGAGGACATGCCGTCGATAGTAGCCGTGACTTTTTCCTGGCCTGATGCCCAAAAATGGAAGGGAGTCATGAGTCATGTATTAGGATGCGTTCGTTCAAGGAGAACGAAGCCTGACAGTTCGTGAGTGTAATTGGGTGTTTAAGGTTAAAAAATGCAGTGATAGTCTAGATTATAGAGCAAGATTGTAAGGACCTTTCATCAGAATAAAAGTCCGCCCAAAATTATCCTTAGCTATGCTCAGCGTTTGTTAGCTTGGGGCGGCTCGTGCCGCTACCGAGAGGCTGTAGTAGCCAAAACGATTTCCCACGCAATGCACAGTCTAGTGTTTGTCCATTATTTCGCGGGCGCCACTGGACTGTAGAAAAACAATTTAAATGGTGATGTTCAAAAATAGTCAATCCAGACAGTATCCAAAATATTTTTATAATAGAATTAAAAAGATAGGTAGTATGGTTAAAAATCTGAAAAGCAAACTCAATTCATTACTTGAGTATAAACTTTCCCAAATAGACACAAAATTTAAATATAAAAAAAATTTATTGTATATTCAAGGTTAATTACAACAGTTTAGTTAATGGCAAAAATAAGATGATCACATTAGGTCTCTACATACCTATTTGAAACAATTTTACCGGTATTATCCACTAGTTAAATAAATAGATAATACAATGTGGTTTTGTCGATCCGATTAGATCTCAATGTAGCGTTTCAAGTTGTCTGGGTAGGATCGGAAAAAAAAACGCAGAAGTCTGGTTTTTAAAAATGTCGATGTTTGGCAAAATCTATTTGCATCTTCAGGACATAGTGGAGGCGCATAGGGAATTTTGTGGGAACTTATTGATTAAAGTTGGCAAGGTAATTTTTATGTTCAATTGTATCATACCGAATACTAAAATGTTTCTTGCCGCCCTGAGATACGCGTCATTCAACTCCCACTCCCCCAGAGGGCTGGAATTTTTAAATAGCTCCATCTTTGGAACCAATAAAGATAAAAATATCGTTCTTACAGCAGAATTTATGTCTTATAGTGTAGAATGAAATTGTTTACGTTTTTAATGAAAAATTGAAAAACTACAAATTGAAAAAATCACTGGATGCACAAGTTGAATAATTAAAACAATACTTTGTTGGTATTGTTGATAATACAATAACAAATACATATATTTTATTCAGATAACACTATAGACCTATAACTAAGGATACAAATATATCCATGTGCATAAGTCTGCGCATAACAGAATATTGTGAACAGAATAGAGACTTATTCACTCTCCGCCACTGCTTGGATCAGAATCGGGCTTAGCTTCTTCGGATGTTTGATTTCACATGTGCATATTTCAGTGCATTTTAAGTTATTCGCTACACATTTGCATCGTCTTGTACTGCATCTATTCTTCTTGCAGGAACAAGATATTAAATTCAGGTCATCTGGTGCAGTATTTAAAGTTATAGGATTGGATTGAATAAATTGTTCGTACCAACCAAAATCCAATGGATTTAGATAGAGCACATGAGTTAAATGAGCATGTGTCTATATAAAAAACTTGTAGCCTCGATCTTTGTAGCTGATCACTTTGCATTTGATGTTTTGGAAAACACATGTTTTCGGTGCATAGGTATAATGAACACACTAACTCTTCTATATCAGAAACTATATTGTCCAAGTTGATAGTGATATCACCAATATTTGCCAAAAAGTTAAGCGTCCCTTCATAAGAATTCTTGCAAGCTTTCTAAAACGTTTGTTTTCCTGAAAAAAATATTTGGTAAGTGAATGAGACCACCGTGAAATTGGGTTAGATGAGATTTATTGAACAGAGATAGCGCAGAAGCGTCCTCTACCACTGCAACCTTGTCAGATTTATTGTGGTATCTCCTGTCTGATCTTAGAGTGCACCGTCCAGACTCGTCCTTCTGATAAGACTCCAGAGCAGGGAAACTGGTCACTCGATATAGCTTGCCGGTTTTGGCTTCTCCTCACCAACTTTTGTGAACCTGAGCCTGCATAACGCTTCGCGATATCACCACACATCTACGGCAGTTTCTTCCGCCTCCTGGCAGAATCGCCATAGGCTATCTTCTGCCATGCTCATTCTTTCCAGGTGCTTATTGAAACTCTACAATGCCCTATTAATTGACTTAGCATTATCCTTACAACCTTACGGCTATGGCTTAGTAGGTCTGATGTGAACTTGGGCAAGCACGGTGAAATTGGGTTGACCTTTCCTTGAAAATCCCCCAGTAGTATCACCACCAGACAACGCATCTAGGGTGGGTAGTGCCACTCTTTGTAGTTTCGCCATTTTTTCTACTATAGCAGAAATAAGAATTTTCCGTTCTTTGGGTCCAGTTCTCGTGTTGAAAATAACTTGACAGTTGAAGATATCTTAGTACCTACTTCAAAATCAAAATGAAAACATCTGTATCTGGGAAACATATTGTTAGTAAATGCATCTTCATTTCAGCTTCTTCTTGAGTGCTAGCAAGTTCTATTATATATCCTCTTTGGTTCGAAAAGCAAGCGTTTTGCCAAGCAAATGTGAAAGGCTTTCCTCGAATAATCTGACAATTCGTTTTTGGTTGTACGGTTATAGTGTGCGATAAGAAATCTGTCCATGATAATATTGGCAATATTTGTTATGTCTTCAATATGAAATTGTCTGCTATTCGCGCGTTCAAAGACAAAAATTTTAAAAAATAGTTCGGTAGATCGAGTAATCAAATCTACCGATTTAGACGATAGGTATGATAAGAACATGTTGAAAAAACTTTTAAAAAGCATTGTTCACCGCATATCTCTGAGTATTCGAATAGAAAAAGCATAAAGAATAATTTTATTCTGTGATAAAGATGAAAACGCTAAAATTGGATAAAAATCCACTAATTTCAATCAATAAAACTGTTTTAGGGTTTACTTCAAAGTTTTATTAGTGACCTAAATAATATTCAACTAATATACCTACAAATAAAATCCAAAAGACGAAATCAATAATTTTACTTCTAACAAAAATCCTGCAAATTTGTGCCTATAGGAAGCGCATGTAACCAGACCAAATATCAGAAAAAGAATTGGATATGAAGTGGAAACCACACATTATACCACTGCAGATCAAATTCAAGCTATACCTAAGGAATAATGGATTATCATGACTATTCTCATTGCTTTAGGCACATAATATTTAATTTCTTTTGTATATTATAGATCACTATCATGATATATAATTTATTTTTAAATTTCTTCAAAGCAATTTTTGAATAAACATCATAAAAATACATGTGGATGATTTCAATATAAACTATGGAAGTGATAAATTGAAGAGGAGAGAAAAATATATTTGGAAAAATTGAAATACGTCATTGTTCGATCAAAATATTTTAGAAACTAAATTTCATCAGAAAGTTATTGAAAATTGAGCATTATGTTGGTTTTCCGTAATAAACTTTTTTATCAATAGATTCCCTCATAAGTAATATGCACCACTTATAAGGTTGGAGAATCCCAATACGTTGGAAGCAGCTATATATACATCTAAAAAACCGAAATTTTGGAAATCTGATTGATCCTCGAATAAATTCAGGTAAAGACCAAGATTCAAACAAACTAGAGACCAAATGTTGCGTCATAAAAAAAGCATGTCAACACCAAATAAATTTTCTTCCAAAACGAGGATTAAATTTCTCAAACTCAGAAAATTTCAGACCAAGTTGGTCACTCTTTCGAAATAACAATTTTAGGCGTTTCTTCGCTATCAATAATAATTTTGTGCCAAAGTATATGCAAACACAACATAGAAATCAAAACAAGCCAAAAGATGGGGCCCACAAATTATTAACCAAGCTTCAATGGAAATCCCACACAAAAGACAGAATCCCACACAAAAGACAAATTCGACAAACATAAATAGATATCAGTTCCGGAAATGCATTCATAAATAATGGGAATAGATCCAGTTTCATTTTCCAGGAATTGTGCAATTGAGAGATATCCCATGTAGATTTATCTTCAAATAAATTCATTATACATAACAGATTCATTATCCCAAGTGCAAACAGCAATAAATGCAGTATCATTCCACAATGCAACCACAGAATTTCTTTTGCTTGCCAGTTTTTAAACTAAAAGTTTACACAAACTAAATTAACATAATTGATAGGAAATTTGAGTCATTTAGTGCCGGTACTTTTGCTCTCATTTGACAGCAGTTAAAAATGATCAGGGATTAGAATATGCTCTAACCACATCATACTTATAGACCTTGGCCCATGCAAAACTTTGACAAGGTATCAAATTCGTTAATCGAGAGCAAAAGTATCGGCCCTTAGTTTAGAATCACCAAATCATATTGAAATATCTATCAATTATTGAAAGGAAATAAAAACACATTGCTTTGAAAGCAATAAGTAAGTTTTACCTGTCATAGCCGCGTATGATACTCTAATTCCGGTACTTGGAGAATAGAAACTGTATTTTAAATTATGCATGAGAAGGAAATGTTAATATATCAGAATCTTTATTGAAAGTTAAAAAGTATTGTGCTCATAGAACAGCATTACACTTGAGCTCGAATCCAGTGAATAGTAATTTTTCCGAAACTTGACCTGTTGAACCATTCTAAGTAATAAACATTTAAATTTTATCATGGATACAAGAATTCCAAGCTTTCCAAAGAATTAGACGATAAATTGGAAAATAATCTGAAACATTTGTGATTGGACACTGGAATTAGAAAGTGGAACACGCCATTCGTCAACTTTGTCTGGAATAAAAGGATATTTTCTCTTATGAAGGCACATTCTTAAAATCTACAAATTCTAATTCAAAGTAGAATTATTTGAACAAAACATGGTTGGAGAATCAAAGGACATCGCACACATCTTATGGGTTTTCGGGGACCGGTCGATTTTTTTTGAAAATTTGGTATGCTGTAGTTCTAGCAAAAATAAGCATTTTTCATCATTGCACCAAATCTCTAAGTATACAGGGTGACCCAGTAAAGTATTTAGTTCCGGATATCATAAAACAAGCCTTTTGATTATCGATGTTAGCGCACCCTGCAAGCTACATATCGGGATTTTTGTTTTCGATTTCGCAAATAAAAGTCAAGATAAGCCTAATATGTTATACAGGGTGGCGAAGCAAGCGTATCTTCTAGAAATCCTGCCCTATTCTTAGAGATAGTGTTACCAAAAAGGTCGCACTGGCTTTTATTTGCTCGTAACTTTTTTAATAGGTAGCGAAAAACAACAAACCAAAGCAGACTATTTACATTGCTAATTATAATATTAGGACGATGAGAACAAGCGAGCACTTAGAGATAGTGTTACCAAAAAGGTCGCACTGGCTTTTATTTGCTCGTAACTTTTTTAATAGGTAGTGCTACAATTTATAGTGGGAAAATGGTAGAATACAACCTAAATACACTATAATATTTTCACTTCAAAAATCGTGATTACCTAGTGCCTATTTGCACTGCCTTGAAGACACCTAAGGAACGTATTTGATGAGTACTTCACATTGTGTGCTTAGCCCAAGTACCAAACAAATCTAGGAATGTAGGAGCACATGCCCAAAGTTATAGCACCAACTTATTAATTATTATACGGGGTGTCCCAGCCGAGAGTGACCCATTTTACATGCTTATCTATAACTTTTAAACCAGGTGTGCTAGCTACCTGCGGGTGGCACCATCCCACTTCTCTTGGCTTAGAGTTTTTTTTTAGTTGGTTGCAAACTTTTTCGATACTAATTCAGAGCCAGAAAGGAAAAAAAAAAGTTTTTTCTGACTGTTTTCAACCAATGAAATTCGCTCTGACTGGTTTGTGATTTCTGCAGAAACAGACCTTATATCACACGCTGAATATGTGTGAGTATATCATATCACGCGGAATCGTGACAACCGATGAATTGTGATTAGGTAATTACTCTGCGTGCATGCAGCGTCTGACTCAAACTGAGCGGCTGCAACCAGTGTCTGTACCCATATTGGGCGGCCGAGATAACACCCGCCAACACGCTTAGCAAGCGTGGCGTTTTGATTGCCATGAACCTCCCAAACACCATGTTACAGTCGAAATCCAAAACAAGATTACCCCAGATGGGTAGAGCTCGAGCCTCATAGAATCCCATTCCGATATGAAATCGGACAGCCTCACGGACTCTGGGGGAGGCAAGAGATCGACGAAAAACAACAAACCAAAGCAGACTATTTACATTGCTAATTATAATATTAGGACGATGAGAACAAGCGAGCACTTAGAGAACTAGAGGAAGAACTGAGAAATATTAAGTAGGACATAGTATTTCTATGCGAAACACGGCTGCAAGGAGAAAAAATGACTACTCTAAATTCTGGGCACAACCTGTTTCAAAACAACTCAGAGACCAACTATAGCCAGGGGGAGTGGCTTTTATCGTTAACAATCAATTCAAACACCTTATTACTAAATACCAAGCAATATCAAACAGGGTGATATACTTGGTAATAAGCCTAAACAAAAGATACACTATCCAACTGATACACTGCTACGCACCTATAAGTACAGCGACCAACGAAATGATAGAAGAAGTATACGAAGACATTACACGGGCCAGAAACCTCGAAAACACTCAATATGTAGTTATTACAGGAGACTTTAACGCCAAGGTAGAAAAGAAACAACCAAGTGATACATGCTACATAGGGAACTTTGGTCAGGGAGAACGAAACAAACGAGGAAATACGCTCGAAAACTTCTTAAACAACGAAAAACTCTACTGTATGAACATCTTCCAAAAACAAACTCAAAGCAAGTGGACGTGGCAAGGCCCAGGCGGACTGGTGAAAAATGAAATAGACTCCATTCTTGCAAACAGAAACACTATCTGCAAAGATGTCACAGTGCTAAACAGGTTTGACACAGGAAGCGACCATAGACTAGTGCGTGCCAAGATACAAACACCAACATAGAAAGGAGAAGACTAATAACCAGACATTAATTCCCTACAAGAGATGCCCTGCAACTCAATCAGGAAACCTATCAAAAAGAACTGGAGAAGAAGCTAATGCCAGCGACACTCCACGATAATTATATAGATGAAATCCTCAATAAAATAACACATGGCATAACTACAGCCACAAAGAAAACATGCAGTAGGATAAGGCAGAGATCAGATACCAAATTAAAACCAGAGATGATAGACCTAATAAAAAAAAGAAGAAAAACTGACTCCCCAGAATATAATACCCTAAATAAAACAACGAAAAAAGATATAAGAAAAGACCTAAGAGAAAACAAAACAAGCAAAATCCTGGAAACTATAGAGAGAAATAAAGGCATGACAGTTCTAAGATCGAACCAAGAGAGGGGAAAACAGAAAATTGTAAAAATAAGAAACATTCAAGGAAACCTTATCACAGACAAACAGGAAATTAGAAGGGAAATACAAATATTCTACGAACAGCTCTACCAAACAACTATACCAAGCCCAAATGGACTACCTAAACACATTACAAACGTAGGCTCAGAAGACATGCCGGAAATGTCACCATCATAAATTAAATACGCACTCCAACAGATGAAAAACGGCAAGAGTCCGAGAGAAGAATAACACCGGAAATGCTGAAGATGGGTGGAAAAACACTAACAGGGACAATAGGAATGCTGTTAAACAAATGTCTGATAAAGGGAAAAATCCCGGAATCATGGAAAAAGTCGTGATAATATACAAGAAAGGGGATCGCTCAAATATAGAAAACTATAGACGAATAAGCCTACTATCACACCTATATGAACTTTTCACTAGAATCATCAACAATCGACTGACTGCGAAGCTAGACTCCTACCAACCGGTAGAACAAGCAAGCTTTCGAAGGGGCTTTAGCACTACAGACCATCTGCAAACAATTAGGGCAGTCATTGAGAAAACAACAGAATATAACATACCCCTACATCTGGCGTTTGTGGACTACCAGAAAGCCTTTGACAGCGTTGAAACCTGGTCTTTTCTATCGGCGATGGAGGACGCAAGAATCGATTCGAGATACTTTACCCTTATTAAGAATATCTATGATAAGGCAACCTTTCACGTTAAAATAAACGACGATCTTAAAACAGATAAAATATCAGTTGGCAAAGGAGTACGACAGGGGGATACCATCTCTCCCTAGCTATTTACCCTAGCAGTGGAGAATGTTTTTAAGAAGTTGGAATGGGAAAACAAGAGCTTAAACATCAATGGAGCATACCTCAATCACCTCAGATTTGCAGACGGTATAGTCTTGATGAGCACCAACATTCAAGAACTGAACAACATGCTAAATGAGCTAAACGAGCAATCCAAGAAAATAGGCCTAAAAATGAACCTGAACAAGACCAAAATAATGAGTAAAAATTAATGTAACATCACCATAGACAACGTTATCATAGAAAATGTAAAACATTACATATACTTAGGACATAAAATCAAGCTGGGCGGAAATCAAACGCAGGATCCATTTGGCATGGGTGGCATTCGGAAATATGAACTTTATTTTTCAAGATAAAAAGGTACCCATAAAACTAAAAAGGAAAGCCTACGACAGCTGTATTCTGCCGGTTCTCACCTACGGCTCAGAAACTATGGCAATAACCCGAAGACCAGCTGAGCAACTGAGAGTCGCACAGAGAGCCATGGAGAGAATAATGCTGGGAATCACCTTAAGGGATAGAGTACGAACTGAACAAGTACGTGATAGAACCAAAGTGACAGATGCTGTGAAAAGGGTAGCAAGCCAGAAGTGGCAATGGATCAGACATGTGGCGAGACAAGACCCAGATAAATGGACCCAGAAAACGACACTCTGGAGACCAAGAGGAACAACAAGAAATATGGGACGGCCGAAGAAAAGATGGATAGACGATGTCAAAACGGTGGCAGGCGGACAATGGATGAGATTAGCGAGAGTTCGCGGGACATGGAAAAACTTGGAAGAGGCCTATATCCGACAATGGATGGGCACCGGCTGACGGACCTTTTGGGTCTTGTTTTCAATTTCAAACTGGGTTTAATGATTGTAAGAATCCACGTTCAAATAAAAAGGTATACTTTATCACTTTCCGCTTTCCGCCATCTCGTATTTTATCTTATTTGTAATTTCTTCGATTTCGTGACATCGTGTAAGACCACATTTCTTTAAATCGTACAAAAACTAAAAAAGTTACGGGCAAATAAAATCCAGCGCGACCTTTTGGTAACACTATTTCTAAGAAATAGGGCAGAATTTCTAAAAGAATACGCAAGCTTAGCCACCCTGTATATAGTGAGCTTTTCTAGACTATTTAATTGCGAAAGTGAAAACAAAAATCCGGATGTACCTTGCAGCATCGATAACTAAAATACTTGTTTTATGATTTTCGGACCCACTTTACTGGGTCACCCTGTATAGTTAGAGATTTGATGCAATGATGAAAAATGCTTATTTTTGCAATTACTACAACATACCAAATTTTTTAAAAAATCGACCGGTCCCCGAAAACCCATAAGATGTGTGCGATGTCCTTTACCATTTCCAGCACCTATAATTATGGTATCAAAAAAACTCGATCGCTACTCCGAAAAACCTAATTTTAGGCTACCTATCGATTATAGAAAATTAAAAATGGAAAACCATTGATGTTAAGTTTCCACTACCAAATATCGAGGAAATCATCGATAAATTAGGGAAAATATTGTTAAGCTTCACATAATTTAAATTTAAATACAAAACATATTAAAATACCATTATACCTATAATTGGAAAGTAATAAAAACATCCTGTCAAGAAATGACAATGAAATAAAGTTGACATGTCATACCATTGCGTATGATAACACAGGTCTAGTAAACCTTGAGAATAGTATATTCAATAATGCGCCAGAAGCAAATATTGCGATAACAGAATCTACAAAAAAAAATTGAACATTCTTGTGCTAATTAAGTTTCAAATAAGAAACTTTACTTTTTTAAAAACTTTATTTTAATTAAAAGTAAAAGTAAAGTAACATATGAAGACTGGTGGAACTAGTTGCTGCTGCAAAGCATGAAAGCAAAAGAACAATTGTGCATGGCTGCACCGCTTTTTATAAACAATAAATGCAAGTTAGCAATATTCACTAAAAACGTCAACAATTGTGATGTCATCGTGGGCGAGCAATTAATATGCTCCTTTAAAGCAATAGATTGATTAACTAATTAACATTAGTTGATATGGGAATCGTTCAATATAACTCCTCCCACCTTAAGATGTTGCAAATTCGGGTTGTTTTGATTGATGACCCAAATCTGACAATTCGATTTGCACATTTGTTGAAGTTTTCTTCTTTTTACAAAAATAGTATGCTGAAACTAAAAATATGATTACAATGCTTAAACCTATGATTATATAAGTATTAGTATAATTGTAAGAATAGTTAAGTTCTTTCAAAGGTTGAACTTCTAACTTCTTTGCTTCTTCAAAGGCTTCTTGAAGTGTCTCGTGGTTTAATTCTTTGATCTTGAGCGTAGTAATATTTTCTGCTAGATCTGGTATGTCCATTTTTGGTATTTTCAACTCAAAGTTGAAATTTTCATTTATCTTTTTAAATGTCTGATTGTTTATTGTTATCCGACAAGTATCGAGAGTGATTAGAGTTGGTTTCATCAATATGTCCATGTGACTAATTTTATCACATTTGGTAACAATGGTTTGACTCTTTTTGGGTATGATCAATAGTTGACCATTTGCGAGTTGTTTAGTTGTTGCTTCTTCGTAATGTATTTTTACGAATGAGCACTTTTGTTGTCCGTCAGTAATTAGACTGTAGATGCATGGTTCTTCTTGTTTAAGCATTTCTTCGTTACACAAGTATATGTTTTCGACTCTTGGGCATTCCCATTGGATATTATAATATGAGTCCGTAGTAAGTATCAAGTAAGGGAACTTAATTCTAACCGTGAGGTTTTGGATTGGGATAGGATATAATTTATACAAAAGAAAAGGTCTTGGGTCAATAATAGGTGTATAAATTACAAATATTATAAGTTCGTTTTGGATTTTAACTTGTGTTTTCATAGTTTCAAAATATTTGATTACGTTGTCAAATGGAATCTGCTGTTGTTTAGGTATATTATGCAGTATTTGATTCAGTTCATTATGTTGAAGGATCGTATAATGCATAACTCCTAGCTGTGCGAAATTAATAGCAAGTTGAATATGATCTATTAAATTTTGTATCTTATTACTTTGCATGTTTATGTTGTTCAATATCAAATTGAAGTTTAACATGGTGTGAAAATTATGATTTTCATTAGTAATATTATCAATTTTCTCTGCTAAGAGCTTTTGATTAGCTTCAACATTTAAGAATTGGTCATGGAATGTTTTTGTGACTTTCTTTAGTACTTGTGCTTGTTTTTCTAGATTTTTATTGATAGTACCTTGATTTTCATTTAAGATTTGAATATATGAATCGTATCTAGCACCATCTTCTGAATCTAAAGTACCATAGAGCCATTTCTGAGCTGTTCCCATAAAATTGAGAAGTCCTCTTTTGCTTCTTTTATTACCAATAGTCTTAACCGTTTGTTTCATTAAGTCTACTTGTAATTGACTTGTTTCAATGTTTGTTTGGAACAGAGTGGACCATGTTGTTTTATTCAACATCTGTGTTAATTGATATAATGAACTCAATGTTGTTTCTAATTTGTGTATTCCTTGTAATATGATAGTTGTATTGATATGATAAAACGCAGTATTGTGTTGTATGGTCATATAAGTATTTCCTAAGGAAATTGGTAAAATTGGATTTTCCAACGAGGTCATCGTATAGGCGTGGGCAATTCCTATTACCATAAGGGACGTTAGGACGTTCATTGTCTTTCACCTGAAATAGGATATTGTCTCTTTACATTTTGTTTACTAAAATGTCTTTGTGTTTGTTTATCGTATCGTGGACTTATTTTGTTTCTATTGAATTGCTTTACATAGATTGGGTTTTGCAATTCGGGTTCAATTTCTCGATTCTCATTACGTTTTTCGAGTACTTTAGTTTGTTTTGATGTTAATTTATTCTGAATTTCTCTATTAAGAGTAGCCAATGAGTCCGCTAGATTATTAATATAATCAGTAGTTATTTTATTTTCTGTTTGTTCAATTGGAATTGCATAATTTAAATCACCCTTAATTATTTGAAAAGGAGTAAACTCAGTTGTACTGTGCGTACTATTGTTGTAATTTAAAATTGCAATTACCATTAAATCGATAACATTTTTTGTTGGGTTTTGAAGTTTAAGAGTTGTTAAACTTTCGCGTAAAGTTGAATGAAATCTCTCGATTTGGCTATTAGAGTTGGGATTTCTAGGTGTTATGTAATGAAATTCAATATTGTGTAGTGTACAAAGGTCAGTTATAATAGTGTTTTTGAACTCAGTACCATTATCTGAAGTTATTTTCTGGGGGATTCCGTGGTCACTAAAATATTTTAGGAGTTGTGATGTTATTTCAACAGCTGTTTTAGTATTAACGGGAAGGGCTTGGCCAAATTTTGAAAAACTGTCTATAATCGTTAAAAATTTTTGATTATTACTTATGTACGTGTCAACATACAAATGTTCAAATGGTTTTGAACCAATTGGTGTAGGTTTGAACATTATTTTGTACGGGTGTCGTTCATATTTGGTCTTATTGCATATCTCACATGCTTTAACGTATGTTTGTACATCTTTCTCGATGTTCGGCCAATAAAATCTTTTCTTTAGTGCCGCTACGTTTTCAGTTATTCCTCTATGGGATGTCTTTGTTTCATGATACAATTTTAGTTTCTCTTGTTGTTCATCAATTTCGGCTACGTCTTCGACTAGCGAGTTAGATATATACAATTTAAATGAATTTGCATTAAATGCTGACTGCAAGGCTCGTAATATTATAGGTTCTAGTGTCTTATTTAGAAAATGAAGACAGTATGTGTCAGGGGCCATATATTCTTTAACTAAATTGACTATTTGGTCATTTGATGGATTGTTTGGTAGAAAGAATATGATTCTCTTTTTATTAGGAAAAGGCCTAATAATTTCTTTCCTAATTGTATTATTATTTGAGTAGCGAAATATCACTTGATTAGGGAAGAGATTCACATGTTTCTTCGTATATGGAGCACCTATAATTGGATTTTCCAAGGATGTATGTATAGTTTGCTCTTCTGAAGGTGTTGATATTGTTTCTTCATCTTCTGAGTTTGCCCTTTGTTTAGGTTTTATTGTAAGGGTTTTTTCTTCTTTATTACACATTTTTGAAGATTCTCCCTGTTCTATTGGAATTTCTTTCTTCTTCTTTGGAGGGATAATTACTTGTGAAATTATTTTAATCTTTGGTGCATTTTCTTTTTCAGATGCAGTTTTTGTTGATTCAGTGTGGTCTGATGTTGGTTTGCGCATATATGGTTTTGATTCTGTGAAATATTTCCTAATTATTTCATCATTACATAAAGGTGTGTCTCTTAACATATCTCCTAATTTATTGTGAAATTCTTCATCAGTTTGTGCTGTTACTTTCGCATCAGGATCTGATGATGATGAGGTTTGAAGTGTATTTATTTGTAAAGGTGGTCTTGATAAAGCATCCGCGTTCATGTTAAGGGTTCCTTTTTTATATTTAATTTCATAGTCAAATTCGGATAACTTAAGTCGCCATCTTACTAATTTAGAAGTTGGTTCCTTTACGTTGAATAACCACTGTAGAGGTTTGTGGTCCGATAAAATAGTAAATTTTCTTCCGAAAAGATAC
Source organism: Ceutorhynchus assimilis (assembly GCA_917834065.1). NCBI lineage: Eukaryota > Metazoa > Arthropoda > Insecta > Coleoptera > Curculionidae > Ceutorhynchus > Ceutorhynchus assimilis. The sequence goes on from OU892277.1 coordinate 76,007,720, forward strand.
GGTCGGAAGTATTTGGTTGCCCAAACAATTGCTAAAAGTTCCTTCTCTATGGTTGAGTAATTACATTCTGCAGGGTTCAACGTACGACTTGCATATGCGATAGGAAGGTCAGAGCCGACAGGGCCTTGAGATAACACTGCTCCTATGGTATAATTTGATGCGTCAGTTGTTAAAAGAAAAGGTCGATTAAAATCGGGGTGTTGTAATACGGGATCATTTACCAGGATATTCTTGCATGTTTCAAAACTTTTTATAAATTCCACATCATGAATTATCTTCTTGTCCTTTTTCAAGCATACCGTCATTGGTTTCGTTAATTTAGCGAAATTCTTAATGAATTTTCGGTAGTAACCTACTAATCCTAAGAAAGATTTTATCTCTTTGACAGTTCTTGGAATTGAAAATTCCTTTATTGCCTTTATTTTGTTCGGATTAGGTTTTATACCGTTTGGCGTTATCACATGTCCTAGAAATTCTACTGTTCTTTGTAAAAATTCAGACTTATCGAGTTGAATTTTTAAATTATATTGTTGTAGTCTTTCAAATACTTGTTTGAGGTTTTTCACATGTTCTTGAAGTGAAGTCGAAAATATGATGATGTCATCCATATATACAAGACATATTTTGTTTTGCAATCCAGATAACACATTATCCATCGCTCGTTGAAAGGTTGCTGGTGCATTTTTAAGTCCGAATGGCATTCGAGTAAACTCATAGTGTCCATATTCAACATTAAATGCCGTCTTAGGTATAGAGTTGGGGTGCATCTCTACTTGATGGAATCCAGATGCGAGATCCAATGTTGTGAAATAATTGCTTCGTCCTAATTTATCCAGTAAATCTGAAATGTTCGGTATTGGGTACCTATCGTCAATAGTTTTCTCGTTGACTTTGCGATAATCCACTACCATTCTCCATTTCTGTATGCCAGAAGCATCTTTCTTTTTTGGCACTATCCATACTGGTGAGGACCATGGGCTGCACGAGGGTTGAATTATATGTTCATCCAACATTTTTTTTATTTGTTGGTTAATCTCGTTTTTATGTATATGAGGATACCTATAAGTTTTTGTATGAACGGGTATTTCATCTGACGTTCTGATTTCATGTTTAACCTGATTCGTGAAGGTTAACTTATCATCGGGTTTATGAAACATCTCCGGAAACGCCCGTACTACATTCTGTAATGCATTTAATTCCTCTTTATTTAAATGCTGAGTACGTAAAAATTCTATTGGATTATTATCATATTCATGTGGGTAAAACGACGTTACTTGTTCTATATTAAATGTCTCAAAAGCTTCTTCATTATAAATAGAACTTGCTTCTGCTAGGTCATCTATATGCGTAGTAAGAACAAAAGGTTTATCTGTTAGATTATGCACTTCTAACAAAGCTGTTCCATTTATAACCTTAGCTATTGTTTCTGGTATCATGTATTTATCCGTTTTCACTTGAGGTATTAAAATCTCAGTATTTTCAAGGATGTCTGTATTAAAATGACAAAGTTGAATAGTTTTTGCTGAAATTTCTAAATTTTGGGTATCAAAGTCTGTTCTAAATTGAAATGGAATTGTTATTTCTTCATTACTAAGGCACATATTTGTAAAGTCAATATTTAAATTATTTTCTTGTAAAGTTTTAATTCCTATAATACCGTCAAAATATTCATGAAAATTATACATTATCATGTCAATATCCTGATCAATATTAAATTCATGTAAAATTGGAATTCTCACTTTACCATGGGCTTTTCTTGTTCCCATACATGTAGTAAGTTTATTTAAAGAGTTCACTATAAAATCTGGGAAGTATTCTTCCGCTATTGAAGGTCTTATTAATGAAGCATAACTACCTGTGTCTATTAAAAGCTTACAAGGTGGATCGAAAGTTTCAATAAAAGGTAGTTGATTGACTTGGTATACATTTAAAGTCAATGCTGATTGTTGGATTCCAAGGCTAGTGTCTGAAAATTTTCATCAGGGCTTTCTTGGTAATCTTGACTTATTTGATCGTCATTTATTTCTGAGTTTTCGGGTATTTCTCCGAATTCTGAACTTTCATAGTTCTCAGAAGTTTCGTCTGGTTCTTGTAATTGAATTCCATATATATTATTTATTTCCTCAATGGTGTATTTTGAAGGACCTGCATTGGGATCTGGTCGAAAATAATTTGATTGTTGGGGTTGAAAACCTCTTGAAAAATTTCGTCTATTAATTTGGGAATCTTGTCTTCTTGGTTGAATAGATACACCAGACATAGGTGTCGGTTTTGTTAAGGGAAGGTTATTGTTTGGTTTAAAAACATTTGTTTTGTTGTAATTTTTACCAAACGTACCCGAACTAGTAGGGAATTTATGGGTTATTGCTTTTGTCTGTAAGTTTATTGGTTGTGAAGGAAATTGTGGCTTCACATGGAAATACGGGTTTTGTTGTCTTTGTTGTTGTTGTGTATTGTTTTGTTGGTGTTGAAATGTTTGGTTATTTTTTGTCTTAAAATTCGAAAAGGAATTATTTTGATTTTTGTTAAATTTCATATGATTCTCAGCCATCTGATAGTTTAGTACAAAAGATGTTGCTGCGTCTAATGTTATAGGATTCTGAACCATTAAGATTGTTCTAAGCTCAACTGGTGAATTTGTTATCAAATTCTGTACTGCTGTAACTTCATTTTGAGCTACAAGAATATTTGCAACTGCTAACAAATTACTGTCACACATTATTTTTGAAGTAATTCTGTGATTAAGAGCTTTCAATCTTTCTAAATATTCATAAATTGATTCCTTTTGGTTTCTTGATGCATACATTAATTCTTGAATCAAATTTTGACGAGAATAAGGATCTCCATATTTAATTCTTAGAGCTCCTTTAATATCTAACCATGATTTTAAATCTGGACGTGTCATCAAAAAATTTCCAGCATCATTGATAAGCTTTGATTTTATCGCAGTTATTACATATTCTTTTTGGGCAGGATCCCCTACATAATAAGTGTGATAAAATTCATCAATATTACTAATGAAATACTCCAGATATTGAGTTTCGCCACCAAAAGGCTTCAAAAGTTGAACTATGGATTTCAAATTTTCACCCATGTTTCTGTTTTGTCTTGTTGATTGAATATTAGGTCTTAATTGATATAATTGACTTAGATATTCTTCAGTATCTGATTCAGATTCAGACATAAAAGAAAACTTTAATTAAACAAGTTTTATTTTAGAATTAAAAATTAAAAATTAAAATAATAGGAATAAAGAATGTTTTATCCAAAAATAAAAAGTAGATTTTCTTGAAAAAAAAATAGGTTAAAACCTTTGCAAAAGAATTCAAGAAAAATCCAAAAATAACTCTTAAATATGAAACACCAATAACAAAATATTAGGGAAAGGTTTACTTACTAGGCTCGATGCTAATAACAGTAACACTCTCACTATTTATACGTTGGTTCTCAATGTCTCTTATGTCCAGTTAACGCCAAGTGAAGTGGACAGGAATTTCCTCAAATTTCACTCCAATGATCACTGTAATCCAGGTTTCACTGCAATCCAATTTTCACTGTAATCCAAGTTATCACTTATAGATTCAGTTCGATTGTCTTTAGTAATTCGCGGGTCACGATCTCGAAATTCGGAAAAACTTGTGCACTCTGAACATCCGGTTTTTTACGAAAAAAAACTGTAAAAAATTATCCGCACGACTGCGCCAATTAAGTTTCAAATAAGAAACTTTACTTTTTTAAAAACTTTATTTTAATTAAAAGTAAAAGTAAAGTAACATATGAAGACTGGTGGAACTAGTTGCTGCTGCAAAGCATGAAAGCAAAAGAACAATTGTGCATGGCTGCACCGCTTTTTATAAACAATAAATGCAAGTTAGCAATATTCACTAAAAACGTCAACAATTGTGATGTCATCGTGGGCGAGCAATTAATATGCTCCTTTAAAGCAATAGATTGATTAACTAATTAACATTAGTTGATATGGGAATCGTTCAATATAACTTGCTCATGTTTCACCGAACCATAACTTGTTGAATGTTAACCAATCAAATTTATTCAGTGTAGAAATTGAAAACCTCCAACTGTCCAGAGAATAAGACAAAAAGCTAAGCCCTCATCTAAAACATTTGATAGTGGAACCCTGCAGTCATGAAAGTGAAGTTGTGTCTTCAGACTTTGTCAAGTTTTACGTATGCTAATGAACACCAAATTAGAGTTACTACCTATCATGAAATACTACTTCAAGAAGTAAAAACCTAAATTAATAAATGATTAGGATAAAACATGAATATATAATCAAATTTACGAATTCCAGCACAATATTAGTATGTAGTACCAAAAAAACTTGATGGCTTCGGCAAACCAAAATGTCGAGTACTTCTGGATTTATAGGAAATTAAATGAAAACGACCATCGTCAAATTTCTACTAATAAAAATAAATTTTTCGATTTCAAACTCGGGAAATGGATATCAAATCGAAATGGACTCAGACGACGTTCAGAAGACCGCATATGGTACAGACATAGGATTCTACAAATACCTGAGATAGGCAGTCGGGTTGAAAAATGCCCCCGCTATGTTTCAAAGATCTACAGTGTCCCCCATAATGTTCCCTACATATGGGATTTTTTTTTTATTTGTAGGATATGGAATTTTTTCTTATGTGTCATCGATCCTACATGTCAGTTAACCTAAAAGTACATTTTGACATTGGTCACGTGATCACTGTTGTGGCGGCAAGTTCGAAAATTTAGATATGGAAACGCGGAAGGTGGGGTTAGATCACAAAATTTCGGAACAAGTTATTTGAAAAAAGTCATTAGAACGATGTTTTGGGGGTGTCTGTGAAATTTGAAGAAGAAGCAACAAAAAACAGGAAATTACTTGTTTTTCGCCATAGATCTCTTATCAAATAATATTATACAATTTTTATTATTGCAATAGTCCAAGTACCTCAATATTTATTGTGTATTGGTATATTGGTAAAACAAACTTAAATTCTTCATAGGAATGATTCCCAGAGGATTAAATAAAAATATTCAACTAGTACATGAAACTTTTCTGTAGCAATGGCTTGTATCTTGACAGTTTCTGAGATTTCCAATAACTTACTGTTGATACAACAATTGAAAAGAACCGGTATCGAGATTTTTTATGAAATATTTCAATACAGTTCTAAAACACCTTACTTAATTGTCAAGATACAGGGTAATGCTACAGAAAAGTTTCATGTGCTAATCGATAATTTTTATTTAATTCTCCAGGAATGATTCCAATGAAGAATTTAAGTTTGTTTCACCAATACACATTAAATATTGAGGTACTATTTCAATAATAATAACTGTAAAATATTATTTGATCCATGGCAGAAAACAAGTTGTTTCCTAGTTTTTGTTGCCTTGCCTCCAAATTTTGCAGACAGCCCTAAAACATCGTTCTAATCACTTTTTTCAAAGAGCTTTTCCCGAAATTTTGCTATCTAACCGCACTTTCCACGTTTCTATATCTAAATTTTCGAGTTTGCCGCCACAACAGTGATCACGTGATCATTGTCAAAATGTACTTTTAGGTTATCGGACATGGGGGACACTAATCGATTACCTTAAACTAAATTTGAAGTACAATTATCTGACGAAGTCAATCGATGACAAAGAGGTGGCACTAGGCATGTTTTTGGACATAGAGGGAGCGTTCAACAATGTTTCAACAACATCACTAATGAACGCACTTAAGCGTAGAAATATTCCGCACACTATATGCCACTAGATAGAAGCCAGCCTAAGAGACAGGATCGTTAGATCCACTTTGGGCGAAGACACAGTAGAAGCAAAAGTGGGTAGGGGCTGCCAACAGGGCGGCCGTATGTCGTCCCTGTACTGGGCCGTCCTAGTCGACGTTCTTCTGGCAAAAATGGTCAAGGAGAGATTCCACTGCCTTGGTTACGCGGACGACATAGTCATAGTAGTGAGAGGCAGACGCCTTGAATATGCTTCAGAAAGAACCCAAAACGCACTAAACATTGTCGACAATCGGTGTAAGGAGGAAGGACTGTGGATTATTCCGCAGAAAACTGCAATAGGGTAGTGGACAAGGTATAATTTCAATGAAATCGATGATCGATTCTTCATTTATGGAGTTAATAAACAATATTCGTATCAAAAGAAATTTCAGATAAAATTACTAAACTTGTTTAAAACGGCGGTAAAAGTAGAGTTTTGGGACGCACTATTTGAACGGCAATATTTCGCGCCCTGCTTCTACGTCATAGCTGTTGCATTCAAGTATGATTTAAATAAAACCTACGTCCGATATTCGACACAAACTTACTCTTTAGTGCAAAAAAGAGAGAGCGTCTCTCGGGTATTATTACATTTAGGCGCACCCTCAACATAACCCCACTTTTTGAGAGAATTCTATTTATCAATCAGTGCGTAGAGTCTCGTTTTGTCCTCGCCAGAGTGTGGGCGGTTGGTTTAAGGAGCTCAAAGAGCTTCACCGGGTGGTGCACTAGAGGCGTGTAGAGACCAAATTTTGGCTCACCTCCGCGAGTAAAAACCGAGATTCATCGCCATCCGTGGATTTGTTTGCGTCTTTTTGACTAAGCCGGCTTAGATTCCTAGATAAACAGAAGGTTCACGTGTGGTTACGTTGGTAAAATGGCGGCCAGAGTCTGTGACTCGTGAAAACGCTGTTTGTTTTGACAGAAAAAGGTTATATCCGGTTTCAGCGATTGATCTAGGCAAATCCTGGATGTGCCTTTCACATTAAGAAACATTGAAGATAGAAGAAAAGAGTGAAACAAATAGGGGACCTATGATATGGCCTAGAGCCATACAACATCAGGGTCGCCACGAAATCGTGCTGGCAAATTGCCTCAGTAGCAGCGCCATTAAAACAAGCAAGCAAGCAAGCAATCAGTGCGTACTGAGTTTATCGGCATCTTTTTCTAAAAGCATGTAAAATATAAGGACGTGCTATTGAACATACATAACAGCTATGACGTAATTTCCTGGCGGTAAATTATAGCGTTTAAAATAAGTACAAATTTGTTAATTTTTTTTAACGTATATTTTTGTTTCCTAAAATCAAAGAATCATCAACAATTGTTTATTTTATAATGAAGATTAATAAAAGAAATATTTCAAAAAATTGTCCACTACCCTATTGTCCCCTTCACGAATTGAAGCCTAGCCCTAGGCTTAACAAACTGGAAATTCCCTTCTCGAAAGAAGTCCAGTAGTCAGATTTGACTCAATAAATTCGTTCAAAAGGCAAAAATGGCCGTTGGGAGATGCAGAAGGCTCTACGGAAAAAGCTGGGGGCTTAACCCTAAGATGAACCTATGGCTATACATAATGTTAATAAGGCCAATGATAACCGTCGGTTCGGTTCCCTGGGGACTAAAGGTCACGCAGGCTGTAACAATAAGACTCCGAAGTGTGCGAAGGCTAGCATACGTATGCATCACAGGGACCATGAAAACGACACCAACTGCAGCCCTAGAGTTGCTGCTGAACCTGCCGCAGCTACATATCTACATACAGGGTGAAGTAAAGGCAGTACGTTACAGACTCAAAGGCCAAGGTCCGATTATAAAACACCAAAGGACCATGAATTGGAAGATAGAGGATCAAGAGGTCGTCTCCTTGTCCGAGATGCCTTCAGATAAAGCAACTCCTCCTTGTATTTTCAGCAGGCACTTTCGAGTCGCCATACCAGATAGGAAAGACTGGAAGAGGAGAGCCTGGGCACTTCAATTAAAGCAGACCAAATCTGGTACACCGATGTTTTCATTTAATCTTGGATTCAGGGTATCTGATTTGTTTCAAACATGTGTGGCGAATTCGGTTCCGAAGGGACACATTCAACACACATTTTTTTCTAATTTGTGTCTAAATTGTGTTATGCTATACGATTTGTTTAAGTTTATATTGATGAATTTTTCACTATTTTTTACGTTTTTAGGTGGTCAATACAGTCCTGCTCCCAGTTATTTGGGACAATGGACAGGCGAACCATGATGATTTTTAACGACATTCTAAGGCAGGTGACACACTGGAGAAATAAGTTTCTGGAAACTTGCTGCAAGAAACTGGGAAGGACCCCGCACACGTCTTATGGGTATTTGGTTTTCTGTCAAACTCAATGACATTTTGATATGTGTTAGACCTTGACTTCCTGATAAAAAGTTCTCATGGGCCCTAACCAATCTTATGATTAGTTTTTGAGATACAGGCTCTTTAATGTCCAAGAAATGTACACATTTTATATGTATTTACATCTACCTGTCACCTAATAATATACCAGGATGGACAGGTATCCTCACACTCAGGTGATAGGTAGATGTAAATGGATATAAAATGTATACATTTCTGGGACATTTAACTTCCTGTATCTCAAAAACTAGCCATAGGATTGGTTCAGGCCCATGAGAACTTTTTATCAGGAAATCAAGGTCTAACACATATCAAAATTTCATTGAGTTTGACAGAAAACCAAATACCCATAAGAGGTGTGCGGGGTCCTTTGTTACATTATCACATTACGTTCAAATGAAGCGGAGCACACTGGCGAAACAACTTCTGCTCTCGTCTTCCAGAAACGCTAGTGTGCTTCGCCTAATTTGTATGTACCTATGTGTCTTGTGGTAATGAAACAAATTTCCAGTTTCTTGCAACAAGTTTCGGAAAACTCATTTCTCCAGTGTATCACCTGCCTAAAACTCACACTCAAATACAAAACAAACGTGAAACCAAAAACAAACATTGTAAAAACGAGGTCAATTACATGCCAAACTAGGAGAGTAGGGATGTTTTCGAAATGTCGCCAATTGGGCACATTTCGTAACACACAAGGCACATATTGGGTACAGATGTGCCCGGTTACAAATTGTACCGATTTTGGGAAAAATTTAGCCACAGGACAGTCTCAGGTGTCAGATAAGTTCCTATATTGCGCCTGTATGTCCATTGTAACATCGCAAATGTTACTTGTTCCTTTTTCTTTCAAATTTTATTTTTATATTACCTTTTAATGTTGAAAGTCAGGGTTTCTGCTACTAATAATATTAGCAATTATTAAATTATTAAACTAGAGGGCACGATTTTTGTTTAAAGGACCCCGCACTAATCCTATGGAAATTGGGTCCCGGCTAAATTTTCTGCCACTTCGGCATATGATTTTGAGTTTTCGAGCTTCTGATTGAAATCTATTATTGCGGAAATATGCTACCATCGCTAGTTTCCAAGTTATTGGGCCTTTTTTTTTGGTTTTTTGGTCTCGCTCGGAAATGGTAAACGTCAAAACTAGTCGAATGGTTTTGACGTGTACCTATTGTCAATAGGTCTGTTCGCACTTTGCACAGAAATCACAACCAGTCAGAGCGAATTTGATTGGTTGAAAACATTCGCAAAACTAAACTTTGTTTAATGATAGTTGATACTTTTTGCCTTCCTTTTTTAACAAATAGAAAATGGACTGAAACAAATCAAGGACGGCAAAAACGTTCATCGGTTCATAAACCAGAAGTCATTAATTTTAATTTGTCAAGAAAATTGAATGTGTCATATGAATAATTGATCTACGACAACCCTTTTTTTTTCAAGGTATGACGTGTTCGATATCAAAAGTATGAACCCTGGTGAAACGATCTGTAGTTTCAACCAATGAAATTCACTCCGACTGGTTTGTGATTTCTGCGTAAACAGACCTAACAAACTTCAACAAAATCTAATGGCGAAAACCATTTGTAGAATGAGTGCAAAAAACATGTATTTCCGTCACTTTCTTTTACATGCTAGTAGAAAAGGACATGAATACACTCAGTGCGCACTGAACCTACCAATGGATTATAAAATGCAAACAAATAACATTAATGATAGAATATTGGCGAAAGTACCCGCTCATTGAAACACGCAGAAGTTTTCACTTCAAAAACTGATCAAACAGACTCGAGTTTCAGAACACGTCAAAACCTTTTGACGGTTACCCCTTCCGAGCGCGACCCAAAAAAAGGCCCAATATCTTGAAAACTAGCGGTGGTAGCACTTTTGCGCAATGATAGCTTTTGATCAGAAGCTCAAAAACTATAATATGCCAAAGTTGCAGAAAATTTAGCCGGGACCCAATTTCCATAAGATTAGTGCGGGGTCCTTTGACGCACCAGTTTAGTACCAACGTTTTCTGTTGACTATTTTGAGAAGAAGCGCTGTCTACTCACCTTGTCCGTTTCATTTCTCTAGTTTTTCTAAATTGTGCCGTCGAGCTGAAAGGTCGATCCTGGGCTGAAAACCGCCATCTTCCTGAGACTAGTGCTGGTGGAAAATAAAGTACCTTATCGGCCATAAGTCATTATCTTCACGAAATAAAGTTGCGTAAGGCAATAATCTGCTGATTACCGAAAAAAATTAAAGCAAAAGTCTTGCGAATACCATTTTATTTAAGTTTGAATTTCGGACCCCCTCGTGGTAGGTCTTTTTTATTTTTTTTTAAAGTAATGGTTGTTCAAGGAATGCCTCCATTACTTAGGGTTTCCCGAGGAGCAGTTTCTCTCAACGAATCTATTTCCAAAAGGCTACATTTTTGGAGGAGCACCATTTTCGTGCAGCGTGGGCATAGAGCTCTTGAGTCCCTCACGTGTTGATACCTGTACCTCCACATTTGAAGACAACTGAGAACTTCTAGCCTCTATCTACTTTGATTCGAAGCTAGAATCTGCAACTTCCTTGTGCAGCTTCCCTCGTCAAATGGTCGAGAATAGATGGCTACTGTGCTCTACCTTTTGTTGGAGTGGAAACTTGTATAAAGTTTCATTAATAACTTTTAATACCTTTTTTAATGAAATCGGTTCTATAGTCAATTGACAAAATTAAGTGATGTTTTTTATTTATGATTTTCGTACACATTTAAAATCTCTCATTCTTGACACCGAGGTGATGGTGGAATAATTAACTTTCGATTTATCGAATTTATCATGGATTTGTCTTGGCTTAACTTTTAATATTGACATATTTTAGGAATGTAAATTTTGTTATTCATAAGCAATGATCTGAACTGAAGCCAAGGTTGGAAAACATGTTCTAACTTTAAAATTTTTGAGTAAGTACCTATATCGTCAAAAATTGATCAATTTTTAATCCTGGCCTGGGTCCTATAACTCATATTTTGGAACTTTCATACAGGTGTAATTTGATTTTATTGATTTTATTTTCTGGCAGCAGCTGACCATATTTTTCCATATAATATTATAATTTTCAATCATTCATTTTTTTGTTTTAAATTAATTTTCTGGATACTTAAATTCTCCATATTTTTATTTCATATTTATATTGATGATATGGCCAGCGACTGTCAATGAACTTATATGGCAAGTATATTGAGGTACATTATCTTTTGATGTTTTGAATTTGATGAAACTGATTGAGAGTTAACCTGTATTTATTAATTTTATTTAAAGTGTTCCACCAATAATTGATTTTATCTTTTAAAATTTGATGCTTGATTTTTGACTGACTGTGAAAATATACACTAATTTAATTTGAAACTCACCTAATTGTTTTATTGGTTTAACCTATCTCAAGATTTGGTTCATTTATGTGCCTTATTTATTTCCTTTTCAGATTTATCAATTTAGGCCAAGCAATGAAGGAAGTTTACCTCAACATAATCAGAAGTTAACATTTTTTGGGGAGGATCGGTTCATTTTCATGTGCTTATTAACATATTAAGTTTGCGACCTTGTGCTTCCATAGGGTTTTTATTGAGGGGTGGTTTTTAGGGGTAATTTGCTGTTTATGGAGAACGCTGCTCAAAGGGATGGTCCAATAACAAAAAGTTTCAAATGATTGTTGTAGCTAAAGTTTTTTGCTATACAAAACTTCGCGACAGCACCCCTTTATCATCTATAGTTTTTTTTTTCTGCAGCGTCTTGAATACTAGCATGTTTTTATTCAAGGTCACTGAATCAACGTTTCACGTGTTTGCGTGCAATTGGTGCAGTAGCGGCCAAATGCATAATCCGATTTCAATTTTTCAAACACCACATTATTGCTTATGAAATGCACTCTCCAATGCTTTTTTGTTCGAATTTTTTGCTTGAAAATTAAGCGAGCACGGATTTGCTTAATGTGCGAGGAAGTTGTAAATTGCATCGAAAACTACCCCTTTCTTGCATTCACTGTAATTTCTAAACAGGGCCAAATATTTCGTGTCAGTTTTCGACAATCGGCAGCCCATTTATTCCTCTCATAATGCCCCAGCGCATTTTTTTTTCGTTAATTACTCAATGACTTATTGGCCTAAACACGTCGCGCGGAATTTTTCAAAAAGTCAAAAAAAATTAAAATTGTCGCACAGCGCTGAAATTTGGTACGATGGCTTTATTTATTGTTCTTATGAATATACTGCAATTTTAATTGTTGCAGCAGTCATGTGAAACAATTAAAATTGCAGTATATTCATATAAACAATAAATAAAGCCATCGTACCAAATTTCAGCGCTGTGCGACAATTTTAATTTTTTTTGACTTTTTGAAAAATTCCGCGCGACGTGTTCAGGCCAATAAGTCATTGAGTAATTAATGAAAAAAAACATGCGCCTGGGCATTATGAGAGGAATAAATGGGCTGCCGATTGTCGGAAACTGATACCAAATATTTGGCCCCGTTTAGAAATTACAGTGAATGCAAGAAAGGGGTAGTTTTCGATGGAAGTACAAGGTCGCAAACTTAATATGTTATTAAGCACATGAAAATGAACCGATCCCCCCCAAAAAATGTTAACTTCTAATTATGTTGAGGTAAACCCTCTTTTCAGATCCCCGTTTCTTGGACTAATTACCGTCTGCCGACTTTTTTTCAGGCGTATTTCTGAATTTTCACCCTTCCAATACGTAATTTAATTATTATTTTTTTAAAAAATTAAAAAAAACCGAGCCTATTATGGGCCTCTTGTTAATTCATTAACAAAAGGGGTTACACCATATAGTCATTTTGGCCAAATAATGGATTTTAATTAGACACATGTGGCTAAAATGTGTCTATTGATTTTTTCTGTGTTGATATAGAATATATTTGGCCAAATTACGGATACATAACAGAAAGAGAAAGTAGTTTCTAATCGGACATATTGCATAAATTTGCTATATTTTTTTTCGTTGAAACAAATCTGAAGATTTAAGAAAGAATGGCGGATGTGAAATATTTTACATTAACTTTCTGGTGAAATTTAAGCTTAAAATTTTGAAAAGGCAATGTTATAAGTTACATAGAATGCATTTATGCGATTAGTTTCAAATAGTTTTAATAAAAATATGGCAATTATAATTTCTGTTTTTTATTAAAAAATATAAAAATATTGAAAATTAATTATTATTTTTGACGCCCGTTCGATTTTTAAAAGTATTTTGCCTATATTCATCAATGAAATTTGGTTCGCAATGAAAATTAAAGCAATATATACTCTCAAGTTATAAAGTTTTCTCAAAACAATATATTATATACACATATTAATAAGGCATTAGGGATGACATTATACGCTTCTTATCTAACTGATTTCCAGGTATCTAGTTTGTATCCAACTTGTATCCAATTTAAAATAGTTTGGGTTAAATTGGTTTTATTTTTGGACGCAAAACCGGATTTTGGAACAATTTGGAAGAAATGACGACTATTTGGTAACTAAAAATTAGAAACACTTGGGCATAATCGGTCACACTACCGAACACATTTCGGAAACATAGGACAAATTTTAGCAACATATCGGGAAAATTTTTGATCCAAATATAGGCAAACTATGGACACTTTTTGGCACAACTTTCGTCACCACTTTGGTCTCATTTTCCACACGTAGTTAGTGGTTTTAAAGCCGACTCTGCGACTTAAAAATACGTCGTAGGTATCGAAGATCATGTTTCCACACTCTGTCGAAACGTTGCCCAAAATGTGTCATTCTTTGCTACTTGGGTGTTATTCGATAAAAAATAGGTCACAACCGGAAATTTTTTGTTGTCATAGAAAGGTAAAAAAATGCAGGCCTTTGATTGGATTAATATACAGGTTCAAAAATTTCGCAAATATTTTCGCTGACGTTTTCATTGAAGAAACAATTGTCTTATCGATAAAATACGCACTTCAATACGTTTTTAGTGATTGTGGAAATAAAAGTTATTCAAATTCCTTACCTTTATCGCTGCCGTAATTTCATTGACTAGACTCTGACTGGATGTGTCGAAGTGAACACCTGCAATAACATAAATGCTTAAAACTTTTTTTCACGAAGTAAATAACCACAGAGTCTGACACTCACAGTACTTATTACGGAAAGTGACAAAAAATTCCGATAAAAGTTTCAGTCAGTCAACTTTTGCTTGCTGTTAAGTTTTTTTTTTTTGCAGAAAATTATGACAATTTTTCCTTATCTGAATAATTCAAACATTTTGTCGGCTGGCTGCTTAAGTGCTTGCCTCGGGAGCTCTGTCTTTGAAAGTTTTCGAACTCGTAACATAAATTTATGTTTCCCTGGAATAGGTATCTACATACAGACAAAAAGTACCTATTTTTTATTTTTGATTTATTTTGCTACCTCTCTGTTGATAATTTTTGCGGCTTTATAACCGCTACTTCCACGGAAATTATAATACATTGACAACATTTTGAGTAACAATAGTTAGTTCTCTGTCTGTTGAGCGCTGATGACTCTATTCAGACATGATGTGGTACCGCAAGGGGTGACTGAGTTTGTAGTGAGTACAAAAATGGTTTGTTAGATACTGATTTTATTGAAATAATTACAGCTTTTTATATTAAACTAATCAATAGAAAAACCCCAAATACATTTATTACAATTAGTATTTTTCTGCTCAGTCCGTATTTGCTGGAGGGTAACGACTGACCTGGTTTGAGTCGGTACTGCCGATGCTACTATCTCAACAGATTTCATCGCTCAGGAGAATCGTAACTTGGATTATATTGAATATTCCCAAAAAAATGACTTTTATGACTTATTATATTATTGATTAGACATTCTACCCCGGACTCCTGCAAGGCGTTTTAATTTTCTTCCTGTGCTGCTCTTATTGACGGATCATTGTACAGATGCAGCGGTTGTAATGGAATGCCATTATCCATGGAATTCCTATGTTAAAGCCGTTGAGGGTGGTTATCATTTTTGCAGCATTGGTTAAGAAAATAAATCACAGATGCAGCAAGAGCTACCGTTGTTACAAAAAACGCTGTTGTGCTGCCAATTAACGTGTGATGCCGAAAATTTGCCCATTTTTCGTCTTCTAGTTGCTCATGGATGTGTTCTCCTTCTTTATTCAACCCTTCTAAGCTGTCGGATGCAGTAATTACAGGTTCTTCTTGCTTGTCTTGAGGACTGTAGCTCGTAATGCTAAGTATATCAATGGTGCCTATTCGGGCTGGGTAAAAGGTATTGTTAAGTACTCTCGCCAGCTTTAGTTTTCTCGCTGATAATATATTCTTATTGGTTTCAATTATGCAGCTTTGCGAAATTTCTATTATTCCTGTACAGTTAACTGTTATCTCTTCTCGGACACCATCGCAAATTATAGCCATTTTCACCTTTGTAGGTGTCACAAACAACCAAGGCGTACTTAATGATTGTTTCCATGTCATTGATTGTAAGGAGATCTCGTGGATAGCACATATTTTCTGTGCGTTGGTGAATTTCATCTGTTCAGATCACAGTTTTACTATTAGAATTTTCAAATGGAACTGCAACGCAGTATTTGGACCGGCCTGCGCGCCTTTATAGTGTCCTGCAATGTATGTTTTGTGGAGGAAAAAACCAGTAGTTTGCTGGTATAATTGCCAAAGTGGCATTACCAGTTTTGTCAATTTTTTGATAGATTGTCATTAAATTAATTTTTAAAACGACAGGGTTTCTTTGTAAGTTCCTCGCCCCTCAATCATGCCATCGCAGCACGAAGATCATGTTAGTCCAGAACCATTAAGGAACTGACGGCAAAGGAACACAACATTGGTCCTTCGAGCCGGATATTTAGCCAGAAAACAGAGGAAGTTTTGCATCGATCCTGTCAATTGTTATATTCTCGGACTCGGAGCCCTGTTGCAAATAAATTAAATTGCACATCCACGTAAGCAGACCGACGGCACAAATAGTACGTTACCTACGTATACCTAAATACTCCCACCAAGAAGCGCTCGATAGCAATCTTTGGTATTTTTTTTTTTTTTTTTTACGAGGTCAGGTATAAATCTCTCCTTACCTGTTTATATTTTCTGAGTTGCATGACAATTGTTTCCGTATCGATTTCCACCCTTGTTTTGATATGTATTTTATATTTTTTATTATTTTCGTAGTACCTAATATTTTTTAAACGAATAACAAGTGATTATTTCGTAAATTACTCGACAAAAAAATAAACTCGGTCTTGATATAGACAATTATTCTCGATAAGTTACTTTAATATAAAACATTTTATTTGGGTTGTTATATCTTCTCGAAGCAACCAAATAATTTGTTCCCTCCTACATAATTAATTTACCTTTACCCGAAAATAGATTTCAAAATGACTGAGGAAAAAAGGTTGATAGCTCGTCGCGGCCAAATTAAGGCAGAACTTACACGGTTTCAAACTTATTTAGATAAATATTGTGCCGAAAAATACACGCTTACAGAAATTGAAACTCGATACGAAAGCACGAAAAATATTTTAACTGAATTTAAAATTATACAGGGTGAACTCGAAGATGCCTTACTCGTAGTAGGTACCTTAAATGAAGATCAAGCAAGCACGGAGCGCGAAGAATTCCAAAAAATAATATTTTAAAGCTGTTTCCATCGCTAAAGATTTAATTTCCCATCTTTCACCATCCCCTATGTCTCAGGTTGTTACCCCCGTCACCACAGTACCACAACAGCTGCAATCAAATACAAAGTTGCAAGCCATAAAGATTCCCGAATTTTCAGGCCAATATTCTGAATGGCAGAGGTTTAGGGACACTTTTACAGCCTTAGTACATAATAACACTATATTACAAAACATTGAAAAATTCTATCACCTTCAATCCTGCTTGAAAGGTGAGGCCTCGCAGGTTATCGCATCGCTACCTCTCTCGGACGCTAATTACGTCACCGCTTTTAATTTATTAACCGAAAGATTTGATAACCGAAAAGCTATAATTAATGCACATCTCAAAGAAATATTTGATTTACCCGCTATACATAAAGAATCGCACGTTAATTTACGCAATTTTCTCGATACATTCCTAAAAAATCTACGTGCTTTAGAAGGCTTAGGCGAACCCATCGATGGTAGTAGTAGTTTTTTAATATATCTTTTGAACTCGAAGCTGGATTTTCCTACAAAACGTGAGTGGGAAAATTTCAGCATAAATATCACTAAACCTAAAATCGACGATTTTTCTAAATTTTTGACGCAAAGGTGTCAAGTTTTAGAGGCTTTGGATACAAAAACAATTGTAAACATTGTCGGTAAACCCCAAAAACAAAGTTTTCAATCTTTTGAACCATCAGATCCAATTTGCCCTTCTTGTAGTAATAAACATTTCATTTATTTATGCCCAAAATTCAAATCGTTCCCAGTAGCGTCACGTTTTGATGAGGCAAAACGATTATCTCTTTGTACAAATTGTCTACAAAAGGGACAAAAGGGAAATTCGGATTGTCGATCATCAGGTTGCAGGATTTGCAACGGACGACATGCCACTCTTTACATCAACCAGGGGCATCTACTTCAAAAAATGTGGCAACATCAAATAATAATAATAGGTTTCAGTCAAAACAGGTTCCTCAAACAAATGTTAATATCTCGCAAGTAGGTACCTCTTTCAACAGTTTCAACGAATAATTTAAATAATAATGCTACTCTCGATAATGCCCTAAACGAAATTCAAAATTGCACACTTTTGTCACATTATTCTCAGAAAACTTCAGAACCCCTTGTCTTGTTATCGACTGCGCTCGTTCACGTTTTTGATATGAATAGAACTCCATTCTCGTGCCGTGTTCTACTCGACAGGGGTTCACAATCAAATTTTATTACCCGGGATATGGTAGCACGATTAAATTTAAAAACGCGAAAGGTAAATATGCCAGTTTCTGGAATAAATCAAATTAAAACTACAATTATCGAACAAATTAATGTAACTATTTCTTCTATTCGCTCTTCATTCAAGACAAATATTTCTTGCTTGGTTATTGACAAAATAAGCGATTTTACTCCACAGCTATCTTTTGATGTATCAAATTTAAGTATACCCGATCTTCCTCTCGCTGATCCCGATTTCAATATCGCTTCAAGCATCGATATGCTCATAGGTTCTTCACTGTTTTACAATTTGCTTAGCAAGGGTCAGATCAAGCTAGGCAGAAGATTGCCTGTACTACAGAACAGCGTCTTCGGCTGGGTAGTAGCGGGACCTATACCCATCAATTCACTTCCTAACAATGACGATTTTAATTTAAATGCTCAGATGGAAAAGTTCTGGAAAATCGAGGAAATTCCCCAAATCCCAGAAAAGTCTTGGACTCTTGAAGAACGCGAATGCGAACAACATTTTGTTAATACTTTCTCAAGAAATGAACAGGGAAGATTTGTTCTCAAATTACCATTAAAGTGTAGTTTTTCGAAGCTTGGCGATTCAGAAAACCGCGCGTTAAATCGCTTATACTCCATGGAACAAAAATTGTCCAAAAACGAAAGTTTAAAAATTCATTATCGCGATTTTATGCAAGAATATGAAAACCTTGATCATATGAGACAAATTTCACGAGACCAATTTTCATTAACCCCGATTTATTATTTACCCCATCACAGCGGTCTTAAACTAGATAGCGTCACAACCAAGGTTAGAGTTGTTTTCGATGCTAGTGCCAAAACTTCCTCAAATTTATCATTAAATGATGTTTTAATGGATGGACCTATTTTACAAAACGATCTTTTTTCTATTTTGTTAAGGTTTCGAAAACACAAGGTAGTTTTTATCGGAGACTTGACAAAAATGTACCGTCAAATATTGATACATCCTGAACATCAAAATTTACAACGGATAGTTTGGCGAGATAATCCTCAAGATGAGGTAAAATATTATAATTTACAAACATTGACATATGGCGAGAAACCCGCATCTTTTTCAGCCACGCGTTGCCTTAGACAAATCGCAATCGATAATATCGATAAATACCCCATGGAATGTGATATAATCAATAATGACATGTATATGGACGACGTCTTAACGGGCTCTTCGGATAGCAAAACGCTAATTAAAATTCGCGAAAACCTATCTAACATTTTATTAGAATACGGTTTTGAAATACGTAAATTCCAGTCTAACGATATGGATTTTATAAATAGTATATCCTCGACTTGAAATACACAGTATATCACGGATGACTCATCCACCAAAACGTTAGGTTTATGTTGGATTCCTTCTTTAGATGTTTTTCGGTATAAAAGTCAAGAGATCAATTCTAAACCCGGTAATGCAACTAAAAGGACAATACTTTCTTTTATTGCCAAAATATTGGACCCCCTATCTCTATTGGGCCCCATTTTAATTCGGGCAAAACTTCTGATGCAGAATTTGTGGCAACTGCAATTAGAGTGGGACGAGCCAATTTCCGCTGAACTTCATATGCAATGTCTTAATTTTCAAACTGAATTGTCCGGAATTCCATCTTTGCAAATACCTAGACACATCTTGGTGACCAATCCTCGTAATATACAAATTCATGCATTCTCCGATTCTAGCGAAAAGTCGTATGGATGCGCGATATATTTACGCTCTATCGACGACCAAGGTCACATCGAATGTTATTTACTTTGTGCGAAGTCCCGCGTAGCTCCGTTGAAGTCTATTTCTCTTCCACGTTACCCATTGATGAGATATTTTTCTGGACAGATTCGACAATAGTTCTTTCTTGGATAGCAGGTCAGCCCCGAATGTGGAAAACCTTTGTTAGTAACCGAGTGTCGGAAATACAATCACTAACTTCGGTTAAAAATTGGAATCACATTGCTTCGTCTCCTAATCCCGCGGATATTATTTCTCGAGGTTGTACTCTAAACGATTTAAAACATTCTAGTTTGTGGTGGCACGGGCCTGATTTTCTTCAATACTCTTCGGAGTATTGGCCAATCCATTGTAATATTTCTAATTTCACGAGAAACTCGGATAAGGTTCCTGAGTTTAAAACCCAAACAATGACATTTTTTATTAATATCGATAAGGACAAACTTGATATATTCGAAAAATATTCTAATTATAATAAGTTAATTCGTGTGTTTGGTCGTTGCTTGCGATTCATTAATAACGTAAAACTAAATAAAGACAAGCGTGTGGTCTCTAAATTCTTACTCCCTTCTGAAATAAATCGTAGCATAGAGGCGCTCTCTAAAATGGTGCAACTAACTGCTTTTCCCTCGGATTTGAGATCATTGCAAAATCATTCTGTGAGTTCTAAAAGCAACTTAAAATCTTTATCTCCCATTATTGAAAACGGTGTGATTCGAGTCGGTGGTAGGCTAGAAAATGCTAATATTTCTTATAATTCTAAACACCCGATTATTCTCCCGCATTCGCATCCGTTTACTCGTCTAATTATTGAAAACGAACATGCACGTAGCTTGCATGCTGGTACTCAAACTACCCTATCCTTTATTCGGCAAACGTTTTGGCCTTTAAATGGTAAGAATTCGGTTAAGAATTGCATACGAAAATGCATTACATGTTTTAAGGCAAAGCCTGATAGTTTAATTGCCAGAATGGGTCAATTGCCGACTTCTCGAGTAATCCCGACTTCCCCTTTTTTGACGTCATCGGTTGATTTTGCTGGGCCATATGAGTTGAAAGATGGGAAATTGAAAAATCGTAAAATAATAAAGGGCTATATTTGCGTGTTTGTTTGCATGTCTACGAAGGCTATACATCTAGAGCTCATCTCTGATCTTACAAGTGACGGTTTTTTGAATGTGCTAAGAAGATTGGTTTCTAGGCGTGGTCTCTGTACAAATTTATATTGCGGTAACGCTACAAATTTTGTAGGCGCAAATAACGAGCTATTAGCTATCCAGAAGTTAATTTATCCTGATATAGTAGGAAATTATTTGGCTGAAAATCAAATTAAATTTCATTTTATACCGCCTCGGTCCCCTAATTTTGGTGGACTTTGGGAGGCCGCCGTTAAATCTACGAAACATCACTTGAAACGCGTTCTAAATCAAAAACTTTTAACCTTTGAAGAATTTTATTCCATATTAACTCAAGTGGAGGCGGTCCTTAATTCGCGCCCTATTACCCCGTTGTCTGATGATCCATTGGATCTAGAAGCACTGACTCCAGGACATTTTCTCATTGGACGAGTTTTAACTGCTGTCCCACAGAGGAATTTAACCGACGTAAAAACCAATTATGTCAAAAGATACAATCTTACTCAACAAATAGTCCAACATTTCTGGTCAAGATGGATCAAGGAATACCTGCACTTACTGCAACAACGTACGAAATGGCAATCCGATAATCCCAGACTTGAAGTTGGAATGATGGTTTTGATAAAGGAAGAAAATCTGCCATCCCTCTGTTGGCCACTCGGCAGGATCGTCGAAACACATCCTGGTTCAGACTCGATAGTGCGTGTAGTGAATGTGTTGACCAAGAATGGTCTCTTTAAGCGCGCTATCAACAAAATATGTGTCCTACCTATAAGTGAAGAAAGTTAACCTAATTATGACTATTTACCCGATCATGACTGTTCATCTCGATAGTGACTGTTTCAGTTTTTACTTTTCATTAGACTATTTTAATATTGAATTTCTTTTTTTTCTCTCGTTGAAAGCCTAACCTTTCAAGGGCGGCGGAATGTTCAGATCACAGTTTTATATTAGGATTTTTAAATGGAACTGCAACGCAGTATTTGGACCGGCCTGCGCGCCTTTATAGTGTCCTGCAATGTATGTATTGTAGAGGAAAAAACCAGTAGTTTGCTGGTATAATTGCCAAAGTGGCATTACCAGTTTTGTCAACTTTTTGATAGATTGCCATTAAATTAATTTTTAAAGCGACAGGAGTAGATATAGTTTCTGCGTTCACCATCCTCCGACGCCTCCGTGACGTCTGCGCATGCGCCAACCAGGGCGTCGCGACGCCGTGACGTCATCAGTAACCTGTCAATGTCAGTCACCTGTCAATGTCACCTGTCAATGTCAGTCACCTGTCAATGCCACCTGTCAATGTCAGTCACCTGTCAATGTCAGTCACCTGTCAATGTCACCTGTCAATGTCAGTCAGCTGTCAATGTCAGTCACATATCAATGTCATCTGTCAATGTCAGTCAGCTGTCAATGCCAGCTGTCAATGTCAGCTGTCAATGTCAGCTGTCAATGTCAGCTGTCAATGTCAGCTGTCAATGTCATCTACCTGAACTACTCCAACTTACCCGCTCTCTGCGCCATCTATAAACCCCGTATAACATTACTGTGTATTTTTTATATTTGTACATGTACAGATGAAAAAAAATACGTGAATTTATACATGAAGAAATATAAAGAAACAGATGGGCAAAAAATAAAAAAATACTAACCTCAAACAATTTTTTATTTAAAAACATACATTTTTTAAGACTCGACTATTTCAAAAAGCGATATTTGGTTTGGTCGTCCAACATCCTTCTGGCCTCTGTATATTATTGAATATTTTCCATCTATAAACTGCTCAATATGATCTTCCAATGATTTGGTGGTACGTTTTGGAAGAAACACTGCCTTATCGTCAAGTTCAATGAGGATACTCGGTCCGAATTTACTTTGGGTATTTTTAGCAGAAAATATTGGGTACTTTCTACCAGGCTCCATGTCTTGTAATTTCACAAGTGTTTTTTGATTCTTGAAGAGGCACGACTCGTTGATTGATTTCAAATCCAGATCTAAAAAATATTCTGTAGGTATTGATATTAGTATATAAAAGATTTACTTACTTGTTAAAAAAAAAAAATGTGCAATAATTAATAATTATAATGTTCGCTGTTGGACAGACAGAAAAAGACTGAAGCTCGAGTATCATAAAAACCGATTTAAACCTAAACGTACATACAATAATAATTATTTCAGAAGTGTTTGTTTAAATCTATCCATCATCGTGTAGACTTATAGCATATGTTGTCATTGTTTAGTCTACGGACGCAACGTTATTAGTACTGGAAAATAAATAACGATAAACAAACTCGGAAATACACTTAGTTAATGTATCCGACCGCGGATCCGACTTCATAAGGAAGGTATTTATGTTTATTTGGATTGCTGAGAACAGAGAACATCACTTTCCTGCTAGGTATTAGCAACAAAATCAAGCATATGAACCTATAAAAGTTGTGTTGTATATTTTTGTTGGTGATTACTTTTAATATCAATATTTCTAGTATGGTAAAGTGCTGTTCTATGTTTTTTGATGATTGATTGATTGTTGATTGATGATTCAAAGTTTATTCTCCTTGGCGTCAATATAACTAGAACAAACAAGTTTGCGCTTCAATTCGACCGCAGCCAGTTGGAGAGGCAGCAGCAGCAACAACATTCAATACTAATTTTAGTTTATTGTGAGTGATTGTGTCGGTTTCGAAAAAACAGTAAGTACTATTTTCAAATATCAAAGTAATTTTTTTGATTGAAATTTATTTCCAATAGTTTTTTTTTAACAACTTGAGTTTCCTTTTTCACTTACATTTACACATAATTCAAATACCTTTTTCTAAAATTTAGGTAGATACTTTAACTAATTTAAACTGGTTTTATTTTTTCATTCATTTTAAAACAAACCTCCATAAACAGCGGATTTTTAATTTCGTGAATATCTGCTTCAGGAAATGTTTAGCTGCGATTTCTGTACCAAATCGTTCACCAGGAGGGATAACCTGAAACGTCATGGAGATTGCCGAACATCTGCCAGGATCTGCAACCAATGTGGTGGGATTTTCAAATCGGAGGGGGCTCTCCAACGCCACCTTCAAGAAAAACACCCAGCCCCGAGAGCCCCCAAACGAAAGGCTGGAGATCCCGCCACCCCCATGACGAAGCAAGCGAGACTCGACCAAGTTGCCGGTAAGTTCAAATTGATTTTTTTTTCTTTTAAAATCTAATTTAATTGTTTTCAGGACCATCAACATCAGCCACAGGCCGGTGGTGCGACGATTGCGACTTGGAGACTCCGATAAATCAATGGGCTGGTCATCTTCGGAGTCTCCAGCACCGAGCCAACACCTGTGTGGAGCAGGAGGAAGACGTCAGCATTGTCAGAACAACATTCAGGAGCCGAATTGCTACATACCGGCTTTCATCGAAACAGGACCCTACCAGCGTGAAGCACTTTCTAGAACATCTTCAACAGAAATTCGTCAAGCTGGTAGGGGATATGGTCAATAAATTTGGCCATATCAAAGTCGGTGTGGAACTTTTCGGTCGCTTCCTCCTGCAGGCAAAAGAGCAAGAAGAGGTCAAGTCGTTTAATAGCAAATTCCGACTGGTGAGCGATGGTGCAGATCTGGAGGAGTTGTTCCAGCAGTTTTCTGTCATCCTGGACAAGAAGTCCACAGAATTTCAGGAGAAAGAAAGTGGTATGTATTATTTCAATTGCAATTTTATATGCTAAATAATGTCTTTTACAGGCTGGACGCTCCAACAACTCCTCCATCTAGATATAAGTATTAATAAGGTGAACCCTCTAAAAGCCTCCTCATATCTACCACTGCCTAAAGAGATAGATGCGAAGAAAGCTGTCCTGAACATACAAAATAGCGATCAGAAATGTTTCATGTGGTCGGTCTTGGCTCACCTACATCCAATTCATTGGACTCAAAATGCAAATAGAGTCGCGAACTATTTGCCTTTTGAGAACGAGTTGGACTTTACAGGTATGGAATTTCCGATTAAACTTAAAGACATTGGTAAGTTTGAGCAGCTCAATAATATTTCCATCAATGTTTATGGATTAGATAACGCTTATGAAAATGGTAGAAATATTATTGAAGTTGTTGGTCCCTTATACTTTACTCGGTCTCGAAAAGCGGAACATGTGAATTTGTTATTAATCAGTAATGATTCTGGTGATAGTCATTACTGCTTAATAAGAAGCATGTCTCGCTTGATCTCAAGTCAGTTATCATCAGACCATAGGGTAAAGCATTTTTGTGATGGTTGTTTGGTGTATTTTTCTACTGAGCAAAAATTGAAAGCTCATCAAGAACACGATTGTGCCCATGTATCAGTTAAATTACCAACAACAGATTTGAAGAAAAATAAATACGGTGAAGAGGTTCCCGAGAATATTCTGAAGTTTATAAATTTCGAAAAGAAATTAAAGGTGCCTTTTGTTTGCTATGCCGATTTCGAGACAATCATTGAACCTGTTGATGCAGAGGAAAATGAGCTGGACCCCGAAAATTCCTATACCGTTAAAACTCACAAGGCTGTTCCTTATTCTTTCGCCTACTACATTAAATGCGATTTCGACGATTCTCATTCGATTTTCAAGACTTTCAGAGGACCTGATGCGCATAAAGTTTTTGTAGAATGGTTAGAGGCTGACTGTAAATCAATCTATAATCAATTTCTGAAAAACATAGTGCCTATGCATCCTCTGAGTCAAGAACAAGAAAATGAGTTTCGCAATGCGGAAAATTGTCATATTTGCGAGAAACCATTTAAAGTAGAAGACGAAAGAGTAAGGGACCACTGCCACTTTACAGGTAATTTCCGTGCTGCAGCTCACTCTGTATGTAACCTAAATTTTAAAACCCCAAACTTCATCCCCATCTTCTTTCACTGTATGTCCAATTTTGATTCTCACCTGTTTGTCAAGGAGTTGGCTCAAGAAAACGAGAGATTGGATGTTATCCCTCAAAATAAGGAGCGGTACATTTCATTTACCAAACATGTTTTGGTGGATAAGATCCCTCTCGATCAATCAGGCAAACAAAAACAGGTATTTTTAAAATTACGCTTCCTCGACAGTTTTCGATTCATGGCATCAAGTCTAGATAAATTATCACAAAATTTAAAACCAGAACAGTGTCGAGAAGTTAGAAAATTTTTTCCCGCGGAAGATGAGTTTCAGATTATTCGTCAGAAGGGCGTTTTCCCGTATTCTTACGTAGATTCATTTTCGAAATTAGATGACATCAAGCTCCCATCTATTGATGGCTTCTATAACGATCTTAGAAAAGAAGGCATCAAGCAGGAAGATTACAAGCGTGCAAAGAAAGAATGGAACTTGTTTAAATGTAAAACCTTGGGTGAATATTCAGATATTTATTTAAAATCCGACGTTTTGATTTTAGCTGATGTTTTTGAAAATTTCAGAGACGTGTGTCAAGCAACTTACGGTCTCGATCCTTGTCAGTACTATACAGCTCCAGGGCTATCTTTCGATGCTGCTCTCAAAACAACAGCTGTGGAGTTGGAATTACTGACAGATATAGACATGATACACTTCCTGAAACGCGGCATTCGCGGAGGGGTCAGTCAATGTAGTGTACGGAAGGCTGTCGCGAACAATAAATTTATTCCCCATTATGATGCTTCCAAACCTACTTCATACCTCATGTACTTGGATGCTACCAACTTGTATGGTGCAGCCATGTCTCAATATTTACCAACGGGTAACTTTAAATGGCTTGACGCGGATGAAATTCAAAATTTAGATTATCTAAAATTAGATAAAAATTCAAACACTGGTTATATTTTCGAAGTTGATTTAGTATACCCGGAAGACCTACATTATAGGCATAATGAGCTACCTTTTTGTCCAGAGTCCTTTGCCCCAGAAGGTTCTAAAATCAAAAAACTTATTCCAAATTTCAACCGAAAAGAAAAATACGTCATTCATCTTCAAAATTTGCAGCAAGCCTTAAAACATGGCTTAAAATTAGAAAAAATTCATCGCGTTCTCACTTTTAATCAATCTCCCTGGCTTAAAATTTACATTGACCTAAACACAGCCAAACGGAATGCTGCTTCCAATAAGTTTGAAAAAGATTTTTTCAAACTTATGAATAATGCTGTGTTTGGGAAAACCATGGAAAACGTGGAAAAAAGGGTAGATATCAAGCTGATTACCCATTGGGAAAATATTGGTAGGAAACTGGGGGCCGAAGCATGGATTTCGAAACCACATTTCAAAGACGTCACTATTTTCGGTGAAAATTTAGTTGCTATTCATATGGCTAAACAGAAAGTCATATACGATAAACCTATTTATGTAGGATTCGCTATCTTGGACATTTCCAAAACAATCATGTACGATTTTCTGTATAGCTATATTAAGCCTAAATATGGAAATAAAGCAACCCTACTATATACAGATACCGACTCCCTCATTTTAAATGTAGAGACACCAAATTTTTATCATGATATGAAAGAAAATTTAAACAAATTCGATACTTCCAATTACTCACAGGACAACCCACACGGTCTTCCTGTAAACCAGTCCATTTTAGGTAGAATGAAGGATGAGTATGCAGGAAAGATCGTGTGGGAGTTCTATGGAACCGGAGCGAAGGCGTATTGTGTTAATGTGGAAGGAGAGTTGACTAAAAAAGCCAAAGGCGTGTCTGACTACGTCACCAAGAAAGAACTTAGTCTTGAAGACTACAAGACAGCGGTTGACGTAGAAGGTACGCTTATTCATCGGCAAATGAATACTTTCCGTTCACATAAACATGATATGTACATCGAACTGAAAAATAAAGTAGCCTTGTCTTACGCGGACGACAAGCGTTACGTTATACCCGGTACAGAGTACACGCTTGCTTGGGGTCATCGAGATTTAGAAAAGTATAAGGAATCATCGGAAATTCCTAAGGGTCAAGACTGATTGAGGTAGCTTTCTTAGCTTCAATTGCTTTTGGTAACTATAGATAAGACGATGCTTCTAGAGGATTATAGTTTAAGATTTTTACACTAAGGAATGTATATATATATTTTTTTAATTCGTTATTTATTATATCCATGTTTTTAGTGATAGTTATTTTTTTTTATGTTATAGTATATATTATTTTCATGTATTTAGTAGTGATAATTTTTTTTTATGATATATTCTTACAAATAATTAGTTAAGTATGTATGTACATTAAATTTTAAATAAAAACACTTTTTACTGTTTTACTCAGTTGTTATTTCATTTTATAAACATATCTCATACAGGTTGTATTTATGTCTCAAAACTAACTCAAGATATTTTTCGTTCAAAGTCATCACTTCATTGGTTCGAAAATCAGCTACAATCATTCCTCTACTTTCCTCCTCCTGCCAATAGCTCACATAAATGTAATCACCAATGTAGAATTTAATATCACACTGGCCATCTTTATCGTTGATAGTTTCGAGAAAATATAGAAAGTCTCCAAACCCGTCATAGGTAAATTTTATTGCGGGTTCATTGCTGTGTTGTAAGATAACCTCATTTTTATCATCACTGTATTTGATTTGCACAATATTCTCGATGTTATATTCTTTATAAACTGGCTCGGAAGTAATTATTCCACTGGTTGTTGTTTCGGATTTTGAGGTTAATGCATTATCCCATTTCGAATCCATTTCAAGATTTTGGAAACTCCTAATTAGCAACTTCTTTTGCTCGTAAAATTCTATATCTTTTCTCAAGTTAGAGAGATTTTTCAGGTAACTTTCGATTCTTTTAGCTACTATACAGCTCATGATCTGAAAATAGACTGAGCTTATTCAGTCAGATGTTCTGTAATTTATAGAAAACAAAAACGGAGTTTGTGAAAAAAAATTTATTGAGGTAAAAGACTTGTGACATAATTATATAATGCATAGACATTCTTAACACTACATAAACAAAAATTAATTCTATGGTTTTTACAATGTGTAAAGCTAGGATTTAACTTAGGAACTACTACACCCAAATATTCTAAATTAACAATAATTGGAGGATCAACGTTCATTTCTGTGTATACTTTGATTAGAAAGTCTTTCTTGATGTGTCCTTTAACATAAACAGTTTCGATGCCTTTCAAATTATCCATAAGCAGTTGATTAAGTTGGTTATAGCTTACATAACCTGCATTGTAGGAGATGCCGTGAAGGTTGTGGAATACGTAGTTTACTTCTTTCTTTTGAGCGTGAGTCAAGTCGCGATATAATATTTTTGGTTTAAATATCCAACTATTGACCTGCTTTCCATCATAGATAGCTAATTCCTTAACTAGGAAATCAGCAGAAAAGTAGCCTTGAGCATCTAGTACCACAAACTTCATCTTCAAATGCTCGACGGTGATTGATTAGATCAAGCTACGGACAATTCCTGATAAAGGCAAATACTCCAAAACTCTGTCATGTACAATGATGCAATAGGCTCGAGTATCTTTTGGGAAATTTTCAGAACTCTGAATCTCGAGCTTAACATCGATTGTGCTACTTTTTAGAGCCTCATTCTGTTTCGAACAGTCTATTACAAACATGCATCGATTTGCAAATGAGGTAAAATCCAGTAACGGTTCAGCATAGGTCTTTCCCATATAGGATTTCTGGAATTCGGTGTACATGCGATACACTTCGGTATATTGCCTGTTGTCAAAATTCAGGTTCAAAGATTCGTAGGGGTAAACTTCAGAGTTTAGGTATAGTTTAATATCAGTAATGTTGACATTATCGAAATATGTAACGTCTTTCTGATAGTTGTCTTTACGGTCAGTTTGGAAAAATACAATAACGTATCGTGCTTTCTCCGACATCGATTTCACAGTCCAAACATCTTTCTTCGTGTTTCTCATTGCAGGCAATTCATGAATTTCCCAATCACGGAACCCGAAAAAGATTGGTTTATTTTTGGAAATTTCCTCTAATAATTGCAGTTTTAGGACATCGTTGGGATAAATATGTTTAACTCGCAACTCAATCGTCGATATTGTTATAGTAGCTTTTTTATTACCCGTAAGGTTTACGTAGCAATTGTCATCATTTCTAGCTCGAACAAGTTTTAGTTTCTGTTTTCCCATAACGCCACTAGTATAATCAGCGAAAACACCTAGTAGAAAATTTAACGGTATCAGTAAATTGAAGTCTTTTGTTGTTTCATTCAGAGTTTTGAGCGGTTTACTCCATCCTGCGATGTCTAGTGCTTTGCTTTCCTGTTCATTAAAGCATAGCAAACTTTTTACTGTGCTTGTCAGTCCAGGGTCTCGAACTTTCTCAATTTCTTTGCCATTTAATTCATAAGCTACGGTCTCGAACAGAAAGGCTCCCACATTATTTGTCAACGAACATGTTCCTGTCGTCCCACCACCCGCACCTGCCACCGTATTGTCTTCCTTAAAGTTGGCTTCAATGTAAAGCTCAGCTTGACTAATGTCCATAAAGACATCTTGCTGGTTGATAACTATCTCAATCACATCACTGTAGTTGAATGATTTTGTGAATGGATGATATGTATGCCATTCTTCTCGAGAAATGGATTCATCCACGTTGACCGGGTGAAATATTTGAAGTTTTTCCGATACGAAAACCATATTTGTGCGATAGAGAGCGTAAATGAATCAGACTCTTGTGTGTGAGTGACTGTTTCGGTGTCCAACTAAAGACTGAAGATGGGTTGGAGTATTCACTACTTTTATTATATCTTTGCTGTTGCTGATTAAAAACTAAAACCATGTTTCTTTAGTTCTAGTTTTACAACGATTTCTTCTCCTCTAAAATTGACAGGTCTTGCTTCCTGATCCAAAATATTCAAAGTGATGTTATCGATCCTAGATCTATTCACCGGAAGATTTCTCGGCTCAACAATTATACTATATCCTGGATCAACTGTAGGCGTGAATTCGTATAATGTATGTGAAGGATTGTTTGTATAATAGGATCCGGAAATAATGTTGCACTCAATTCGTATAGTAGTTACTTGTATAATCTCAACTGGAATATCTGATTCGTGTAGCGTGTTTGCATCTAGGATGAGTGGTGAGAAGCCCAGCAGTTGGCCGATACTATCTTGAGGTTCAAAGTCTATATCGTAAACACTCTTGAGCTCACACTTTAGAGTGTTATTGTTCGGTTTCAAAGACAGTAAATTATCACCATCAGCACCACTACTGCCATTCGTAACCAATTGATTTTGGAGGTATCTTTCGATATCGGCAATTTCGTAGGAACCTGTTGGAATTTCAATTACTTGCTCGTCTCTGTCACTCAAATAGTAGTAAAACTTGTTTCGACCTGTTTCGATGTTTGGAATAGAATTCCAGGTACTTAAGGAAATTAGGGCCAGAGAATAACTGTATCTAGAATCTAATTCTATTGGTGGATTAATGTCAACAGTTAAACAGCTGGAGCGACCTTTCAACGTGAACGTCTGGGACATGACTAATGTAGAATGAAACAGTAACTGGATTTTATAATCATTTATTGTATAAAAAACTTAAAGTCAAATGTCCACAATTGTATGTATCGAACGTTTGATACTGATCGTGATTGTAGAAAATTTCGCAATTCTTAAAATAGCGAACAACTTCTTTCGGCGGATTCAAGTTGCCAAAACTGTCGAAATATTCAACCATGTTTCCGCGTTTCTTGTAAGCTACCCAATGTGTTCCAGATCCGCTGAATGTGTCCAAATTAATTACACCACATTCGATTTTTTTCGGTCTAGACGGCAATGTATCACGCATAAACACTCCACGAAAATTGGTTATTTTCAATTTTGATATCAAATTTCTAATGTCTTTATCACTTAGCGGTCGTTTGGGTAGCTTCACTGGTAGTTTTTTGGCATCTTTTTCAAAAACAATCCATGTCCGGTCTTGTGTTTAGCAAGATATAAACCACTTCCTTTTTTACCTAAGGCAATGGCTTCCATGGCCCGATTATGTCTTTGAGATTCCTTAAGATTCTTGGTTGCTGCTCGGGCATCGTTTACGGCCTTCGCTATACCCGCTGCTCCTCCGCTCAATGCACCCAGCGCACTGAGACCAGCAAATATAGGAATTAAAGGTAAGACTCCTCCAACTTTGGGCACTGGGATTACTCGAGGTAATTTCACTTTCTTTCGGCCACCAACTTGCTTGATTGTCATGCGAGCAGCTTTCAGAGCCAATTCTATGTTTTCCTTTGTTGGTATTCCTTTTCCATAATTTTTTACATGTTTTTTAATTTTATTCAAGATGCAAGATTTGAATGGCTTAGCTTGACTTCGTTTACCCATACCGAGCTTACGTTTAGCCTTCATCACGTTTGTTACAAGCCAAGCTGCACTCTTCTCACCAAAGCTAGAATCTTTAGCTTTAACTCGTTCCCACGCTCTGTTCTCCAACACCTTATCGGCTTGATGCCTTTTATGTAACTCCTTGTTTTTAGAGTATTCAATGTCGTGTTCTTTGCAAGCTGCGTCCAACTTGTTTATAGGCTGATCACCTCGGGCTAAACGTTCAGCAAGCTTCGTACCAGGTCCACAATAGGAATAGCCTGGGAGATGGAGCTCGAACGGTAGCTTGTTGATAGCACTATTTAAGAGACCTTTACCCTTCGATCTCTCCATTGATAATGAGGTAGTGGTGGAGTAAACAGTGTTTTATATAAGATGCGTGCAGAAAAACAGAAACTTTCCATTAAAGTTGACAACTTTGATTCACAAAAAGTTGTGAGTAATCGGAAAAGACATAGTGAGCTTCTTCCAAATACCATTAGAGCAATTATTTGTGGCCCTAGTAATTCGGGAAAAACCAATGTGATGTTGAGTCTGTTAACCGATCCGAATGGACTCAGATTCGAGAATGTCTACGTTTATTCAAAGTCTCTTTATCAGGATAAATACGAGTTCCTCGAGCAGGTGTTGAAAAATGTTCCAGGTGTAACATTTCAGGCTTTCAGTGATAATGATGCGGTGTTGGATCCAGAAAATACAAAATCAGACTCTGTATTTATATTTGACGATGTGGCTTGCGAGAAACAGGACAAGATACGAAACTACTTTTGCATGGGCCGACATAATGCAGTCGATTCATTCTACCTCTGTCAAACATATTCCAAAGTACCCAAACAATTGGTGCGAGATAACGCAAACGTGTTGATTTTATTCAAGCAAGACGATATGAATCTAAAACATGTCTACAATGATCACGTGAATACAGATATGTCGCTGGAAAAATTTAAAATCCTCTGTTCAGAGTGTTGGAAAGATAAATATGGATTTCTGGTTATTGTTAAGGATTGCGATATATGTAAAGGGCGGTACAGGAACAAGTTTGATACCTATATAATCCCCTAGATGATTACACTAGATTCAGTATCACTAAAGACGTTATCCCATACAGACCTGTCTCGAAAAGCTGTCTCCATAGACAGACCTGTCTTGAAAAGCTGTCTCTATAGAGAGACCTGTCTCGAAAAGCTGTCTCCATAGACAGACCTGCCTCGAAAAGCTGTCTCCATAGACAGACCTGTCTCGAAAAGCTGTCTCTATAGACAGACCTATCTCGAAAAGCTGTCTCCATAGACAGACCTGTCTCGAAAAGCTGTCTGTGTAGACAGACCTGTCTCGAAAAGCTGTCTCCATAGACAAACCTGTCTTGAAAAGCTGTCTCTATAGACAGACCTGTCTCGAAAAGCTGTCTCCATAGACAGACCTGTCTCGAAAAGCTGTCTCCATAGACAGACCTGCCTCGAAAAGCTGTCGTCAGACCTCTCCTAAGAGAAGCTGCCTGTGTAGACGGACCTGTATCAAAGTAGTTGTTGTTGGTGGTGCAATGACTCCGCCTGTTTTGAATAAAGCTGACAAAGATGTCAAGAAACGAATTAATGCTGTTGCTAGAAACATACGGAAAAATATTTGTCTCTGAAGCTGGAGAAAAGTAACGAAGATGAAGCATTGGATAGACTTTTAAACCCTATAACCGGCCCTCTAAATAAACTTGTAGAAAAATCTAAGAAGCAACCAAAAAATGATGAAGTGTTTGTCGATAACGCATCAGAAGATGATTTACAACAATCAATTGGAGAACAAACTCCGAGTTATGTAGAATTTATAAAACAATATCCAGAGATAGCTCAAGACTATGTTCTTAAATACTTGATTGGTTCTAATGAAATTGATTCGACCTATGGAATGAAATATAATGCGGAACCCGGTTCTTGGACTATGGGCACAGAAAGAGTTGATTTTCTACCAAATGGTGATATTAATGTTGGTAACATAACTTATCCCAAGAGTCGCGGTCTATATGACTTGCTATTTCTCAAGCATCCTCGACTGAATACGCAGAAAGACAACGAACAATTCAATGAAATCTTATCTCACACTAATGCACATAGAAGACAATATAAACCGACAGGTCAGATAAAGGGGACCAACTCGAAAAAATATCAAAATTTTATAAAGCCATATGCAACAACAACAACAACAACAGCAACACCAAAGCAATCCAAATCTCATAAAAAATCATTGTCGGGATCTGGATTACCAACATCCTCATCATCATCATCACCGTCGTTAATGATGCAGTATAATGAAAAACCCAAACAGTATGTGTATTACGATGACGTAAACGAACTGATTAATAGATTGATTATATTGGATGCGTCTCAAGAGGCTGGAAATGGAAATCACACAAATGAAATATTGAGTATTTTGGAAGAGTTGAGAGAGCTAGGCGTAATAATTTATGGATAAAATAGTCTTCAGATTTCATGTTTACTCATTAGTCTGTTAGCCATGAATAAGTTTGGACATTCGCTGTCTTCTTCGTCACGTAGGCCCGTTCAAATTATTCGCCCTCAACCAGCTTTGCCCACCACTACCGATGGTGATTATAATGTTGAAAATCATAGGCTCTGCAATATTGGAATGCCTAGTGACGACAATGATGCATCCACTAAAAAGTATGTAGACTTGGCAACTACCAGTCTATACAATAAGGTGCTCATCGCAAATGAAGCACTTGGCGCTCTTGGAGAAGCAGTGGATAATATGAGCGATCAAGTTAAAAGCAGTATGAACCGCATTCAGGAATTGGATCAATTACTGAACAGAAACGTCCACGATGACCTTCGGGGCCTTAGTGATCTAGCAAGGGAGACTGGAGAAAAGATGAGTCAGCTGGCCATGACGTGCGAGGAACGTTTCCAGAAAATGGAACAATTTGAAGCAACCATCAACCATCGAATTGATCAAATTAAACATACATTGAATATTGTGTAATAGTTATTATAAATATACGTACTCCCATACATACATATTTAGTTGTCTTTGTGAAATGTCTAGAGAACAGGTGGTTAAGGAGCTTCATCGACCGGCTCGTAAAAACTTCAAACGTAGAAGATTTATACAATATGGCCTCGACGATACTTTTGCCACTGATCTGGCACAACTTGATCAGTATGCTGGAGAAAACAATGGTTTCAAATACATATTGGTTGTAATCGACTGTTTTTCCAAGTACCTTTGGACGCGTTCCATTAAATCGAAATCTGCACCAGATGTTACCAACGCTATGGCGGAGATATTCAAAACATCTGGAAGAATTCCAAAAAAAATTATTTCTGATAATGGGAAGGAGTATTACAATGCTCAATTTGCAAGTCTAATGAAGAAATATGGAATACATCATTATAGTTCGTTTAGTCCTTTGAAAGCATCTATTGCAGAGAGAGTAATTCGAACCATTAAAGAAAAACTTTTCAAGCAATTTACATTGAATGGGAACCATAAATGGTTGGATTTAATACGGTCTATAACTGATGCATATAATGATAGCAAACATAGAACGATACATATGAAGCCGAGTAAAGTGAATAAACAGAATGAAAAGGCGATACTTAATACTGTTTATAGTCATATTAAAGTTGCCGGTAAGCAAAAGTTCAAGGTTGGTGACGTAGTTCGCATAAGCAAGTATAAACATGTTTTTCAAAAAGGATATACCCCAAATTGGACTACAGAGCTCTTTAAAATAGCCAAAGTTCATATTACGAATCCGATAACGTATCTGTTAGAAGACTTGCAAGGTCAGCCTATAAGTGGAGGTTTTTATGAAGAAGAATTACAGAAAACAAAACAACCAGACGTATTTCTCGTGGAGAAAGTGTTACGAAAGGCAGGAAATAAAATGTTTGTAAAATGGTTAGGATTTGATACATCGCATAACAGCTGGATTGATATGCGCAGAGATGTGGTTTAAATTGTAACTCACTGAGATTTTTTATACATTCAAAATCATGAATCTGTACTGTGATGTTTGTGAGGAAGTCATTTCTTCTTATTCGCATAACCTAAGTCATAAACATAAAAACAAGTGTTGTAATGAACTTGAACCTGAAATACATAGTCTTAAAACAGCGTTTAAAAATCGACTAATTTCCTATAGACTATCCACAAAGCTGTATCCAACCAGTGTCGAACTTTATTTGGAGGAACTGAAAACAAAAATCATAAGCCTGATAACGAAGAATTTTTCCACTCAGTCCAACATAAAATTAAATATGGAATTATATGGTTTATATATTTTGGGAGAGATGCAGGAAATAAAGTCTTTTAATACCTGTTTTACTGTAATTTCTCCTAATACGGATCTGCTCAAGGTACTCGATGAATTTAAACAAGTAATAGTTTCCAAATCTAGTGAATTCAAGGAGAGAGATAGTGGATGGTCATTAGTTAAACTCTTATTTCTAGAGGTTAACCTAAACAAGCTCAAACAAACCATTAAAATAAATATGGTGGGGGTATTCTAAATAACACCTCTCATGAGCCTTTTGTTATACTTCTCGCTCAGCATTCGTTGAATAAAGTAGTGTATTATATCGATTATAAACCTCAAATTACTACATTTTCATTATTTTAACGTAGTCACGGTGAAATCAGAAGGTATATCACAGCTCTTTATCGAATTACGCAATGTATGAAGATATCAGTGCCAACGACAGCGATGATTCGCAGTGTTCTTCAAATTATTGGAAATATTTCGACAGTATGATTTTAAGAAGTCGAATGGAAATTGCTCAAGAGAAACGTTTACTAAACGAAGTAATTTACCATGTGGGCAATTTCAAATTTATTGTGGGCCTAAGCGTTGCTCGAGGAATGCTGCCAGCAGTCAAAATAATAAATTCCATGCTAAATTTACCTGAAGACCAAACTTGCATAACTCTAGCGGATTTCGACTGGTACGAATTTCTGGAAAAGGTCTCCAAGATGGTGAATGAAACTGATGCTGCCGTCAAAGACTCTGCTGAACAAGAAGTGTCTGGCCAACAGGCGTTATCCGAGA
The DNA here is from genome assembly GCA_917834065.1 of Ceutorhynchus assimilis. Lineage (NCBI taxonomy): Eukaryota > Metazoa > Arthropoda > Insecta > Coleoptera > Curculionidae > Ceutorhynchus > Ceutorhynchus assimilis. Next base: position 76,044,984 of record OU892277.1, read on the forward strand.
ATTTCACTCTATATGTTATATCGTTTTTCGGTGAACAAACTTTAACTCTGAAGTCGGGTAATTGTACATTGTGTTTTTGTTTAGATGATGTTAAACAAATTTTAACTGTTAGTCATCTTATCAATTATAGGTTAAAATTAGTTAAGAATTTGAATTTCATTGTATACTATGATGATTACCTACAATATTTGAATGTAACTCACAATACCAACAACAATAATCTTATGCAATCAATTATCAGCATGTGTAACTTGAATAAGTGTGAATGTAGCTGCTACTTTCTAGAACTTGCTTCTATGAACCTAGATAAAATTGTTAGGGATTTAGCTAAGCTCAACGCATGTATCCAATTTAATTAGTAGTAATAATAAATATTTAAAAACAGTATTGCTTCTTATTTTATTCACAGTCTAATAGCAACCTTCAAAGAGCCAAAATGTCTGAATGTATTACTGGTAGCGAATACCGTGATCAATCTTCCTGTATAAGACAAGCTGTTTGTTTGCTACGTACTAGATTAGAATCAGACATGTACTTTTTACTTCGAGAACTTTTTGAGAAAAAACCCTCTAATGGATTCAGCTGGTTGCAGGATGTAGAAAAACATGAAAATGGTGTCAATTGTTGTAATCTATATCTGGATAATTCCATCTCCTTGGAGGACCTATGTGTGCTAATGAATAAATATGAACTACATGAACAATTAAAACAGCATGTCGCTAAATATATGTGTGAAGATATGATTTTAAAATATATAGGTTATGATGAAGTTGACTAATTTATACATTTTTTAAATAATAAAAGTTCCTAATAAAAATGCTTTTCATTAATAATTATCAAAACACCAATAGTAATTCGTTGGAGCTGTTTGTTTATATTAACTAAGTATATTACCGGGTTTGTTTATTGTCATTTTCAGTCCTAATTTCCAGACTAGTAGACAATGACATCATATGAGTTTAATGAGGCATTATTTTACATTTTTTTTTTTGTATTGACGAATGGCTGCTATTTTATTGAAATTCTTTGAAAAAAAAAAAATGGACCGCGGTCGGATACATTAACTAAGTGTATTTCCGAGTTTGTTTATCGTTATTTATTTTCCAGTACTAATAACGTTGCGCCCGTAGACTAAACAATGACATCATATGCTATAAGTCTACACGATGATGGAGAGATTTCGCGCTTCCCTACAATTCTCCGATCCTGATACAAATTTTCAGTTAGCAACTCTTCTATGGTCTCTTTTTTCTCATCATCGAGCAAGTTGAGACTTGTTTGCGAGCCTAATATATACAAGGCAGTAGGTATCAACTTTTTCTGATAATTTTTTAAAATAATACTTATTTTTTATAGTACCTAATTATTAATTATTTAATCAACTAACCCGACGACGTGGGGGGCTAACCTATAACTAACTCAAACTAACCCTGGCTTACCATTGCTGTATACAGGCCTCTAGCCCTGTATCGGTGTACACAACCCTATCTCTAGACCTGTATAGCTGTTTCTTGGCGCTCGCTCTCGGACTATAGTTAAATGTGGTACTCGAGACGCGTGTGAAGGCCATTGTAAAACAAACACTGTTGAAATAATTATTATTTTATGTACGTTGAGGTTTAAATCGGTTTTTATGATACTCGGGCTTCAGTCTGGTTTTAGCTCGACAACAGCGAACATTATAATTATTAATTATTGCACATTTTTTTTTTTTAACAAGTAAGTAAATCTTTTATATACTAATAATATCAATACCTACAGAATATTTTTTAGATATGGATTTGAAATCAATCAACGAGTCGTGCCTCTTCAAGAATCAAAAAACACTTGTGAAATTACAAGACATGGAGCCTGGTAGAAAGTACCCAATATTTTCTGCTAAAAAAACCCAAAGTAAATTCGGACCGAGTATCCTCATTGAACTTGACGATGAGGCAGTGTTTCTTCCAAAACGTACCACCAAATCATTGGAAGATCATATTGAGCAGTTTATAGATGGAAAATATTCAATAATATACAGAGGCCAGAAGGATGTTGGACGACCAAACCAAATATCGCTTTTTGAAATAGTCGAGTCTTAAAAAATGTATGTTTTTAAATAAAAAATTGTTTGAGGTTAGTATTTTTTTTTTTTTGCCCATCTGTTTCTTTATATTTCTTCATGTATAAATTCACGTATTTTTTTTCATCTGTACATGTAGAAATATAAAAAATACACAGTAATGTTATACGGGGTTTATAGATGGCGCAGAGAGCGGGTAAGTTGGAGTAGTTCAGGTAGATGACATTGACAGCTGACATTGACAGCTGACATTGACAGCTGACATTGACAGCTGGCATTGACAGCTGACTGACATTGACAGATGACATTGATATGTGACTGACATTGACAGCTGACTGACATTGACAGGTGACATTGACAGGTGACTGACATTGACAGGTGAATGACATTGACAGGTGGCATTGACAGGTGACTGACATTGACAGGTGACATTGACAGGTGACATTGACAGGTGACTGACATTGACAGGTGACTGATGACGTCACGGCGTCGCGACGCCCTGGTTGGCGCATGCGCAGACGTCACGGAGGCGTCGGAGGCGTCGGAGGATGGTGAACGCAGAAACTATATCTACTGACAGGGTTTCTTTGTAAGTTCCTCGCCCCTCAATCATCCCATCGCAGCACGAAGTTCATGTTCGTCCAGAACCATTAAGGAACTGACGGCAAAGGAACACAACAGTTCATGTTTTTTTCTTATAGTTTTGATTTTTTCCTGATTTTATTTAAAAATATTTTGAAAAACTAATTTCACATTCCCGTTGTCACTTTTTCTTCTCTACAAGATGGCGGTATTAAATTTAAAATCCAACGTTTCGTTTCTCTGGAATCATCATCAATTAATTTTTTTTAAAATACGGACCTGCTTTTTTTAAAGTGTTATTGAAAAAGCTATTTTCGGGTTCGAAAAAAGGACGGTTCTAGAACGGTTCAAAACAATCGCACAGTTCATCAATCAACTAAATGACAACGGTTCAGCTATCACAAATTTCAATAATAAACTGTGCGATTATTTTGAACCGCTCCTGAACCGTCCTTTTTTCGAACCCGAAAATAGCTAAAATACAACTCAAGCAATGGAAATAAATATAGTACACGCTCTATAATAGGAACACTCGTATTATAAGTGAACAACGCGGTTTTGTGAACACAATACTTTGCATAGGTATTGGGTACTTTATAACGTGAACAGCAAGCCGCTCGATAATATGAGCAATTGGTCAATATCAAGATCAATATGTTTCAAATGAATTACTTTGGCGAATTGTAAGTTTTATTTGACTTGGTTTTTTCTTTTTTAGCGTGTCTGAACGGTAATTTTACAGTAACCACGTGATAGTGGCGGTGCAACTTTTCCTTTTCACTTGATGATCTATTAGATTTGGGAAGTACTCACAAGATATTTTATACAATTCCGCGGAAAAACAACTAAACAAAAATACCTGATTTCCCATCTTTACAGTGGCCGAAAAGAATTAATTTGATATTGAAGATATTTTCACAGAAATCACAAACCAGTCAAAGCGTTTTTGATTGGTGCAAATCGTTAACAACCAGTTTTCTGACTATTTTTAACCAATAAAATTCGCTCTGACTTGTTTTGTGATTTCTGTGAAAACAAACCTATAGTTAGCGTTAAGTGTACTTTTGTTCAACCTTTCCGATAAATAATAATCATATACATGGTGAGTTACTAAGCGCGCGGTGGTCCATATCTCCTATACTAACGGAGAGTGAAAAAAAAAACTAAATACAAAACTTGTAGGTAAACATGAGTACTACCTTCCTAAATTATTTTCCAGTATATAGGGTGGCCCAATAACTAGTAGTGACACAAAGTTATGTTTTTTAAATGACTCCCCTTGTATATTATAGCATTTATGGATTCTGCGAAAAAATCTAGACATATTTCATGTACAATGTCATATACCTATCTTCAACTGTTTCGGAAATTTTGACAGTTGTAAATGACTTTTTTGCATCTTTGACAGACTGTAAAACCTGAATGGTTAATTTTACAAGAAAACGCATTTTACATTCCCATCTTGGTTTTTCATAAACTATCATTTGACACCGACCATGAATTTAATCCAAGATTAAAAATTCCGCCTAAATTAATAGGAATGTGAAATCCGTTTTCCTCTAAATTTAACCGTCTAAGTCTGTCAAAGATGCGAAAAAGTCAATTTTAAACTGTCAATATTTCCGAAACAGTTGAAGATAGGTATATGACATTGTTCACGAAATATGTCTAGAATTTTCCGCAGAATCCGGAAATAATATAATAATAATATAATAATAATAAGTTTATTTATATCCAAATCCATTTACAAAATTTCATAAAATTTATTCGGAGTATTTTCAAGATTGAATATAAATGTAGTAGAAATCGCAAAAATTCCATGAGGAATTAGCGTGCGAAATATATCTAACTATATCTAAATCTTATTACTACTCAAGTGTGCCATAAGGCATTCTTAGTATTTTCGAAAGAAAAATTTATTATATAAAAACTTCAAGATATCGTAAGAAAATAATAATAATATCTGTTAATATCTTTATAAATTAATCTAGGTTTTTTATTAAATCATTATACAAGTTTCTTCCCTTACTTATAATCCATTTTTTTGATTGTGCTTTGAATTTCCCGAAGTCGGCGTTTATGTCAGTTTCTGATTTCATCAAATTAAGAATTTTTGGTCCTAAATAAATAAAAGATCTTTGACCAATTGTCTTTTTCATTTTTGGTACCCTGTTATGTCCTTGTATTTTTTTCCTTGTGCCATGAGTATGATCTATCAATGTTCCATCTATGATTTTATATTGGTATAAAAGTACGTTATGGCAGTAGAGCTGTCTTATATCAAGAAGCCCGGACTCCTTAAAGAGGCTTTCGGTGGGAGTCAGAATATGTTTGCCTAATATAATTTTAATTATTTTTTTCTGTACAATATTTATTGGTTTCAAGTATGTATCTGACATGCCTCCCCATGCTAATATCCCATATCTTAAGATTGATTCTACTAAGGCCTTGTATATTGTTTTGAGTTTTTCAATCGTTATGACCTCTTTTAATTTTTTAAATTTATATACAAGACCTCTTAGCTTTTTTACTACAGCGTCTGCGTAATTATCCCACCTTAAATGCGAATCCAAGAGTATACCTAAGTATTTTATTTTATTTGTGCTATTTATTTCAGTTATTTCTTGTTTTTCTCGAATTTGCAGTTTTGAAAATGTGGGTAGTCCTTTGTTTTGTGACGTTATAGGTAAGTAGTAGGTTTTTTTATAGTTGATTGTTAATTTTTTACTGTTGAAGTTGTGTTTAATTTTTGTAAGATCTTCCTCTACAATAGTTTTCAAAGTTTCCCAAGTGTCTGCAGTATAAAAGATTGCAGTATCATCTGCAAACGTTACCACCCGTCCCTTATAGTTTTCTGTTAAAATGTCATTCATATACAATATGAATAATATTGGTCCAAGGACCGTCCCTTGTGGGACTCCATAGGCTATAATTTCACCCTCACTAACCACATCACCCACTTTAACATACTGTTTCCTATTTTGTAGGTAAGATTTGAAAAGGTCATAAACTATTCCTCTAATTCCTATTTCCTTCAGTATATGTAGTAGTTGATGATGACAGACGGTATCAAAAGCCTTTGCTAGGTCCAAAAAGACACATAGCGCAGGTTTAGAATCATCCAATGTAGAATACATTAATGTAATTAGTTGGTTTATAGCATCGGCTGTAGATTTTTTTTTGTTGAAATCCGTACTGAGAAGGAGATATCAGTTTATGTTTAGATATGTATCTTGTTAATCGATTTTTTATAATTTTTTCAAGAATTTTATCGAAGTTTGAGAGCAATGAAATCGGTCTATAATTTTCTACATTTGTAGTATCGCCACTTTTGAAAATCGGTGTAACGATTGCTTCTTTAAAAGTATTAGGGTAGATGCCTGCAATTAATATTTTATTGTATAGGAAACATAGGGGCTTTATTATATAAGGTTCTAAAGTTTTTATTATTTCCGATTTTATTCCATCCCTCCCAGGGGCTTCATTATTTTTTAACTGTTTTATAATTTTTTTTTATTTCAGCTTCACTTGTCGGGTTTAAAAAGAATGAGTTGGTAATCCTATTACTTTTAAAATTTGGTGTGCACTCTGGAATACGATCGGCATATTTTTTTCCTACTCCTACATAGTGCGTGTTAAAAATATCAGCAATTTCTTTCGATTCTAAGATTTTTTTATCATCCTTATAACGCTATTTATAGTAGAGGTTTTTTTCGTATGATGATTTGTTATTTTATTTACTCCATCCCATAATGTTTTGGTAGAAAAGTTATTACTTATAATATTTTTCATATAATTATTTTTTGCTTTTTTTATTAAAGAATGGATTTTATTTCTATAGTATTTGTATCTATTTAGTAGTTCTCTATTATTAGGATTTTTTAAGACCATAGTATGTAATTTATCTCTTTTATTTATAGAATTTATTAGGCCACTTGTAATCCACGGTTTTCGTTTGTTCAAGTGACTATTTATCTTTTTTATAGTAGACGCATTTTTTATAAATCCTTGTATTTTTTCAATAAATAAATCTGCACATTCATTCACATCCTTACATAAATATAAGTCATTCCAAGTTTCGTTTTTAGCTGCGTTAATTAATTTGTTTTCGTCAGTGCTTTTAAAAAATCTGGTTGTTTTATTTTTTCCATCCAGGGATGGATTCTGACTAAAAATATTTAGTGTTATGGGGTAATGATCAGTTATATTGCTGTGTATAATTGCTGGTATTATCTTACTACTTGTATCTTGATTACCTACTTTTAGAAATATATGATTGATACATGATTTAGACAATTTTATTTCTCTAGTAGGACTATTTACTTGTTATACGAATCCATTTTCACATAAGAGATTTAAATATTCGTTCGTTTTATTATCATTTTTTGCTAATAAGTCTATATTTATATCTCCCGTGAAAATGGTGTAGTCAGCGTAAGGAATTTCTCTCATGTAAGTTATCAATACGTAGGCCGATAACAAGTTTTTAAAAAACAATTTATTCACTAAATTACAATAGAGAAATACTTTCGCGTTCGCGTTACAAAGTTTCAAATAAGAAATATAATTACAATTCAACTGACTAACTATTCTAGGCGGGCAGCGATATTTATAATAAAGAAAAGCGAATTAAGCAGTTTATATGAATGGTCAGCAAATGGAACTGACATTACTCCTCCCTTCTTGAGATACAACTTCATGCTAAGCGAGGAAGTTGGATTGGTCGGGCTTCTTCTTCGGGGTGGTTGTCCCCTCTTCGTTTCTTCAACTTCGGTGCTAGTTTCTTATAGCCAAGAACAGCACACCCAGCAAGGATCATAGCATATATCAGAATGGTTCCCAAACTTGGTAGTCTTCTGATTTCACTAAACGTCAAACGGTTTTCTACCATCTCATTAGCTAGTTGGTGGAGATTGTCCAGTTTTATGGTTTTTAAGTGTGTACCTAAATTCAGGGAATGCATTAATTCAGGTACATTTGGAAGGTCAGGAAATAGTATAGGTTGTGCATCTGATTTCAGAGGCTTCTTTTCGTTGATAATCAGTCTCGAAGAGATAGTTATTTGGCAACTGGTTGGTATACGAACTAGAAAGGTTCCAATAACTTTTCTGATTTCTTCTTGCAGCACTTGAGTTTTATAGGTACTTTAGCCGGAAGTACAAATACCCATTGATTGGATTTGTCCAATCGATTGATTATTGGTTGTGTGATTTTGACTTCAGTTGGCTTGCAAGTAGAAGTGTCTTTTTCAGAGTTCAGTAGCTTTACTTCACATGGACTGCTGTCTTGAAGTTCGTGGAGTTCTTCTTTTTCGCATATGTGGAATTCAGGAAGGATTTCCTGGCATTCTTGGCCATAATGTGCGTAGTGCAATCCGTTTTTTAGAAGATATTTATTTTGTGGAAGGACTACCTTAAACTGACTCTGACTTTTGATTGGTATTGAATATAGGTGGAAATAATCGAAAGATTCAGGATACATTATAGGTATATGGACCAAATAAGTTATTTTATTGTTAAGAATAAATGATTCTAATTTGATGATTTTTTCATACAAAAGAATGTTCTCAACATTAACTGCTAAAGGCATTTGTTCATTACTTAGTTGTTTTTGTAATTTGATAAGTTCTGTACAGAGATCTTCAGTTCTCATTATGCTAGGATGCATAATTTTTAACTTGGAAAAAGTTAAAGAGTTTTCGACATCTTGTAATATTGAATCTATTATTTCATAGACATTAATAATTTGATTAATTATGTCCTTAATATAAAGAGAATTTTCTCTATAAGCAGATTTTTCTACTATGTGTGCGATTTGATTGATTTTTAATTCTAAGAGTTTCTCATTATAATTTATTTGTTTTATCGTCGTATTGAATTTTTCAATAACAGTTAAAGAAAGTGAATTTTGTTTCAAAATATTTGCTTGCAAATTCTTTTGATTTCCTTGCAATTCCCTTATAAGATTTTCATAACGTTCGCCATCGTCAGCGTCGAGGTTTCCGGTTACGGATTTGAAAATTGACCCTAGGCCGTTAATCAAGCCTCTTTTTGTTCTTTGTGGCTGGGGAATTATTTCTTTAATTTTGTTATCTACTCTAATTTGTATTAGTTGAATTAATTTGATATAATTACTAATATCTTCAGAATACTCTTTGTGTCCATTAAGCATGTTAGTGATATTATTGGATTTAGAGTGTAGTTTGTTAATTTCGATAAGTATGGGATTTAGGTCATAGTAGTGTATCAATGTGTAGGTGTAGTCTCTAATTTTTGCATTTCCAAGTTTCACTGGGATAATTCCAGGATTATCGTCCAATTTTCTTATGGAGATTTGCTAATGCGTGGGTTATAAAGCTGAAATAAAGATTAGTAAGCGTAAGCGTGAGGTTATCATATTCATATTTATTAGTACCAATATTATTATTCTTATTACCTATTTATTAAAATTAACTTAAGTATCGAAACTATATTTGTTTCTTAGAGGACGTTTAATATTGTCCATATGCACTTTGCCTAGAGTGTCCGTTGTTATTGTTTTCCGTGTGAGGTCAACGGTCTCTATTTGTGTGGCTGGTCGAAATTTGTCTCCTAATTTTTGGCGTGTGTTTCTTTACATATATTTTCTGTTCTGGTCTAAATAATGTTGGCTTATCACGATTTTCATTGATTTTGCCAATTATTTTATTTTTTGTATCCATAAGACGTTCATTTATGTTGGAATACAAGAGTTTTGTTTTATTTTTGTGCTCGTTGACGTAATCTGTAATTAGGAGTTGATCTAACTTAAGATCGAATGGGTCATTGGGACTTATGTGTCCTGTGATTATGTCAATGGGCTTGTGTTTGGTTACAGAGTGGATCGTATGATTGTATGCTAAGATTGCATATTTAATTTTTTGGGTAATTGGCGTTTTTAGGAATCCTTGATTGTTGAAAATTCTTATGTGTTCAGATAAGGTTGAGTGGAGCCTCTCTATTACGCCATTAGATTGGGGATGTTCAGGAGAACAAAAATGTATTTTTACTTTGTGAAGTTGGAGTAGTTCAGTAAGAACAGTATTCTTGAACTCAGTTCCATTGTCTGTGATTATCTTTGATGGAATGCCATGATGTGAAAAGAATGATATGAGATTATCACATATTTCGGTAGCGGATAAAGATGTAAGGGCATAAGCTTGGGCATATTTAGAAAAACTGTCTATTATAGTAAGAAATTTAACCTTATCGAGAGTATATGTATCAAGGTGGATGATGTCAAATGGTTTTGTTGCAGAAGGCGTGATGTTCATTTCCATATTTATTGGGTGACGTTCATATTTGCTACGTTGGCAAATTTCACATTCATTGATAAATGATTGAATGGATTCTTTCAGGTTGGGCCAATAATATTTTTCCTTAATTCGTCGCTCGGTTTCTTCGATTCCTCGGTGATTTGTCTTGCTCTCATGGTAATTTTGAATTACCTCTGCTATTTCTGTTTTGTTGACGACATCAATTAATTTTATCAAGCATCTTTTAAATTTAATTGAAGGCCATTTAAAGTTTTTCCTTATTATTTCGCAGAAAGGTTCGTAAGTATCTGGATTTTCGAAATAAATGGAATATAACTTTTCGGGTACTACATTTTCTTTCACAAATTGCATGACGTCATTTTCAAAATTATTTTCCGATAATTGGACTAGAAATCTTCTTTTCTTCTCGAATAATATCAAGCGTTTTGTTTTTGCAGGTGAATGCAAAACGCTCGTAATAATCACTTGATTAGCTCCGTAATTAACTGCTGATTCTATAATAGGGACTCCTACTATAGGATCTTGTTCGTTATTTGTATGTATGGTTTCATTGTCGTCTTCATTTGCTGGTGGGTCAAGGTCGGGTTGTGCCATCGTTGAAATTAGGTCTAAGTTATCTTCGTTTGCATTTATATTTCCGTTGTTCGTGTTCGACGATGAGGTGCCTTCTTGTTCAAGTTGCTTATTAAATTCCTCGATGTATGAGACTAAACTCGAGATGTTGGCGGCGTCTTTTGTGTGTAACTCAATGCGACTTAGCGCGTCAGCATTTGTGTTAAGTTTTCCTTTCTTATATGTTATTTGGTAGTCGAATTCTTGTAATTTTATTCGCCATCGTACTAATTTGGAAGTGGGATCTTTATAGTTAAACAGCCACTGTAAGGGTTTATGGTCTGTTATGATGTTAAACTTTCGTCCATACAGGTATGGCCTAAAATATTTTGTCGCCCACACTAGGCACAAACATTCTTTCTCAATGGTAGAGTAGTTTTGTTCCGAGTCGTTCAATGTACGGGATGCGTATGCTATTGGCAGGTCCTGACCAATGGGCCCTTGCGACAGTACTGCACCTAGCGCTACGTTGCTAGCGTCACAGGTCAAATTAAAAGTTTTAGAAAAGTCCGGGTATTGTAGTATCGGTTCATTTGTCAATAGTTTTTTACATTTTTCGAAACAGTCAATGAACTCTGGGTTATGTTCAATCTTGGCTCCCTTTTTCAAACATTTGGTTAGTGGTTTTGTTAATTTTGCAAAATTGTTTATGAAGCGTCGATAATAACCTAATAGTCCAAGAAATCCTTTTATTTGCTTCGTTGTTTTTGCTATGGGATATTTTTTGATTGCATTGACTTTATCTGGGTTAGGACGTACTCCTTCAGGTGTTATAACGTGTCCTAAGTAGGCTACTTCATGCCTTAGAAACTCGCTCTTATCTATTGCTTGGGCGTATAATATTCTGGTCCAGCATTTTCCTTATTTGTGATTCAACCTCTTGCTTATGAATGAATGGGTACCTATATGTTTTTGTATATACAGGCTGTTCATCTGTTGTTTTTATAGAGTGTTTTATTTCGCTCGTGAATGTCAATGGCATATTTTCCTGGTAAAATATGTCCGAATATTTTCTACATAATTCAATTATTTTGGCTCTCTCTTCTGAATTAAGGTGATCCGTGCGAATTCCAGTATAGTCAAAAATATCAGTATCGTAATTTGATGCCACAAAATTATTTAGATCAATTTGTTCTATTTCTTCTCTATTAAATGGTTCCACTTCAATTGGTCGTGAAAGATCTAATATAATTGGCTGACATGTATTGTTCAAGATTGTCGTTAAAGCGTATCCATTTTTTGCAATGCTTAGGGAGTTCGGAATCTCGCAATTATGCATTTTCTGATATGGAGTTATAACTTCGCCATCATGTATGCTGGTTTTAATTTTCACAAGCTGTTCGGTACGTGGTGAGAGAGTGATATTATATGCTTGGTTTATGTTCGTTCTTTGGAATTGTAACTTGATTTTTGCAAATGGAGTTACTAAGAATCCTGTTTCATAGTTTATGCTAGCTTGTAACATTTTTAGATTATCAAGTCCTATAAGGCCGTCAAAGATGTTATGAAATTTAAATAAATAAAATTTCAAAGGTTTCCTATTAGGTAGATTAAAAATTTTTGAAGCGGGAATTTGAGCACTGTATTGATGTGCTGATTGTTGGAAAACAGTTGAAACGATGAATGGCTCATAGCTTATGTGATTTGGAAAGAATTTTTGAGCTAAGTCGGGGTCTATGAACGACTTGGTGGAGCCACTATCTATGAGAAATTTGAGATTGCATTCAGGAAAGACGATATAGGACAGCTCACTTGCGTTGACGTTATTGAATGAAATTATTTCAGGTGATTCTAGGGTGCAGGGTTGGTTGACTGAATTTCCTGAAAATTTGATTGTTCCGAAGAACCAGCTGTGTCGTATTCTACGAGTTCAGTGGTTTGGAATTCATTATTTGAATCGTTATAATTATTGGAATAATTGTAACTTTGTTAAGGGTCAACTTCGGTCTCATAATAATATGATTCTTGATCATTTTCGGTGTAAGAAAGGTCAGTGACATTCGTCGTATTTGTATTATATAATTCTTCTGAAATAAAGTTACGTGGTTGCGTAACTTGGAAATAGTTATTACCAGAAGTTTGTGGTGCATTGGTAGCAGAATAGGTTTGTCTTGTCGTTGTAGACATTGGGGTAGGTCTAGGAAAATTTTTGTTTTGACCTGGTTTAAATACATTGGTCTGATTTTTATTTTTGAAGACCTGTGAGTTAGTTGGGAATTTTTGTTGTATTTTATTATAATCAGGTCTCACATGAATAGGTTGGGATGGAAATTTTTGTTGAGTGAACGTGTTATTTGGTGTATTAGCATTAAATGTGTTGGAATTATTGTATCTTTGTTGTGTATTTTGTTTGAAGTGCTGTGAGGGATGTTTTTGTTGAGTTTTAGCTATATTCTGAAAATATTGTGTATTATATTCCTGTGTGACAAACTGTAAAACTTCGGGAAGGTCTTTGGGACGCATACACCTAATTGTTGTTCCCAATGGTTCCCTTAAGCCTGATAAGAAAGTTTTAAGGGCAAGATCATTGTATAAGTTTCGCTTTAAATTTTTCGCATTTTGGTCAACTTCATGACTATTTACATAAGAACAAAGCAGGTTTAAAATATGCATAACCCTGTCATAATATTGACTAGGCTTTTCTGAGTTTTGTTGTCTCAACATTACGAGATCTCTGTTTAAACATGCCTCGTCTCTTTGATCTGCAAAATGCCTGCTCAAAGTCAATTTCAAATTATCCCAAGTAGTAACATTTTCTGTACCTAGGATCAATTTTGCGTTCCCAGTTAATTTTCCAATGATGCAATTTATCAAGTAAATATTTTGAAAATGGTTTGGTTGATTTGCATCATAGAAATTATCAATTAAACTTTGGCATACTGCCAAATATCTATTCAAATCGTTAGGGTTACCATCGAATTGTGGTACGCAATTTAAGTACTCAGGTTTAAATTGAGCCATATTGTTAATTGTATTAATATTATTTAAAATTAAATTATTTTGATTAGTGCTTGTATCAGTAACTGCAGCACTGTTATTTAATGTTTGATTAATATTTCTTATAAACTCTTCTGTATCAGAAGGTGAGTCAGTTGAAGGTAGAGATAGAGATAATAATCTTTCTGTTAATTCATCAATATCAGACATTAAAGAAATTACAAATTGCACATTGCACTTACATGAAGATTATTCCGTAGAGCAACATTTATAAGGCCAAGAATTTCTGGTAGGCTATGTTTATCCTTCCAAATTAATCCTGGTCTCGCGAATATTGGCTATTTTGGTCCAATAATATGATTGCTTGAAGGCAGTTCTTTGGTTTTCGATTTCGTAAAGCCACTCCGACACTTCTCGCAAACACTTAACACGATTTTCACACAAGGGTGTAGATTCGAGTTCCCGGTTAGTCCGATTTCCGAAAAGTTCGTAAACCAGTTCCAAAAACAAAAAATCCGGACGACTGCGCCAGTTATCAATACGTAGGCCGATAACAAGTTTTTAAAAAACAATTTATTCACTAAATTACAATAGAGAAATACTTTCGCGTTCGCGTTACAAAGTTTCAAATAAGAAATATAATTACAATTCAACTGACTAACTATTCTAGGCGGGCAGCGATATTTATAATAAAGAAAAGCGAATTAAGCAGTTTATATGAATGGTCAGCAAATGGAGCTGACATTACTTGTATCTCTCTAGTGCGGCAATATATTCGCCAGTACAAAAATTTGGGGATTTACAGGATGCTAAGATCAGGATTTTTTTATTATTTTTTTCTATTTTTATTTCTATTATAGATAGATCTGACAACTTTACTATTCTTGTAGAGTAATTTTGGGACTTTTTGATATAGGCCACTACACCATCATTTTTGTTAAAGTCTCCTTGGTTATATATCAGATCATAATCATGGAGTAGGAAAAAGTTTGTATCTTGTATGTACCATGTCTCGGTCAAAATTATGCAATCGAAATTTTTTTGAAACTGTGACAGAAACACATCGAATTCATCAAAATTTTTAGACAAGCTCCTAATGTTGTTATGTAAGAGGGAAAATTCTGAACCTGGTTCCCTAGTGTTTTCTAATAACTTTTCATATTCCCTAATATTATGACAAGTTTTCGTTTCGATATTTGGGTTTTCATAATTTATGATGAAGTTATCCATTTAAAATTTGTTTTATTTCAATACCCAACTGTAAATACTGTGTACTTTATTTAAGAATTTTTTTAAAAACTTCCTGGGTTGTGATTACCTACAGTTTAATGTTCAACTATTTATAAATAATTATTTGTTTGCCTAGTATTATAGTGTAATATATAGTATTTTTTTTTTTTGTTAATGTAAAACAAATTTAACTTATTTAGGATTCTGATTTTTTTGTATTCCTGGTGTACTTGGGACTATATTTGTCATAATATACAGGGGAAGTTATTTAAAAAAACTTAACTTTGTGTCACTACTAGTTATTGGGCCACCCTGTATACTGGAAAATAATTTAGGAACGTATTTCTCATGTTTATCTACAAGTTTTGTATTTAGTTTTTTCTTCGATCTCCATTAGTATAGGAGATATGGACGACCGCGCGCTTAGTAACTCACCCTGTATATTATGTTTAAATTTTTGTAAAGTTTTAACAGAAAGAAAGATACTTTCATTAATGTAAACAACCGGTAATGTGAAAAGGGTCTATATCTATAATTTTCGATAATTGCACTCGTTTTTAACTAAAAATGCATTCGGGCAAATTTCCCAAAAATTATCGATAATTTCCATTGCACTTGTTATATTAATATTGACTATTTCACTAGAGTGTATTACACCGGCAATAAATTCGGTTTTCAGCTGACAATATTGCTACCTGGACAATACCAACAACGTGGTATTTCAACGACCATTTTTTGACATTGTCAAACTGATATTTTTAATTTGAAGTTTTTATTCATATCTTTGCATTCTATTTATTTTCCAAATCTTACGTGAAATAGTCATGACGAATACCACTCGAAAAAAAATTGTGTAGGCAAAATTGTTCTCAAGGTTTTATTCAAGTTTGTTGGTTTTCGGCAATTTCGCTCATGCCATTTTTGATGTCAAAATGTCAATCACGAAATTGCCAAGCAACAAGCTTTCATACCTTTCGAAAATTTTGCCGACAATTTTTTTTCTCTTGTGATATTATATGATAACTAGCGGACCCGGCGAACTTCGTAACGCCTCAGAATCAATAAATGTTAAGTTAACGCATAAGCTTAATTAAATTCAGTTTTTTAATAAGATAAAATGATTACTAACAATAAATTATGTGGTTCAATAAATGTTCAAAAATCAAAAAGGAACAAACCGCGCAATCTGACGCGGCAAACTTGGTATCGGTTATAAGACATGGCGCCGTATGCATATTTAGTGAATTCTCTTCATAAATATGTTTTTATTTTTCTTGTGTTTTTTTTATATGTTCCAATGTTCCAATAGTTGTTATGTAATTCGGGCCAGACAAATCCAATATAACAATAATCATAAAAATCGGCCTAGCAGTTCTCGAGTTATACGTTCTGCAACCAACCCGACAGATAGATAGATAATACAGTTACGTCAGTTGAATGCGAAAATTTGAATTTTTAAATTTTTTAATAAAAAAATAAAACAGTTACGTCGGTTGAATGCGCAAACTTAAATAAATGTGGCAACGTTGTTTCATATTGTCAAAAAAAGTTGGGCCATGTATGTGAATAAGTTTGTTTATAATTAATTAAAAATTAATTTTGTTTTGCGAGAAAAAATGTAACCCATACTTACTCCCTTTATATAGTGACTAAGTGGTATAAATTCCAAGGAGATCGGTCCAGACGTTCTTGTGTTCTAAAAAATAATACAGTTACGTCGCGTCGGTTGAATGCACAAGCTCAAATAAATGTGGCAACGTTGTTTCATGTTCTCAACAAAAAAAGTTGGGTCATGTATGTGAATGAGTTTGTTTATAATTATTAATTAATTAAAAATATTTTTTTTCCTGGATAAAAAGTAGCCTATGTCACTTCCCTTCAGATAGAGACTACGTGGTTTAAATTTCAAGGAGATCGGTCCAGCCGTTCTCGAGTTATAAGTGCTTCCACAAAACACAACTGTGTTTTATATATATAGATATCATGTATACAGGGTGACCCACAAAGAAGTCATGACAGCTAACTTTATTTTTTCAAATGACACCGATTTCTTATTCTATTTTAAAATTCTACGTTAAATTCTAAACATATTCTATGCCTCATGTCCTATACCTATCTTCAACTGTTTCGGAAATCTGACAGTTGAAAATTGACTTTTTTGCAACTTTGCTGTAAAACCTGAACGGTTTATTTTAGAGCAAAGCCGATCATACATTTTTGTCTTATTTTTTCATAAACTATCATTTGACACCAGCTTGGAAATTAATCCAAGAGTAAAAATTCCGGTAAAATTCAAAGTTGGTGTTAAATGATAGTTCATGGAAAACTAAGACAAGAATGTATGATCGGTTTATCTCTAAAATCAACCGTTCAGGTTTTACAGCCTGTCAAAGTTGCAACAAAGTAAATTTCAAACTGTTATTATTTCCGAAACAGTTAAAGATAGGTATAGGACATGATACATAAAATAAGTTCAGAATGTAACGTAGAAATAAGAAATGAAATAAAAAAATTAATGTTTTCATTTAAAAAAATAAAGTTAGCTGTCACAACTTGTTTCTGGATCACCCTGTATACATGATATTACCATCAGAAAAACGGCAACTGAAATCAAAAATCGATGTGTCCGAGGTTTTCATGAGCAATCTCACCAATGTGTGAAATTAACACTTTCTCTTTTTATTATTTTTCTAGGTTTTCTGGAAGTTCTTTATGTAATAAACATCATCTCTCCCACCCTCGTAACTACGCCACCTCACTTTTTTTTGGTGTAAACATCTCAAGTATCTATTTTGGTGTATTTGTATAGGTAAATTTTATTATCTTCGTAATATATTTTTGTGTTTCCGCACATTTCATTCTTCACATTCTTATTTATTAAATAAAAAGCACAATGTAAATTATAAAACTATCATTATAACTGTATACTTTTCAATTTATATTAAATATGATAGGTGTATTAGTTTTGCCTTCACAAAAGCCCATAGGATTTATTATTCACGTTCCATGCAATTTGATCACACCCTTCCGTTATCTCGGAAATATTTGCCGTAACGTCGTCTATCACGGCAAAGTTTCACGGTCCTACTTTGAACTCGGCGACAAAGAATGAATTTCGCGCGCTTGAATTTGTTGCTGGCCTCTCAAAACCCATTATTTGGTGGCGTTACATAGACGACATATTTTCAATTTACACTCACAATGAAGACGACCTTAATAACTTTCTTCAACACCTAAATTCACAAGAACCAACTATACAATTTACAATAGAAAAAGAACTAAATCACCAACTACCTGTCTTAGACATACTTATCACAAAAGACATAGACAGATTTGAAACTACAATATACAGAAAGCCAACACACACAAACAGATATTTAAACTTCAATTCAAATCACCCAATCATGATTAAAACTGGTGTAGTTAAAAGCCTATACGACAGAGCCAAAAGAATATGCAACAATCACAATACTTTCACTAAAGAAAAACAAAATATCAAAAATATACTAAAACAAAACGATTACCCTGAACAATTCATAAACAAATGCATTACAAACTTCGAAAATCTAAAACCTAAACAAAACGCAGACCCACCAATAACCAATCTTTACTTACCATATATACCAGGCATGTCATACAAAATAAAACGAATCAGTGAAGACTACAATATACGCACAATTTTTAAAACACAAAACACAATAAGATCACAAATTACAAAAACAAAACCAAATAATGAGACTATTCGTACTAAAAACGTAATTTATAAAATTTCATGTAATCAATGTGATAAATTCTATATTGGTGAAACTCGTAGGCCATTACAAAAACGTATCAAAGAACACAAAAACTACATAAAAAACGGGGACTTTAACAAATCAAACATATGCCAACATGCTTTTGACAATAACCATCAAATCAACTAGAATGCTTCTAGCATTCTGGCAAAGGAAGCTTTTTCAAAAACACGTAAAATCAAAGAGAGCGCATTAATTGTATTAAATAAAGACGAATGTGTTGCTTCATGCTCAACATCATTTAGTAATACGTGGCTTCCTTTGCTTGAATCAGAAGTAAACCAAGGTAAATTGAAAATTAATTAAAAATCTCACCTTTAGAAAATACCACCATTTCCTAGATATGATTATTGTCAAAAGTTTGACACGACATTAGTCAAATTTGTAATTTTTGCTTGATAACTCAAATTCGAGTATTCAAACAAATTTACGAAAAAACCGAACAATTTTCTGCCCTTTTTTATTTTTTAGGTATTCCATCCCCCAAGCTTCGACAACGGTAGCAGATTTGGTACCGAAACGTCAGCAAAAAGTCCAGAACTCATACCACCGAGTCTAATCAAGTATTATTTTATTAAAATAATAGAACTCGATTCGTTTATAAAAACTCGATTCGAGTAATTTATTTTATAAAAATAATCTGATAGGTAAAATTGCTCTAATCAGAGAGCTTGTAGTAATTCGTATCAAGTTCAAGAAACTTCTGGTATTAATTTCAATTGAGGTGTAAGTCCCAAAAAATGCAAGGTAATATCATATAACTATGTAATCAAGAAGAGTTGAAGCAAGAAGAATTCTGCGTATACCTACTAACTTATAACTGATGGTTTTCAAATGCCTTTACACGGAAGTGGAATAAGAAAACCCGAAAGCAAAGCAACTACCTACCCACTAGCTATGGTATTAGTCGATCCAAAGAAAGGCCTGACAATGCGACAAGACAGGACACAATATGGAGTCTGGATTGAAAATTTCAAAAATCGACATCCCAGTAATGCCAGACACTGACACTTCATTAAAACTACGGAAATACTTTCAAAAATCTAACCTCAAATAAGGCAAGATCGTTGATAAACTAATCTGCTGTGGCAAAAATATTTTCTGTCGAAACTAGTCATTTCAGCTTAAAATCGATAAGCATTGATTAAACCAAGGCAAGCAAGGCTAGAGCCATAAGCCCTTCAGTCAACAAAACTAAACCACAGAATAACAAACCATTTTTTGTTATTCTGTGATTAAAGTGACTATAATGAAACATTTATGCGTGTTGCACACATGTCTAAATTAATTTAGATTCAATTTAGGTTCCTCTAATTAAAACAGTTTACATGCCCACGGAATGCACATGAAAACTACATTCCTAAAAGATCTTTTGCAAGCGAAAATTTAAATGAAAATTCCAGATGCTATAAATGCAGATGCGGAAATAATGTATCTCTAAGATAGTGATATGAGCATTTTGAGAAAAACATTTAGAGGAGTTGGCTTCGAAACTTCCCTAATAGGTCCATGTTTATATTTTGTGGATAAAGGCGACATAAACAATATTACTTATAGTGTGAAGATTGGCTAATATACCTTAATGTTTAAGAAGAGGAAAAGACGGTTTTTTAGGTACCTATATAATAATTTTATTTTCGTCGAGCGCTTTCGGACAATACTACAAATAAAAGTTAGACAAGATCTAACTAACTACATATATTGAAAAAAACAAAATGAATATACAAAGAAATAGGGACCGCTATAAAATAATAATCAGTCAAACACAATAACAGAAATCTTAAGCGCGCACAAATATAAATCATTAAAATGTACATACTGGAAAATATTTTAGTGTGGTTGGTGGAAATATTAAAAAACATAGGCCTAAAAATAAGTAGACACACCCGTAGTGAGTTAATAAAACATTTCTACAATTCAGTTTCCAGTACTAGAATGACTCTTATTAGCATTAAAATGTTTAAAAATTTATTTAAAATTATAAGTTGAGTACTAGGATGGTGTGGATTTTCGGACGAGTTTCTCATGAATTCGAGGACTTCGAAGAGGTTGAGTCTCAGACCTCTGGAGTTAATGTTGTGAATTATTTTGCAGTTAATAGATGAAGAAAATTTGTGATCAATATACTTGATATGAAAGCCAAAAGTGGACGATCATGGTCTATTGAGGTGCTCTTGAATTCGAACGTCCAGTCATGTCATACCAACATATGAAGCCGGACAAGTATCGTAAAAAAGCTGGTATACCCCACTCCTCTTTGCGAGGTCAATCCAATCCTTTCTAGTCAACGAATTAGAACTGTATGAATTTGCCGTTCTGGAATGGACATTAGAGAGTATTCGTTGCTCTTCAAAATCTCAACGCTACGGTTAACGAATACGCAGCCATAGCCATTATTTGACAGATAAAAAAACAGGAGCAAGAAACGACACTTGCTTACCATTACCGTGAACTATGACTCTAACCACAACTAACAGTCAACTGAAAATTAGGTTTTTGCATTTCTTGTTTTTTTTTTTTGGTTATTTGTTATATAGATTTATTTTACTACTGTTTTTCTGTTCATTTTGCTACAAAATGATGGTAGAATTGATTTCATTGGACTCCAGGGATGATTCAGATTCTGACTTGAAGATGCAATATTGTTGGAAGTGTTGGAAAACAGCATAAAATACCTACAGAGGTCATCTTTAGGGGAGGTTCAACGACAACCCAGATGTGTGGTCAAGTGAGAAAACGAGTGTAAAGTTAATTTTCGCTTCGAAAAAAACCATACCTTAACATTTGTAGAAGCACTCAGAATTCCAAACGAGTTTAATACAGAGACTCAACATAAAGTTTCAGGACTTTATATTTTGCTGAGATGGTTAGTAGAGTTATTGAAATTTGGTCATCTTCCTCTGTAAAACGAACTCTGTAGCCGTGTTCGGCATTGTCATTTTTTTCGTCGATTTGCTCCGAAACTTTGACAGGCACGTGACTGGATCAGACGTTCCAATTTACAAATCACATGCCTGTCAAAATTTCGGAGCAAAAGGACGGAAAAGATGACAATGCCGAACACGTTAAATACACTGTATGAGTTTGTATTTGAAAATTTTTGGGTCAACTTGACAACTTTTCAGGTCATGATTTTTTTTTATTGTGTATCGAAAGAGACCTAAAGGGGATTCGTTTTTATTTGATCAGAAAAAGCTCGCTCTTTAAGTCTTCTAAACTCTATTTTATGCTTAATTTTGGCAATTGAGTCAGGGTTATAACCATTATTGGCTGCTATCTGCTTCAATATATTCAACTCCAAATTTATGTTTTTTTGAGGCAAAGGCAATGATAACATTCGGCAAACATAGCTTTTATGAGAATGAGGATAGTAGGAGCATTCAGGTATAACGTGGTACGTTTGTGTGGCCTTTTTATATATTTTAAAATCTAGTTCATTAGATAATTTTATAATTTTAAGTTCTAGAAAATTTATAGATATTCAATTTCAATGCTAAATTTAATCTTAGGATATATACCAGTGTATGATTCGATCATCCTTGTCATCAATTAGGAATTTAGTTTCTAAATTTTTGAGAGAAATTTAGGTGGGTGAGATAGATGTTATAAACTACCGGCATGTGGTCCTAACATACCTACCTCTCCCTTATTATATTTTCCATGAAATGGTAAGGAATTTAACCGATGTCAAGTTCGCAGATAGGGAATTGAGTATTCTGTCTTTGGGCCTAAGTTTTCTCTTCCACCTACCCTTTCCAAAAAAAATTGGAAGAACTTTCCATTGAGTTTTATGTGGCTATTTAAGGTCTAAGCTCGGATGAAAACTTAAAGAACAAATTCCGTAATCAGTGCCTCTCAATTATTTCAAAAGAGTTTAATAAATTGAACAAATCTTCAAGAAACAGGCACAATGTAGAGGCTCTTGGAGTTCTAAGGAGCATAAAAGCAAAGGTCAAGGATCACAATTTGATGATAAGCAGAGTGGAGAAGGGTTATTACATAGTTATTATGGATTGCCGGTTGTACAAAGAAAAAGTAAAATTTCTAATGGAAAATGAGTTTGTGGCTCTTAATAAAAACCCTTTTAAACAATGGTAAAATGCTGTGAGACTCGATATTGAAATGTGTGAAGAAACTTATCAATTATTCTAATGGCAATAAAAAATTCAGTTTAAACAAACAATCCATCTTTGCCCAGATTGATGGTCTCCCGAAGCTTCACAAGGTTGATATTCCAATTAGGCCAGTAGTTTCCTTCTGCAATACACCGGTATCTAGAATCTCTGACTAATTTCAAGCCCAAAGTCTCGGTTTCAAACTCATTCGCGCTAGCCAAAAACTTTTTACTTCGATTCTCAGATATGCGACGATACCATTTGTTTCTGGTTTATTGTCTCAAAAACAGGTAGAGCACAAAACCAAAACTGACATACTCACTTTGCTGACCCTTTGCCTTAAGCAGTATTTCTTTACTTTCAATAACAAGTCAAAAAACAGGATTAGGTATGGGTTAACCATTATATACAATTCTTGCTGAAAATTTTCTCAACGATTTAGAAACTAAATTCTCAATTAATGACAAGGATACTTCAGACATTCTACAGAATATAAACAATTAATTTACATCCTAACTATAAATTTACTATTTCAATGGGGATGTTTTCTACATTCTTGAAACACATTTTAATATATGCGAGTCGATAGATTAGGGGCTACAATGTTTTCGTTTAGAACTTAATCATTGGTTTCCTCAGCCATTTTCCGATCAATCATACGTCTTTCGGAACACTTCGTATGTTCTCAAAATTGTTGTTTTGGATCCAAAAGATAGATACATTTATTTTATCTTTGTTTCTTTCAATGGTTATCATGTTCTCCAGTTTCTATAGATATAATAATCGAGACTTCCTTGTTCTTAACTGTTTTTTGAATCCCACTGGAGAAATTATTACATTTTCCCAGGTTTTTTAGCTGTGGCATCTTTTTGGTCTCTGTGGCGTCGATCAGGTCCATTTATTGTTTGATCTCTGATATTTAATTTATCATCCTAGGGATTCCTTGGACGTTTCATGTGCCAATACTCATTCTCCGTGTTCGTGTGAATGATCACTGGCGTAACTAGCCATCTGACCTAGGGGGGGCCTAGGGTGGGCCTGGCAGAAGCGCCGATTTTTAAAAGTCCTCATAGGTACAGGATAATATTTTTATAAATTTGTTTATAGGGGGAGGGGAAAGGTTGCCGTAGGCGCCGGCGGAGGCGAAAATTTTCTTCCGGATGCCACGCCTAAAAACGTCTATTTTATAATGTATATATTTTTCTATTTTTTTCTACGAGCGTGCGAAATGTGCTTTTTTCTGCACGCATTTTAGGCCATGAAAATCTCACATCATTATTAAAATAATTATGCCTGGTACTTTTATGTCCTAAAATGCCTTATGTCCTGGTTATTATCAAAGAATAGAGATGGAGAATAGCAACATTAGCGATATAAAGTAATAGAGCATAGAATTGACCACAAATAACGAAAGGACAGAATACTAATACCTCCCTAATCTGTTTACAAATACAGTGCAAGCAGGTTTTTCGCTTACTGGTAGGCAGCGCCGATCTGCGCAGTTTTCTCGCGCCGAGATAGCACAGAGTGAAGTTTTAATCGTGAAAGAAACCTGTATGGAGAATATTATTTCTCTCCAATATTTGTCGACTTCATTTCGATTGCATCATTAGTAACTCCTTATCCATTACAAGAACTGAAAAGACACTGCCGCGACGCGTGCAAAAGCAGAAATAAACTAAATTTTCATTCCGGTTAAAACGAGAACGCTAGTTCCCGCATCTACCTGCCGCTACCTGCTTTTTACTGTGTTCTAGCCGATTTAAACACATGCATTCATTTTTTGCGTCTATAAGCGCGAGTCAGCGCTGGTTACCGGTAAGCGGAAACCTGCTTGCACTATGTTTATATACTCAAGACTAATACCACCTGTATAATTCTTATACAAAGTTGTGTAAATTTAAATAACATACATCATACTGATACTACCACACGGATTCACAGGAAAAATATTTAGTCAAACTCCCAAACTGATCTGTTATATTGGTGATGCTAATTTAATGGCTTTGGTATACTGTATCACTTCTGCACATTGCAATTTGCACTGACCTTTGGGGTGGCACAATGGCAGACAGCCTGTTCGTTGGTGGATCGGATAGCGTCAATCGGGATCGCCGCGCATTACCGTTCAAATTTAGTATGTAATAACATAAAATTATAACAGGTAACGTAGCTTTCATAAAATACCAAATTATTAAAATTTTCCTGGGGGGGGGGGGGGGCTAGCGATGTCTAGGGGGGGCTCGGCCCCCCTGTAGTTACGCCACTATGAATGATGGGTATAAATGCGCATAGACATCAACTTTATTATCTATTTATGCTCGTAATTTATTTATGCGATAATTTGAAAGAGATAATGCTGAAAATTAAATTTAAAATGAACAAATAAGTGTTCATTATGGATAGACATGCTCTTGGAGCTAATTTCCGGAACTGCACTAATTACTACTAATTACTAGCCTCAGAATATTGTATCTATTACATGCTGATTTTCACGTACCTAGGCCATAATCAGTCAATTCAGTGTCGAATGTTGAAGACAATAAAACTTAGTCCCTAGATCGCTTGAAGACAAAAATCCTAATGACATTTGTTTGGTAACTGCTTGAAATATTTAATGCAAGAAATAAATCTGGACGTATACATAACATCGCATACATTAAGCATCCAATTAAATTTCACTGGGGACATCTAAATTAACTATCTCATCATTATTCAATTCGTGATAGTTTAATTCGTTTCCAAGAGATGTGCCTAGAGGTTAACATATACGGACAAATTTAATTTGTTTATTAATTGTATTGGTCTATGGTAACTGTGCTTTCTGATCTTGTACTCGTACGTCTTGGTAAATTCAAATTCAAATTATTTATCCATGTTAAGATCACAAAAAAGCAATGTACACACGTCAAAATAAATAAAATAAAATAAAGATCAATGATAAATGACAATAAAATACAAAATGACAATTCATTTGCATTAAACATTCAATGTACAGACAATTATCAAATCATTAGGGCACTGGGCTCGGGCTCTGTCACTTGAAGGCAAATGCCACAGATGACAGCGCTGAATGATTATAAATTCTAAACCTAGCTTAAGAAAAAGGAAGGAATCGGAATTTGGAAAGGGTGGCGTAAAAAAGCGACTCTATGGAAAATGTTTTTTGTTAGCGTCAATTGTTTCAAGAAACCTGAAAAAAGCATAAATTTAAATTGATTCCTCTCCGTTCCTCTCATTTTTTACGATTTTTTTTCTCTCAAACCGAATTTTATTTGATCCATTCTGCCTCAGCCCCTCATTGATATTGAAATCTGGTCCTTCGTTTCATGATGTTAATCTATTGAAGAAAATAGAGAAGATATTTTTATGAGTTTGTTTGCCCCATAAGTTTTACTTCTGCCAATTAGAAACATACAGTCCACAAACTTCCAAATAACCTAAACGTATCATTTTGGTCCCACTCAAGCCAGATTTACAAGAGAAACCTACACCGGAAGTAAAATGTGGTATGGTACCTGGTGCAAATAATTACAAGAGACAAGTTACATGATCAAGGTAGGATCTACCTGTACTACTACTAAGCTTTTATCAATTGTTTGAAGTCCTAGAAAAAAAATGCTCTCTAACAGAAGTAGAAAAATTAGTTTCTTTACGCTCATATTTGAAAGGTGAACCTCTCAGTTTAATCTCTAATCTAAAAATTATCGATACAAATTTTCAAGTTGCTCTAACCAGTCTTAAAGAAAAATATGCTTACCAATTACATATTATTTATGCTCACATAAAAGATTTGTTAAACGTTTCTCAAATAACAAAATGTAATGCAACTAACTTAAGAAGTTTTATAACTGGAATTAAACAAAATTATGAAGGTCTTAAAAATTTGCAAGTAGATGTTGATGGTTGGGACTTAATTTTAGTATGCCTTTTGTCTAAAAAATTGGACACTACCACTCGAAGGACATTTGAATTTGAACTTAAACTGAATGATCGCCCTACATTAAAACAGTTTTTAAATTTTTTGGACAATAGATGCTCAATTTTAGAAAGATCTAGGGCCGATACTTTTGCTCTCGATTAACGAATTTGATACGTTGTCAAAATTTTGCATGGGTCAAGGTCTATAAAGTATGATGTGGTTAGAGCACATTCTAAGCCCTGATTATTTTTAACGGCTGTCAAATGAGAGCTAAAGTACCAGCACCTAATATCCCTGACTTAACCATTACTTCTAGACAAAATTACACAGGTAACACACTTGTTAATTTTTCTCATCGAAATGCACAAACTCAGTCCCACGTTCAAGGATCGTTATTTGGACAGTTTGACACTTATCACCCAAAGGTAAATTGTTTGTTTTGTGAAGATCAAGAGCATAGTATTTATAAATGTTTGAAATTCACCAATCTTTCACATGCTGATAGATTAAATTGTGTTGAAACTCAGAAACTCTGCTTCAACTGTTTGGCATCACAGCATCAGTTGAGAGATTGTCGTTCTCAGGGATTTTTTATCTGTACTAAAAAAGATCACACTCTTTTGCACATAGAAAAAAATTATAATCGTTCACAGATAAATACTAAATCTAATAATTCTAGTAATGTTCTTCGTTTTTCACAACAATCCTCTAGACCTGCAAATTCAAATAATAGACAATATATGATGCATAGAAATAACCCTTATCAAATAAGTCAAGACTCGAACAACGCCCAGAACTCTAATATGCAAAATGTTAACTTGCAACGCTCTAAATCATCTCCAAATGTGCAACACTGTTCAACCACTAATTTAAATACCACTCTAAGTAAAATCTCCAGTAGTAGAGAAGTCTTATTAGCCACTGCGTTTGTGAAATTATTTTCTACTCAGAATGAACCCATATTTGTCAGAGTTTTGCTCGATTCCTGTAGCACAACATCTTTCATAACTAATGCCTTAGTTAAAAGTCTTGGCATTACTCTTAAAACCACTGAAACCCAGAAAACTGGTATTCGTGGTATTGTCACTCATTCAACAAAAGTAAATTTTCCAATATTTTCCAACACTAAAAGAAATTGCAAATTTGAGTTATCTTGTTGTGTTCTAGAGAGAATAACTAACAAAATCCCACAGTTTACTGCAGAGATTTGATTTTTATACCTGAAGATGTTATTCGTGCTGACTCTTATTTTTATATTCCAGGAAGTGTGAACTTCCTACTTGGTGCTGATGTGTACATACTACTCTATTATCTACGAAACACCATCTCGCATTCCCAGAAATCTCTTGTACCTAGCTGAAACTCATCTTGGCCATATAATAAGTGGACCTATTCCTACGCAAAAATATTTTACTCACCTCCTCTAGTCATGTAGAAACTGTTCCTTCTTTTGAAAACACATGTTTGTATGTCCAGGGCACTAATATTGACACTTTGATAGAAAACTTTCGGGCAGTCGAATACATCTCAGATTTGAACGCAGCAAAGTACAATCTCCTGAAGAAGCTCTCGCAGAAGAAGTTTTTGTAAATTCTGTTAAAACTCTTAAAGATGGATCATTACAAGTTGATCTTCCGACGCAGAAAATGTACGTTATCTATTGGCAAGATTGGGAGACCCTTCTACCTTGAAAGCTCTTAGGCTTTATCTTGCCTACCTCCACGAACAAATATTGCGCCAAGGTCTCAACCCGAGATAAAATGTTGTTATTTAGGAAATAATCAAAATTGATTGGTCTTAGATTCTTAGTAAAGCTCTTTACATGACATTTTTTTTTACATTTAAATTGAGTTCATTATCAGAACACCATTGTTCTTCGACTTCGACCTGTATATTTCAACCTATTGACTGCTGAGGTATGACTCGAACAACTCCACCAGGGAATTCGAAAAACTAAAAAGATGCAATTTATTCAAAATTAAATTTTTTTCAACTGATGGAAAGCCTTGGTGAAGTCTAAGTAAAACATCCAATTGACTTCCGACATGGTCTCAGTAAATTCCTGCGCGAAAACAACAAGATTGGTCACAGTGAAGTGCGTGAAACTTGGTAACGTATGAAGTAGCAGAGGGGAAGACGAAAACCTATACTATACGACGCGACGGGTCCCCGACGTGGTGCATTGCGAAAATTGCGTTTACCCTGACGCGACGACCCGCGTATATGTATATTTAATCTCGGGCCAATAAGGAGGGTTATGCCCGCATTCCTTCTACACAGGTTCACTCACTTGTCGCACTTTAGATCTGTCCCCAAATAATCTATGTTGCTGCGGAATAATAAGGTTTTTAGTTTTTTTCAAATATTATTATTTAGTTTCCTCCAAAGAAGTCCAGCTCACAGAAAACCTAGCGCTGTTTAAACCTTGTCTTCTTCACTCAACAGAACATTCAATTCCTTCTCAACAACGCATCCCTAGTGAATAATTATTACCTAGTCGAGTATTCTATCGTTACTGTTTTTTTTATCAGGTTCTCTTCTTCAAACTTACAACACCTTAAAAAGCTATCTAATGTAATTTCCGATTTGGCTTGACAGATGCCACTTATAAATTTGGCGTAATTTGATATAATAAAATCTCCCAACGTAAATACTTTTTATTCAAAACAAGTTCTTGAGATAACAGAAAATCAAATACGTGTTCTTATACATCTGAGTTAACAAGAGAAGGAACATAGATGGCAAACACAAAAATGCAGGAGAACTGGAACAATATTTTAATGCCGACAATATCAATATTGGTACTTTTTATCCGCTGCCAGTAAAACACTCCCACTCCGAGATTTATTAGTCCCCGAAAAGTTTCGA
The DNA here is from genome assembly GCA_917834065.1 of Ceutorhynchus assimilis. Taxonomy (NCBI): domain Eukaryota; kingdom Metazoa; phylum Arthropoda; class Insecta; order Coleoptera; family Curculionidae; genus Ceutorhynchus; species Ceutorhynchus assimilis. Next base: position 76,074,400 of record OU892277.1, read on the forward strand.
TCCGCCTTAAAGATATTATATTCATCAGAGCATAACTCGCCGTTAAAAACCGAAGAGTCCAACCAAATTTCCGTTACCAGTCTATAATGCAGGTACTAAACTTCGGCCAATTTGTATCTCAATGTCGCCCTAGTCCATGGCATTTGGTACTGCTAGAGTCGTCATCCCACCAAAAATGACGACCGACACTCAGTCCATTATCAGAATTTACGCGGACTTAGAACAAAAACTGCTGAATTACTAAATAGTACGTTTGGTTCTTGTCCTAAGTAACGTGACCAACATTACGCCTCGATTTAAAGAATTAAAATTAGCGCAGTTGGAACATTTCAGTAACTGTGATTGCAATCCTTGACCAAATGATTTTCACCACTTCAGGGATAGCAAGGAGGCCTAGCACAATTTTTAAAGAATGATTACTCGTTACAATTAAAACAGCCATCATCCACTTCAACTCCATCAAATACAGTGCAAGCGTCATAGCCTGTAAACATATTACCCTCCTTAATAATTGTCATTCTCATATGTCGCATGTCGTTTTATTCAACTGAATGACTACCTGAAAAACCCTATTGCTCTTTGAATCACCAACTTTTTCCTCAGAAAGTTTAATAAACTTCTTGTTCTCCTCCTGGTCCCTGCAGCCAACTACAATGGAACCGTTATTGACAGGCTTCACTCTTGATAAACGCTGCTTCAATTTCGATGGATTAATTTGATCAGCCATATCCTCTTTTGTTTTATCAGAACTGTGTGAACGGTATTTAGGAGCCACGAGCACCGCTGGTTTGGTATTATTTTTTGCAATGGCAGCATAACTTGAAGGTTCAGGAGGCTTATTAACATTAGGTGAGTATTTTATCAGTGATATGGTATGGTCAACTGATATATATCTTGAAATACATTCATCGCATTTGGAGGATAAACCTGACTTCAGAAATCAAATTGGAAACATCTATCGATTTGTAGACGCATGTGGCTCCTATGCGACGCATTTTTGCACTCACTACAACAACGCTACAACTGAGTTTTTGGCGCGATGGAGTTTTTTCCGCACAAAAACACACATCGACATTCCACTAAGATATTGGTAGATCATATCAAATTTAATGCAATAATAGAAAATTATTTACACTTTCGAATTCCGCAGCTTCTCAAGTACAAGCAGTCACAAATTTCATAACAAACTATCTAATGTTTCCTGCTAAAACAGCCATAATTATAGAGCAGTAAAAAGTCGCCTTTCTACACGTCGGCCGTGCTCGCTCATTTAGCACATGCTTGTGCATGGCAAAAAAAAATTGCATAAAAATCAAACTTACCCAACATTCCGACCGGAAATTGATAAGGCGCTTGAAAAGATGTCTCGATAACACTTTGCGTCACAACCCAGACGTAATTTTCGCCTGTCAGATGCAAGTCGCTCGCAGCCGTTAGTATATCAATGGCTTCTTCTTTAGTACAGTACAAAAGCATGACTCTCGCCTCTGAATCAACAAGGGCTGCCAAATCACCTTTGTTTGCGACCAGCACTGCATTCAGAATTGTAAACTTGAATCGATCCTGAAATCAAATCAAATTTATATGAGGTTGTTCGTTAATATTAAAATATTATAACAGCAAAACAATGATATGCTCAAAATGTCACTGAACATTACGCGTGCCTACATTGTTACAAACAAATCAGGTATCTACCTACTCAATTCGAATAATTATTTGAAGGTATCGACAACAGTTCCAATGAGAATTGATGGATTGGTCTGTTATTTATATTTTTTTTTGTCACATATTTTGAAAATTTGAAATAGTATCTAACAACAAAGTTCACATTTGTCTTTAAAGTTTAAATGAAATATAAATATCATTAGTTGTAGCATGTGAAATGCTACTGTTATTAACTATTCCTTTTTCCTTCAAATATTGTTTTATAAGTTTATAACCTTATTATTATTACCTTTAATGTTGACAGTTTGGTGACAATAACAATAGCAATTTATTAAACTAGAGGATTTTCGTTTAAATTTAAAGTAACACTTTAGTACCAACACCTTCCGCTAACTATTTTCAAGGGGAAGCTCTGTCTGTTCAGCTTTTCTTTTCTTCGTTCCTTTTAAATTTTGCCGTTCGCCCGAAAGGTGACTCTGCCCTAGGGGGGCAGCCATCTTCCTCAAATATGAATTTTCTCGTGGAAAAAAGTACCTTATCGGCCATCAGGAACTATCTTAACGAACCAAGTTGCGTAAAGCAATAAGCCATTAATTACCGAAACATTTATTATCGAAAGTCTTTTGATTACCGTTTTATTAGAGTTTGAATTTCGAACCCCTCGTGGTAAGTCCTTTTTAATTTTTTTTTTTTAGTAATGGTTGTTCACGGAAAGCCTCTTTTACTTAGGGTTTACCGGGGAGCGGTTGGTCCCGAGGAGCTATTTTTTCCGAGGAGCCGTTTCTCTCATGAAATCCATTTTCAAAAAGCCCTAAAAATCACCGTTTCCGTGCAGCGTGGGCATAGAGTTTTTGAAGTGATTTCCTAGAGAAATCAAGTCCCTCACGTGTCGATACCTGTACCTCCACATTTGACGAAGAGAACTGAACTGCTAGCCTTGATTCCAGAATCTGCAACTTCCATGTGCAACTTCCATGGTCAAAAAATGGATGGCTACCGACTACTGGACTCTACCTCTTTGTTGGAATTGAGGCTTGTATACAGTTTCAATTATAACTTTTATTACCTTTTTTATGAAATCTATTTTATGATCAATTACCATAGTTGATTGAATTTTTACCAACAAATATTTAAAATTTCAATTTCATTCTTACATTCTTGACACCGAAGTGAACTTTAAATAATTATCTCCGATTTTTAATTTATCGAATTTATTATGGGATTATCTTAAAGGGGGTGTGCGCCAAAAAAACAACTTCATCTCAAAAAAAAAGAGAAAAAAAATCTAAGAATAATAGTGAAATCCGCTCCCCTCTATGACAAATAATACCGCAGATATGGCTCTATGAAGGTACCGCATCTCACCCTATGACGTCACGAAAGCTCAAGCGACGCACGAGAAAGTGGAGTTAATTAAATTTATATATGTTTCTCCTGTGTTACCTGCAATAATCTAAACAAAAACCACTCACACGTGCCGGGAACAATCAAATTAACAATGCGGAGCGCGACTGGACGAAGTTTTCGTGACGTCACGAGAGCGTCGTCCATACTTTAAAGCGGTATATCTCAGCGATGGTTTATCGTAGAATAACGAGGTTTGAACAGTTATTCTTAGATTTTTTTACACTAAAACTTTAATTTTTGGCGCACACCCCCTTTAACTTTTGGTACCGCCATGATTAAAAAATATATATTTTATTAATCCTACTCATTTATCTGAACTGAGGTCAAGGTTGGACAATATGTTCCAAATTTAAAATTATTGAGTAAGTACCTATAACGCCAAAAATTGATCAATTTTTCACTTGGGTTCTATAATAACCTATATATTTAAGGATTTCGGTTATACACCATATTTATCCAGAGTAGTATTATAATTTTCAATCATTCCTTTTTTTTTTTATTAATTTTCTGGAAACTTAAATCCTTCATATTTTTATTTCAAATTAATGGAATGGCCAGCAAATTTTAATGAACCTATATGGCAAGAATATTGAGGTACTTTGTAATTTTTTTTTTTTGAATTTGATGAAACTAATTGAGTGTTGACCTCTGTTTATTGATTTAATTTAAAGTGTTTTACCAGTAATTGATTTTATACTTTGAAATATTGCAATACTTGATTTTTGACCCCACTGTGAACTATACACTAATTTAATTTGAAACTTACCTAATGGTTTTATTGGTTTACCTGTGTCAAGATTTGGTGAGTTATATGCCGTATTTATTTTATTTTTTTCAGAATTACCAATTGCCGTTATTTTTTTTAGGTGTGTTTCTGAATTTTCACACCCCAATATTTTATGTAATTTAATTTTTTTTTTTTAAATTCAGTGGCGCCCTTGCCATTCTGTACTTATTAAACTATCAATCCACCCCTAATAAATATTCGCTGAGCAAACTGAGCATATTATGGGCCTCTTGTTAATTCATTAACAAAAGGGGTTACATAGTTTGCAGAGTGAGGTCGAGAAAGGGTTAGATCGAATGGTTAAGTGTAGAATTATCAGTACAGTTACTGAGCCCACTGACTGGTACAGTTCTCTAGTTACTGTGAAGGAAACAGATGGGAGCCTTCGCTTATGTTTTGACCCACAGAAGTTTGAACAGCTTGGCTCTAAAATGCCCGATGCAAAGGTATTTTCTATTCTTGAAGGAAATAAAGGCTTCTACCAAATAAAGTTGGATCCAGAAAGTGAACTTTTAACTACCTTCAGCGCTGGACATTTTAGCCGTTATTTCTACTTACGTGTTCCTTATGATCTGCGAATTAAGTGACACAACCGTCGAACTGTGTTTTAAAAAACTGTTTATTTTTGCATAGAGCCTTAACTAAGTTCATAACTAAATGTTACAAAACTATTTCTAAGTTGAACAAAACTACGAACAGCGATCTGGCTTTGACACGCAATTAATGTTACTGTTCACAATGGTAATTCCTAATTTATAATGTATGGGACTTATAAGTATTCTCGAGCTGTTGTTTGGTATTGGGTATACATATTGCAAGTTACAGATATCCTTGTCGAAAATCGGTATTTTAATCACTAGAATTGCCATTTCTTTGAAAATTAAAAGTCCGGTTTTGCAGATTAAAGTTAGTTCCGAGATGTGAGTAATATTCCATAAGGTGTTTTTAGGACAATGTAATTCCAAATATTGCCAAATATTATTTATATCTCCCAAGCTGAGAATCCCGAGATCTAAAGTTTCTAAATGGGTAAACGAAAAGATGCGTAGAAGCTTCTCTAAAAATTCATTCAAATTGCTTATTTGTACATACAAATCCTGCAGCCTTACCAGAATAAGGACTGAATTGCTCAAATTTAAGATTTCAGAACTAATTTTTTCGGAATTATCGTTTATAATCTTTACGTTTTCTGCGAATTTACTCATTATATTGCCGGCAAATGAACTTAGATCATTGACTTTATGCATCGGGTTTAGCTGATTATGCTTCAAAATTTCTAAGTTTTGCGTTATTGTTTCTAGGTCAGTATTGTCTAAGTTTCCTGTAATAAATTTGATTCCGCTACCAAGGAAGTTCAACAACAATCATTTTATAGGTATCTAATTTTGCAAAAGTGTCAAATGTTTTATTTAGAGTTTTGTAAGCATGCAGAAAATGTGTTTTGCAGTAATTATTGTTTCCGTTATTCATACTAGGTTCTAAAGTCAAAATATTACTTAATAAATTATGTAAGGTTAACTTAATACTAGTTATATTAAATGGAATATATGTCGAATGGTGGTGACTAACTATTAGGGATGATGATATTTGTTCTTGGAAAAAGCCATTATTTGGTAGCTTTTGAACTTGATGGGCCTGGGACCGGTTCATCTGGTTCTGGAAGAACAGGAGTGGGAGGCTGTGAAGAAATAGGATTTTTTCTAATTCTTTCAATTTTCCTAAGATGGGTATTTATGGGGATTTTTTTCGAAATTCCTGTTATTTTGTTTTTGTTTACTTTCGTTAGCTTCGTTGGGATGTACTGTGGGCTACTTTTGTTTCTAAGGTTACTTTTCCTGTAGTGATCTACTTGAATGTCGGGGGGGTTCTTCTGATGCATTTCTGTTTTGCTTTTCAGTATTTTTTTGTTGTTTTTGGTAAGCATTTTTGAAAATTTGATCATGAAATGGAATCAACTCTTTTTTTCTTTCCTCATTGTATTGTTCAAATATCGTCAAGTCATTGTTAATATTGGGTTCATTCAAGTAAGGGCCGTACAGTATAGAAAATGGGGAATGGCCAGTGGTGGAATGGATACTTTGATTGTAGATCAAAACTGCTGACGTCATTAAATTTTGAGGAGTCTCGTCGGGATTTTGCATTTTTAATATTCTTAATTTTTCCAGAAGAGTTGAGTGTAGACATTCAACTGGGCTATTTGATGAAGAGTTTCCGGGGGTGGTAAAATGCATTTCTATACCGAAAAGTTGGCAGAACTCCTTAAGGAGATTGTTTTGAAATTCTCTTCCCTGGTCACAAACAATTTTTGAAGACGTATTGTGATGGGAAAAATAGTGTCTTATTTTATTTAAAATAGTGATCGCATTTTTGTCGGGAATATAGTATGCTTGTGCATATATTGAGAATGAATCGATTATGGTTAAAAATTGACAATTTGAGAAATGAAAAATGTCAATATGTAAGGTTTTGAATGGTTTTTGGGAGAGCAATGGACCTTCATATGCAATTTGATATGGATGCCTTTCGTATTTGTTTTGGAGACAAAGCTCGCACTTGTTTATAAATGTCGTCATTGAATCTCTCAAGTTTGGCCAATAATATTTTTGTTTTAGATGCTTGTACGTTTCTGTAATGCCATTATGGTTTTGTTGGTGATATTGTGCGATAATTTCCTGCTGATGTTCATGGTCAAGAACATCGTTTACGTAGTTGTTGGTGAGGACAAGCTTTGCGGATTCATTGAGATTTGCAGCTATTAACCTTTGAAATTCTAGCTTAAGTTCTGTTTTGCGGATGAAGATGGTGAAGGATAGGTCAGGTCTGATTATTTCCTTCATTATTTTCAAAATATCAATTCGTTGGTTTTCTTTGGAAATTTTCACAAAATGGTGATATTTTTTGAAAGCTCTAGTGAGGCTATGTTTAAAGTCATTGCCGTATTCAATCACTAGCCGGTTTGTGGCATAGTTTAGAGGTAACTCTGAAATTGGTAGAAATTTGGCTTGTGGTTCGTTATTAGAGTGAATGGTATTATCTGATGCGTTATCGACTTGATTTTCATTTTGTTGAGGTTGAGGTAGGTCATTTATAGTATTGTTTACAACACCGTTGTACCGTTCGTTTAGTACGAAACGGCGAGGTCAAAGTCGGCGAGGTTTGCCACGGTATTATCCGCATTGGGGAGATTGGATGACGTATCGTTTTCTTCGCCGTTATTTTTATCATGTGTATTAAGTTCTATGCGGGATAAGGCGTCGGCTACCACTGGCGCCGACTATATGGGGGCATCGGGGCAGGTGCACCCATGAGCAACCTCTCATGGGTGCGGAGCACCCATGGGAGCTCTCGTGGAAAATACGGGAGTACAAACGTGTTTAATGCTCATTCCGTTCCATGTGGTAATATCCATTATCATGTAATTTAAACTTACACAACTTCGTATAAGAATTATACAAGTGGTGTGTGTGTGGTATTCTGTCCATCTGCCCTTCCGTTATTTGTGGTCAGTTCTATGCTTTATTACTTTATGTTGCTATTCTCCATCTCCATTTTTTGTGATAATAATCGGCAAGTCCGGCCCACAACGGTAAGTCTGGCGTTTGCGCCGTATAGTCGCATTATGCCATATAATTTAGTTTTACGTGTGGGTAGGGATGGTAATGATATATCGATGTTTTGTAGAAATCAGAATATTATGTGTGTGAGAAAGCTTTACGGACTTGTTATCCTTTTTACCTTATCGATAACCCCTGTTTGTTTGAATAAAGTCGTCTACACCTTATTTTTTCCCAAGATAGATTTTGACATTGAAAACTTTGAAACATAAACAATAATGCTTGACCCTGATTGGTCGCAAAATGAGGTGTTTCTGTAGGTTGACATCAGTTTTACAATAGCGACCAATAAGCGGCATTAGCGGCATTGTTTATGTTTCAAAGTTGACAATGCCAAAATCTATCTTGGAAAAAAATAAACCATAGGGTCTATGGCGTGAAGTGAGTGACCCTGTCTTTTATGTTTTGATACAAAAACATTCAAGAATATTCATTTTTATTTGAGACAATTAGTGCCGGTACTTTTGCTCTCATTTGACAGCCGTTAAAAATAATCAGGGGTTAGAATGTGCTCTAACCACATTATACTTATAGACCTTGGCCCATGCAAAACTTTGACGACGTATCAAATTCGTTAATCGGGAGCAAAAATATCGGCCCTTAGGCAATCTATTCCAATATGGCCGTTCAGGTCAAATTGTGGTGACGTCCATAAAAAAAGCATTTTTGTTCAGGGTCCTTATTGTTGTAGATGCCAAACATGACAATATGACAATGCCAATGTCAAACCTAAACGTCCAGAATGTGACAAAATAATAATTATTCATTGATTTCTGTCAAGAACCATGTAAACAACACGGTGTCTGACCTGAACTTCCATATTGAATTTCGTTTGACAGGTCATGAGATTGCCTAATAATTTTTATTTGTAACACATAATTACATACATCATAGTTTACATAAATATTATATCAAGTTAATTGTAGTGGCTGTATGCACTATGTGCAAAGCCAACCAAACCCAAAAATAATAATAATAATAATAAACTATATCGATATATTTTATTCGATATTTTACATTCGATATATCGAAAAAAATATCGATATACATAATAATCTCTTCGATATATCGGAACTTTTATAATAATATTTCATTAGTTGACAGTGACAGTCTGACAGTTGACAGAGGCGGCTAAAATGAAACAAAACGTCAGTTAGGGCGTGTGCGTAGCAATTAAATGAGGAAATAGTTATTTTCCTAACAAGTGCGCAAAGTGTTACTTTTCCGCACGCAAGCACAGTTATACGAACGACGCGAAGCGGAGTTCGGATACGTGTTTGCGTGCGGAAAAGACACTTTGCGCACGTGTTAGGAAGAAAATTTTTCCTACGAGCTTCATATCAGGTAGCTAATAACAAAAATTAAAAAAAAAAAACGATAATTTGTTTATTTTTAATTAACTTGAAAGGAACCTATGCATTTATCAAAAAATTAAGAACAAAAAAAAAACAGAAAATCCTCGTCAGAGCTGTTCATCTTAAAGCGTTTAAATTTGATGAGAAAGTTTGTAGATTTGTGCATATAAATAGAGAACAAATCTGACAATGTGTCAAAGTTAATTCATATTTAGTGTTTGTATAAATGTTGGCTGATATAGAAACAGAGGAAAAATTTGTCATCATGTGTCAAAGTCGACAGGTGCACTTATTGTTGCTTGACAATTATAATTACTTTTCGGCACTCAGTGCGGATAAGGCCTGTATCCGCACTGAGTGCGGAAAAGTGTAAGTTTGAGCCTGGAAATGCGTGCGGAAAAGTACTACTTTGCGCACGCTCGTAGGAAAAGAGATTTTCCGCATGATTAGGGAACGTTATTTTCTTACGACCGTGCGGAGAAGTACTTTTCCGCACGCATTTCAGGACATGAAAGTACCAGGGTGACTTAACATTGCATAATTATTTTACTTTTCCCCACTAGTGCCTAAATGCGTGCAGAAAAAAGCACTTCCCGCACGCTCGTAAAGAAAAAATTTCGCCTCCGGCGGCGCCTACGGCGAGCTTCACCCTCCCCCTGTAGACAAATCTATAAAGATATTCTCTGCACCCATGAGGATTTTCAAAAGTCGGCGCCTTTGTCGGCTACTACATTTTCTTTCCCTATTTGTACTTTATTTCGAAATTAAATTCCTCTAACTTGATTCTCCATCTAATTAATCTGGAATTAGGTTCTTTTACTTTGATAACCACACTAGGGGATTATGATCGGTCTTGATGGCGAATTGTTGGCCATATAAGTATGGACCAAAATGTTTGGTGGAATCTACTATTGAAAGCAGTTCCTTTTCAATAGTTGAGTAGTTTCTCTCTGCACTGTTAAGAGTGCGGGGTGTTCATTTTGGGAGAGTACGCTTCCAATAGCTATGTTGGAGGCGTCTGTGGTCAGTTTGAAGGTTTTTGAGAAATCAGGGTATTGCAGGACTGGTGAATTCGTAATAAGTTGCTTACATTTTTTAAAAGCAATTTGAAATTCTTGGTTCCCAATATATGTTTGGGAACCTTTCCGGAGACACCTGGTTATCGGGAATGTGATTCGGGAAAAGTTTTGAATGAATCTTCGATAATATCCTACTAGACCAAGGAATGCCTTGATTTCTTTTTGTGTCCTTGGCATTGGAAATATTTGGATTGCTTCGATTTTGAGGGGATTTGGTTTTATTCCTTCGGGTGTTATGATGTGTCCTAGGAATGAGACTTCTTTGCATAGAAACTCCGATTTGTCTGGTTGGATTTTAAGGTTGACTTCCTTAAAAGTTTTGAAGATTTGTCGTATATGGTCTATATGTTCGGAGAGAGATTTTGAAAATATTACGACGTCATCCATATAAACAAAACAGAATCTATAAAGATAGTCTCGGAGAATTTCGTCCATCATTTTCTGGAATGTGGCCGGGGCGTTTTTGAGGCCAAATGGCATTCTAAGGTACTCGAAATGGCCGTTATTAACGGTGAAGGCTGTTTTTTCTATTGAGTTGGGATCCATTTCTATTTAATGAAATCCCTGAGGAAGATCCAAGGTTGTAAAGTAAGTGCATTTGCCTAGGTTGTCCAGAATTTCCTCAATTCTTGGGAGTGGGTATTTTTCTTCACTTGTGCCATCATTGAGACGGCGGTAATCGATAACCATGCGGAATTTTCGTTTTCCGGAGGCGTCGGGTTTTTTTTGAACAATCCAGACAGGGGCAGAATATGGAGAAATTGATGGTCGAATTATTTTATTGTCCAAAAGTTTTTGAATTTGGGACTGAATTTCAATATTCATACTGGGAGGGTGTCTGAATGATTTGACATAAATGGATTTTTCGTCTGAAGTTCTGATAACGTGTTTTGTTTTACTTGTGAGCGAAAGGTCAGAATCTTCGTGATACATGATATCTTTAAATTCGTGGCAAATGGGCAAAATTTTCGATTTTTAGCAGTTAAATGGTCAAGCCTTAGTTGTTTATCTGGGTCGAATTTATTTTAAGCTGTAGATGGTGGGTCTAGAAGTTCGAATTGGTCCAGTGGGATTACTTTTATCCTTTGATAGTAATTTATGTTAACATTTGGTATCGGATTTGGAATTGTGCAGAATCCGTTGGTTACTTTTACTAGGGAATCCGGGATAACATGTTACTGGATATCAAACGAGGGTAAAACGGCATTTCCATTCTCAAAATTTACAGGAATTGTCAGGAAGTTATTATTGAAATTTTTTACTGGTTGGCTTAGAGGCTTGTAGTAAGCTAAAGAAAATGGTATTTTTATATTTTTGGGAGTTAAAGTTTTGGTTTCGTAATCAATAAGAGCCCTTAAATTTCTCAGATCTTTCGTCCCTATGAGGGCATCAAAGTCATTATGCCAATTTAGAACACGCATCTTAAAGTGTTGATTAATGCCGAGTTCTTCTAAAAGGGTAATATTCAAGTTTTTTTTTTTCCTTGTAAGTTTTCTTACAAGCGGTGACCTCAAAAGGCTCAAAAAATATATTTTTTGGGTATTGCTCAGCAACTCTAGGGGATATAACAGAATCGGAGGCGCCTGAGTCAATAAGTATGGTTATTTGTTTCTGAGGGAGATAGAAATAGGGTAACTCAATTTTTTGCGCTATGTTATTTAGGTTAATGTTGCATTTGAGGCTTGTATCAAAAAAATGTCTTGCTTGCTTTCAGGGTTTTGAGAGTTATTAGGGGTGAAATCTTGGATTTCTGTATACGCCTCAGGGTTGTACGTCTCTTCTTCATATTGAGGATATTCTTCGTATTGAGCCATAGTGGATTGCTTGTCGTAAGGGTTATAGATGGAAAGTTCCGGTTGAGTTTCCACGTTTGAGAGCTCTTGGGAGGTGAAATTTGCAGGCCCTGATGGCTGAAAGAGACTGGGGTATCTAAAAGGTGGTTGTCTTTGCTGGGTCATTCTGAATGGACCGGCAGTCGAAATTGACATAGGGGCAGGCCCATCTTGTGTGGGAGGTCTATTGGATTGTTGCGACTTCGCTTGATTACCAAACTTGGGAGTTTGTAGGGTAATTTCTTTGAACTGGTCGTGGGTTTACGAATATGGGTTGACTTGGAAATGTCTGTTGAGCTGGTAAGGGGTAATTCATGGGAGGGTGTGAAATATCAGTTGGGGATCGATTTATAGAATGGTTTGAATTCTTATGTGGGGCGTTATATTTTTTTTGTATGGGATTCTGTAATTGTGAATATTTGTTATATTGTTGAAAGTTGTTGTTTGAAAAATTCACTTGAGATTCAATCATGTTATAATTCAAAACGTGAGTTAAAGCATCGTTAATTTTGTCTGGGCACTGAAGCATAAGCATGGTTTTCAAAGTTTGGGGGAAATGCCGTTAGAATCATAACTGCTGTTTTTTCGATCTGATTAACAAGTAAAATTTTTGAATTTTGCTCTTTCACTTCACACTGGATTTTCGAAATTATTCTTTGAACAAAAGTTTTTAGTCTGTCGACGAATTCTAAAAGGCCTTCGTTTTTATTAATTCTAACATATTGCAACTGTTGCATCAAAATGGGGTACGTGATCGGATCCCCAAGTTTTTGTCTTAACGCTTCCTTGATAGGCGTCCAGTCGATTAATTCTGGACGAGAAAGTAAGAAATGTTTTGCATCATCAACTAATTTGAATTTTATTACAGCTAGAACCAATTTTTTCTGAGCTTCTCCGTTATTAGAATACAATGAGTAAAATTCATCGATAGAAAGGATAAAACTTTCTAGGTGATCTTGATTTCCAGAAAAAGTTGGCAAAAGAGTAGTAAGAAATCTTAAACTTTCCATGTTTGAGTTATCGTTACTTAAACTTAAATTATCTAATAAATTGACTAATTCGTCCTCAGTTTCAGAAGGATTATTTTCTGTTAGATTGAAACTTCTAAAACCTTCAGAATCTTCGGGACTATCAGATTCGTTAGAGCTGTCAGTTTCGTTATTTTCACTAATATTTGATAAATCTAATCCTAAGGCAGCTCTTTTTCTTTGCAAAATTTTTCTTAAACGTTGAGAAGGACCAGACATTAATAAAAGGAGCAAAAATCAAAACAAAAAAAATGGCAATTTCAGCAATTACTTACAGTACAAACAAGGTAAGGCCCATAGAGTTGTATTGCAGAGGTACAGCACCAAGGGTAATCCTATAAGGTGAGGCTGGAAGTTTGCTGGCTTTCTTCTGTTCGTCTGGATTTCTTCTGTTCGTTCTGGCTGGGTTGTGGTCGAAGGTCGAAGGATAGGCACCAGCTTGCTAGTGTTCTGACGACACGGCAAGTTACCCACAGCTTTCAATTTCTTCTTCGATATTCCAAAATCTCCAACCTCTTTAGAAGAGGTATGCACAGAGTACACAGTTATATTACGAAAATTCCTGTTTGGTTATTGCAGAAACTCACGACGACCGGCGTTTACTTGTCACGGATAGTTCTGGATTTTTTTCCAAAAATATTCAGAATAGCACACTAAGATTGAAAAATCACTTTCGCACAACGGAATCGATAAAGGGCGAATTTGTGCTATCCTGTTCGCAGCGCCAATTAAGTGACAACCGTCGAACTGTGTTTTAGAAAACCATTTATTTTTGCATAGAGCCTAGAGATACTAAGTTCACAACTAAATGTTACAAAGCTATTTCTAAGTTGAACAAAACTACGAACAGCGATCTGGCTTTGACACGCAATTAATGTTACTGTTTACAATGGTAATTCCTAATTTATAATGTAATAATGCGTATTCAGCATTATTATATTATATTGTTTAGGTTTTCGGACGTTTCTTGCGTTTACACTGTATTCATAAAACTGATTATGTACAGGGTTGTTACCCATATTTTGACAACACACATGAAGCGTTACAGGTAGAAGACTAAACGCAGATACAAAAGTTGTTGAGTTTTAGCTGAACTTCCAGAATCTATCAATAAGAAGGAAGCTCCATCAGAGGTTTTCCAAAAAATGTTCACTGAAGTTTTCAAGGACACACCTGGTGTCAAATTTTATATTGACGATGTCTGGGGTGTTCATGCTGCTCAGAATAACGGAAGACCTAAAGCAGTATTAGAATGCTCAAGGACTGACCACCCTTCTAAAATTTTTAGTTTCTAATCGATTCAATTTTTTTTTGTCTTATATCTACTCGAATTAAGTAGTTATTAGGCTCATAATTTTATTTCTGCGGCTGTACTTGTGCACACGGTGTCCACATTTATGGGCTCAAACTTCAGTAACTACTATTAGGGATTTTTTTATAAAAAATCTGATAGCAAATTTTTGTTTAGAATGGTCTAAGACCCAAATGTACTAATTTCTGTTTCAATACGATACAGGGTGATCACAAAATATTTTTAAAATTTGGTGAATCAAACCGCAAAAATGTCATATTTTGAGATAAGCTTAATACAAGTTTTGATTAAGGATGTTCTTGATTAATGTTGTATCAAGTTTTGTTGTTCTCAAAGCCTCAAAATATGACATTTTTACGGTTTGGTCCATTGAATGTTGAATTTTTTTTTATCACCCTGTATTGTATTGGAACAAAAATTAGTACATTTGGGTTTTAGACCATTCTAAACAAGAATTTGCTATCAGATTTTTTTCTAAAAAAATCCCTAATAGTACTTATTGAAATTTGAGCCTATAATAATTGTGAACACCCGTGCACCAGTACAGCCGCAGAAATAAAATTATGAGCCTATAAGTCCCAAATTCGAGTAGATATAAGAAAAAAAAAAATGAATCGGTTAAGAAATAAAAATTTTAGAAGGGTGGTCAGTCCTTAACCTTCCATTAGTCGCGCGTGTATCTGAGAGATACATGCCTATTACTTTTGCAAATAAATTAAAAAGGACAAACCCTATAATATTATGGCTTGTAGCAGTCCTTAGGTACCCTATACTAATTACTTTTCCAAAATTACATGGTCGTACCTCTACTTGGAAATTTGGAATTTTCAAAAAACTAGGGGTGCGCTCGGCTTTGTACCTGACTAATACAACGCGACTTTTCTTGTTACCATCGGTGCTCCTCAATTGTTACTGCGTTCTTGGTATTTTTTTTATATAAATATTATGGTACAAGAGGCTGTTCATGTTAGGTGAATATGGAACTCGATGCGACAAAATTCCACCCAAGCTGACTCGGAAAAGACCACATAATATTATGGTAAAGCTGCCGGGTATTGTTGGCCAAACTGCAATGACTGTGAAAACAGAATCCAACTTCTGGAATCTCTTTTTCAGTAAAAAGTGATTGTTGAGTATACGAATAAATACATAGAAATTGTTAAACCGAAATTCATCAGATGGTTCAATTTTTTTATCAATGATTTAGTACATATATCTCTGTGATACAGCGCGACTAATGATGTTATAAAAACTCGCGCGCCTAAGGGAGGGTTAAGCGGGACACACTGTATATGCTTCAACAAAATGAAGTACAGGTTTGGAATCTCAGAAGGGAAGTATGTTGGCCATATTCAGTAAAGATGGACTCAAGCCTGACAGTGACAAAGTTCAAGCCAAATAGGATATGGAAAACCTTGTTATTTATATCCAGAAAATGGTCCCCAAAATCCAAATTATAAATTTAAACAGTTTTCCAGAGATTGGAAATTTGAAGACGTCTAGCCCCAACGTCAAATGGGATGGTTGAAAGGTATATGTACAAACTTGTGATAGTACACTCATACAAGGATTCATCTACGGAAAAAATCCGAGTGAGCCTAAATTTTGTCTACACCTTTATTTTACCTCAAGAAATAATGTAAAAGTCCCCACCGATATCTTGTTTGCGTTTCAAGATATTCAAGGTCAAATGTCACAGAAATGAGTTTTTGTTAAATATTTTGCTTTCGGTATGTCCTACGACTATTTTGGCTATGAAAGGAAAAAATTTTGGAGAATTCTCTTCAAAATATGTTATTCACATATTTTACTTCAACCCATCAACCGTTTCCACTTTATACGCCAGGAAAACAGAGGGTAGCACCCGTTTCCACAGCACCCCAGAGGTAAGATGCAAGGCGCGTTTTTTTTTACATGATTTCCCCTGTAGGCCTTATCCATGATCTTCCTTGTTGCGAATTTTAGCTGTAGGTAGAGAATGAGGATGTGCGATCCTCATACTCGTAATCTGTCCCCTCTTACACGTCCTCGTCCTCTGTCATCTCCTCCAAATTTTCGGTCTTTGTTCCCACCTCCAGAGCCTCGTCGTCTTCTGTTCCCTCTTCCACGTCATCATCGTCTCTCATCTCTTCCAAACTCTCGTTCTTTATCCTCACCTCCCGATTATCGTCGTCTTCTCTAACATTTTCTTTTCCTTCTGCTATATTTTGTGTCAGGAGGTCAATAGTATCAAAGTCGATATCTTCTTCATCCTGCATTTCGGTAGCGCTATCGACATCACTGACCATGATAATGACCACACAGTATTGAACATGACAGTCCAACTTTTCTGCACCCGCATTTGTGTTGCATCCTTTAGTGCAGTTGCAAAAAATAGTGTTTAAAAATACATCTGGTGCAGGTGGTAATAAAGTCTTGAGGGGTTGCAAAATATTATTATTTATTGTCCATCCCATTGTTCAGGATTTAAATCCTTTCCAAGCCAATTCTGTACCTGATAACACACTCGACTAAGATGTTGGCATGCTGCTGCGACCGGAGGTGGAAGTGACGCCAATTTCATTGCGGTATTAAGTCGTGTTGATTTCGCAAATGACATGTATCGGTGGTTTTCAATAGATACTTCTATTTTAGGAGCTCCATAGATGGCCAGAATAATGCGTGATCCATTTTCAACAATCGTTTCTGCTGTACAATTTTCCTGTTTAAAAACTTTCGCAAATTGATGCAACTCGGGAAGCCTCTCGAACATTTTGAAAACTTTTATTTTTTCTTTATTAAAAAGTGCGGAGGTTGTGTCACAACCAGTGATAGTGTGTAGTAACAACAGATGTCTCTTACAATTTGGATACTTATTTAGGCTAGAAGAAGAGTATGTTTTTGATTTTATTTTTCCTCTCCCTGGTTTAAGGAAGAAAACATTTTGGTTTGAAGGAGCACGTCCTATTAGAAGAACTAATAGATCTACATCTTCTTCAGCGATAATAGTGATGCTGTGTTATGATTTCTCAAGTGCCGTCTCTACTATTAAATCGTCGGCGTCGTCTCTTGCTTGTTTCACGGCTATGTGATAGACTTTAGTTTGTACATTAGCCTTGATATCAATCTAGTTTTATTTGAGCGATTAGATAGAAACTAAAGCTAAGTGTCGCTTGCATTGTTTCGTCAAAATTGACCTCTACGGATCCCGGAATTGAAGCAGTTTTTTGGCATATTCCATTCCTGTTTCTTGAAAAATAATACTTGATAAGGCGACAAGGCGTAATGTGTGGCCTCTTATAGCCCGTGCAAAAGCATTACCATTCAACATCAACATTTTGTCAACAGAGTTAGGAGCGTAAATAACGCTGAGAGCTTTCTTCAGGCCACCTCCAGCCATTATGTACCGTACCCAATACATCCAAGAAATGATAAAAGCATATGGAGACCTCCAAGTCTAAGTATAACTTTTGATATATCTGATCTGCCTCTTCTTTGGCTTCTTCACCACAAAAAAAAACACAAAGTTTTTAAATCAAAAGATCCCAAGCTAAAGCGTATTTTGTGAGGAGAATACTGAGATGTACCGGCAGCATCGTCATCTCGTCATCTTTTAGATGATACCATGCTACTCCTGCGAGTATACTACTTGCGACAGTTTTTATGTACTGTTACCAAATCTGTATCCCTTAAACGTTCTGCATGTTCATCTTATCTTTCCGCACATGCGTCTCTCAAAGGATCTATAACGCGTTTTACAGTCACTGTAATACCTTTCAAGAGCGATTGATTGCAAATAAAACAAGACTCATCTATCGCGATTGCTAATTAAATCACAAAACGAAACGCCTAGACTTCTTGCCAACTAGATTTGAACTCACTTACATCGATTAAATGCGATTAACCGGTCGGTCATAGTTGAGAGATAACCAATGAAGCAAATGTCATTTGTCAACCAATCGGTATTAAATGACGTTAAGTTCTGTCAATATATCCGACTGATTAATCGTCTTTAATAGACCTATCTATTTTTACTTGTATGCGCGCGCAACACGAGGAAATGCCTTTTTATTGGCTATAAGTAGTACAGGTGTGAGGTGTTCGTTTTGCACGCTGGGCATCTCCTTGTCCTTGTTCATTGCCCGTGGTGAGACAAGGATAAAAGAAGGGTTGATATTCAACTTGACATAGCTTGACAAGTGATCAATTTTCAAGGCCGCATAATTGCTAGGAAACATTCAAAAGTTGTTTAATTTTTGGATTGACAAAAATGTTGCACAACACGCGGTCTTTTTGCTTCCCTTTTTATCCCGTGCAAATAAGAAGGACGGATTGCTATGTAAGTCTAATAGCGAATCCCATTGGTAAAATCAGTGCAAAAAAAATGTATTTTTATCTCTTTCTTATACAAGCTGGTAGAAAAAGACACGGATGCACTCAGTGCGCACTAACCCTTCCAATGGAATTCGCTATAACATAATTTGGTACGTTATGCCTCTTCTTGCGCACTGAGCGTTCTGCGTCTTTTTTCACCTAATCGAGTTTTCGTATTATTACCTCTTTGTTTGGTAAAATAGATAGGTCTACTGACTTTCAACGGTAAGTAAATCCAACTATGCGGGAAGCCACACGAGCACAGGAGCACAGTCGAGCGACGATCGGCGTCGACGCGCGACGGTTCAAACGAATCATCGGTTTGCAGCGGCGGCTGGTGAGATAGTACCATGGTACCGTAAAGTTATGGCACTACCTTATTTTTCTGTGAAGTTGTGTGAGCTGGTATAGACATGTTTCAAAGAAGCAAATGAAGGTTATAAAAAAAATCAGAGAAATTAAAAAGTGCATGGCTTCTTGGCACGGTGGCACTACCTCACCACCCTCTGCTCATTGGTTGTACAGAAAAGACTTGTATAACCTTTTTTTGTAGAGAATTTTCCGCTTATAATTTCTTCTAATTACGCAAAAAGGTATACACCTGACGAAAAGTAAGATAATTGAGAAAATAAGATTTTCATGACCTATGACCTTGAATATCTGAAAACGCAAGCGCGATATCGATGGGGACTTTTAAGACATTATTTCTTGAGGTAAAATAAAGCTATAGACAAAATTTAGGCTCACTCGGATTTTTTCAGCAGATGCTGCTTTTTCCCGCCTAATATAACTGGAGTATGAAAGTATGCTTAAAAAGGCTAAAGCTTCTGGTTTAGATCCTTACATAGTTTCACAGTGGAGTACAGAAACTCCCGAATTGACCATGACATGGGAAAGTCTCCGAGGGCGTTAGTATTTGGACGAAATATACAATCCAACCCTGTCAAGCGTTTGACCCTGTGCCTTATTTATGGTGATGGCGTGTGCCAGTTAGTTTGGGTTAGTATTGGATTAGTTTGAGCTAGTTTGGGTTAGTTTTGGTTAGTTAGTTAGTGTAAATGCATTTTTACGCTCATTCAATGATTTTTGTATAGACAATAATTTTTGTAATGTCAATAATAAGTTTGAGGACCGGCAAGCTAGATATAAAAATTACCATGAAAAAAGATATAATGCTAAGCTTCTACAATTTGTTCCTGGAGAAGCTGTATATGTTAACGATACTGTTCATAAAATGACACCAGCTAAGATTGTTAGTTCGTGTGAAAATTTCAGATCATACAAAATGCCGTTGCAAACTGGCAATATTTTCATCTACAACATCTACAAGGCATTACCTAGGGAGGACTTTGAGAAAGAATAAAGTACTAGTGATTGCGTGAATCAACAAATTGGGTTTCAGTCTCTAGAAGATGTTGGGAGTGAGGGAGTTTCACCGCGAAAGAGTTTATCACTGTCGCACAAGAACACCTCTCATCAGTGTGATATAAGCATACCAAATCAGAAGCAGGTTTACAAAAAAACGAAAACGAAAAAATAGAAATAAACCTATTATAGTGTGCGGTTTCCTCTCTTCGACGTCTTACAAAGGAATACCAAAAAACGACCCGTCTGAGTAGGATAAAAATAGAACTACGAAAATAAGTGTTGGATCGTAGCTAAAACTTTAGTGCCTATTTGTATATTCAATTATGCTGCACCATTTCAAGATTCAGTGCCAAATGCATACCTGAATTATTGCATTCAATAATAGAGTCATCGAAATACCCATGCAAATAGAAAAAATGTTAATCATCAAAAAAAAATTAGCTCAATCAATCAAATTATAGATAATATACAGGGTGTCCCACTAAGGTCGACGAGGTACGTTATTATGGAAACCATAGACCTTACGGCATCGGGATTTTTTTCTTCATCACTAAATCGGCCAAGAGAAATTGATGGAAATTATTTTCAAGTTTCTAAGATGGCCGCTAGGGGGCGCAATCACGATGATATAACTAAAAATTCGAATTTTCTCGAAAAATCGCTATATCAGGGTACTGTTTTAATAACAGAAATCAAAAGTTCGTTAATTTTTGCGCCAGTTTGCTCATTAGCCTTTTTTCGTATCTTCACTAATAAGGGTGGGGGAAGCTGGGGAAAAAATTGTTTTAAAAATTGCTGTATCTTCCATACCCCTTATCCAAACTCATTCAATTTGGGCTTATTCGAAAGAGAATTTCATTGTTATTAAGAGCACCACTTCGTTCGGGGTCGATAGTTCGAACCGCGTCTTCTAGAGGGCGCTGTTTAACCAAGATCCAGTTTTTTCTAATTTTCTGGAAAAATCCAAATGGCATGATATACTTTTTTATAACTCTGCTTAAAGAGCAAAAAATTATCTACATTTTCGCGCAAACCGCAATCCGATATCTGCATTCGTTTTCAAGTTATTTGCAAATAACTATTTTAATCGAATATCTCCCTCCTGTCATTTTAAACCAATCAAAAAATCTCATTTTGTGGTCAAAATTTATTTTCAAGTGGAAAAATATCATGACATGACATGAAAACAAAATAAAATACTCATAAATGTTAATAAATCAATAAAAATTTATTGTTTTGCTCAGTAAGGAAACATTCTTAACAAAAACCACTCGTGCTTCTAATTTTTCCTGTCGAAAAATCTAAAAAACTCGTTTGCAAGTAATTTGTTTACCAAAATACTGGCGTGAAATTTTTTTATCTATGAGTATGTGGAAGGTTTTTTTTTTTTTTTTTTTTTTTTTACGGATATGCGCACTCGCAAGGAAATGTCCTATCACGCTCGAGAAGCGGCAAGTGCGCGGAAATGTCGGTGTATGTTGGTCTTGAAACGGTTCAGGTTGTAACCTGCAGGGAAAATCGTCGCAGGGAGTTTATTCCACAGCGATGCTGTTCTCCAGAGATATGAATTCTGATATAATGAGGTTCTTGGTGCCTCTAGTTTGACAGTAAATTCATGGTTACCGTCTGTTTGACGGGTTCGCCTGGTAGGTGCTACTCTCGGTGGAATCATACGTGCCAACTCTTCAGAGCATTTTCCGTGATAGTACCTGTAGAAGAGAGATAAATCGCCCACAGATCTGCGATGCTCGAGACCATCCAAGTTACGAGTAAGTGCGGGGTCATTGATCAGCTTGATAGCTCGTTTTTGCACGGTATTCAAAAGCATTAAGGTATGTTTGGGTGCTGCACTCCATATATGTGAGCAGTACTCCATAGTTGGTCGAATCTGGGCTTTGTAGAGTGTCAGCAATTGGCTTGGTGTGTACAGATGTCTTGTACGAAATAGCACCCCCAGCTTTTGGGAGGCCCTTTTAGCAATATCTGCCACGTGACTGTGCCAAGACATGTTGGTCTCTGCAGTAACCCCCAAGATGTTCAACTGACTCTGTAATGTGACAGCACTTCCAGATAGCATGATGTTTGGCTCACCGGTGCTGGTCTTTTTTGAAAACAGAGCTGCTTGGGTTTTCTGCGCGTTGAACTGTACAAGGTTTTTGTTACCCCAGTCCTCTATTATCTCCAGGTCGTTAGTTATCTGCGATATTTGAGTTAGTCTAAGATGATGGAATTCACGTGCGGAAAGACCTGTGGGTGGTATGAGTGAGGAGACTACATTGCTATCGTCTGCAAAGCAATAAAGTGGATTTACTGTTTTATCTATGAGGTCATTTATGAAAATCAGGAAAAGAGTTGGCGAAAGGATTGCTCCCTGTGGCACACCAGCATTTATTTGGTAAGAGTTGGAGTTCTGGCCATCCAGTGCAACATAAATGGATCTGTCCTTTAGGTAACTTTCAAACCAAGTGCAAAGTTTCGGCGATAATCCCATTGCTTTGAGCTTGTTGAGCAGATTTTCATGCCAAACTTTGTCGAATGCTTTAGATATATCTAAGGCAATTGTTCTTGTTTCACCCCGCACCTCAATCGCTTTTTGCCATAAGTGAGTGACGTATGTAAGTAAATCGCCAGTTGACCTATATTTTCGAAATCCGTATTGCTTATCGTTGATAATTTTGTACTTTTCCAAGTACTTGGTTAGGTGATTGTTCACAACTCTTTCCATTACTTTTGATATCACCGGAAGTAGAGCAATTGGTCTATAGTTTAACGGATCTGTCTTTTTTCCTTTCTTTGGAATGGGTTGTACTGCGGCAGACTTCCATGATGATGGATATACTCCTTGCCTGTAAGACAAATTGAATAATTTTGCGAAAGTTGAGGTGAGTTCGTTGGCGCAATTTTTGAGTACTAGTGCGGGAATGCCATCCCGACCCATTGCTTTGTTTGTATCCAGCTTTTTGAGGGATTTTCGTATTTCTCTGTGACAAAAGGGTACCTCTGGCATACTATGGGAAACCCTTTCAATGAACGGTGGAGTTTTTCCGTTTGGCACTGTTAGGTTGGAGTTGGAGGAAAACATTTGGGCAAGCATATTAGCTTTTTCCTCTAATGTTGTGGCTAAGTGATTATTTTTATCTGTAAGTGGTGGTATGGATGACTTGGTGAAGTTAGATCCAACAGCTTTTGCAAGAGACCAAAAAGACCTAGAACTACTTGGACAATTCAGCAACCTGTTTTTTATTCTTTGATTGTATGTTTCTTTAGCGAAGTCAATAGTAATTTTGCAACTATTTCTGGCTTCTATAAATTCTGTGTGGTTTTGAGCGGTTTGTTGACGTTTCCAAAGGTTATATGCTCTGTGTTTTTTCTGTACAGCCGTTTGACACTGGCTGTTGAACCAAGGTTTTGCATTAGCTCTACGTTTAGTTGTATGTGGGATATATGCGTCCATTCCAGATAAGATTACTTGTGTTATTTCATTACAGCAAATAGTGCAGCTGCTTTAAAGCAAACCTCTTGCCATGAAAAATCCAGGTAATACTGTTTTAGGTCATTCCATTTTGCCGATTTATAGTGCCACATTTTACGAGGAAGTGGTTGTAGGCTTGGTGGGATGAGCATTTCGCACTTTGTTATTATAGGTTTATGATCGGACGAACCAAGTGGAGCATCTACTTGAATTGTGTACGAGTCAGGATTGGTGGTTAGGAACAAGTCTAAAAGCGCTGCAAATTCGCCCCTTTCTGAGATACGGGTAGGTTCATCGACAAGCTGCGTTAGACCACAACTTATGGCAAAAGCTTCTGCTTCTCTGCCTTCGTTATCTGTTTTGTTGTGGTGTTTCAGCCAGGGTATATTGTGGACGTTGAAATCGCCTAAAAAGACAATTTCCGCCTGTGGATAGTTTGACTGTATACTATCACAGCTTTCGGATAATGTCGCGAAAAAGTTTTGGTAATCGGTGTTACTTGGCGGTCGGTAGAGGCAGCAGATAAACTTGGTCGATGACTTTGAGGTGAATTTTAGCCATATGATATCAAGGTTCTAGCTTCTCCTCTCGATGACATGAAAGGCCATTTTTAATGTACACACAGATCCCAAAATTATGTCGAAATCGGTGGTGTAAGTCATAGCCGGGATAAAGATAGTTCACAATAGGTGTTGCAGAACTGATTTTAGTTTCAGTGAGAACAAGGATGTCAGGTCTTTGTTCTTCAAGATGTTGGTGAACTGAATTCATATTTGTACTTATTCCTCTTATATTGCTAAAATCAATTCTGAGTTGAGTTTTTGATCTTCTCTTTATATCTTTGCATGAAGGACCCCCAGGATCACCCGACGCCCGGAGATCCGAGTGGTCGGGTATTTTACCTCCGGAATATTTTGATCCTGGAGGCGCCATCATGCTATCTGTTACTCATTGTTGGAACCGGACTGCCAGCGC
This sequence comes from Ceutorhynchus assimilis, assembly GCA_917834065.1. Classification (NCBI taxonomy): domain Eukaryota; kingdom Metazoa; phylum Arthropoda; class Insecta; order Coleoptera; family Curculionidae; genus Ceutorhynchus; species Ceutorhynchus assimilis. The sequence goes on from OU892277.1 coordinate 76,098,647, forward strand.
AGTAGCGGAACGTGGTGATACCATTTAGCGCTACTCAATTCTGGCATGGTGGTATCTCACCGGTCGACGCCCAATGAGTAAAAAGCGTCTACCACCTACAAGTAGTACAGGTAGCACTTTACAGCACATGTGCGGTAAAGTACTTGAAATACAAAAATATTGACACTCGAAGCTGAAATTTTGTACCAACACATGCCAAAAGTGCCATTACCCCTCTTGACGCCATGACAACTGCTGTCGCGTGCGGTAAAGTATCACTTTCCGCACTTGTTACGTAAATACCTATTATAACGCTCGTACCTGTTATAGTTATTCACCTAACAAATGAGGAAAGTGATACTTTACCGTACGCAACGGCAGTTGACCGAACGACGCGAAGCGGAGTAGTTCGATCAAGCCGTTAAGGGCTTTACCGCACGCGACAGCAGTTGTCATGGCGTCAAGAGCGATAAAGGCACTTTTGGCATGTGCTGGTACAAAATTTCAGCTTCGAGTGTCAATATTTTTGTATTTCAAGTACTTTACCGCACATGTGCTGTAAAGTGCTACCTTCCACATACTCATAGATAAAAAAATTTCACGCCAGTATTTTGGTAAACAAATTACTTGCAAACGAGTTTTTTAGGTTTTTCGACAGGAAAAATTAGAAGCACGAGTGGTTTTTGTTAAGAATGTTTCCTTACTGAGCAAAACAATAAATTTTTATTGATTTATTAACATTTATGAGTATTTTATTTTGTTTTCATGTCATGTCATGAAATTTTTCCACTTGAAAATAATTTTTGACCACAAAATGAGATTTTTTGATTGGTTTAAAATGACAGGAGGGAGGAGATATTCGATTAAAATAGTTATTTGCAAATAACTTGAAAACGAATGCAGATCTCGGATTGCGGTTTGCGCGAAAATGTAGATAATTTTTTGCTCTTTAAGCAGAGTTATAAAAAAATATATCATGCCATTTGGATTTTTCCAGAAAATTAGAAAAAACTGGATTTTGGTTAAACAGCGCCCTCTAGAAGACGCGGTTGGAACTATCGACCCCGAACGAAGTGGTGCTCTTAATAACAATGAAATTCTCTTTCGAATAAGCCCAAATTGAATGAGTTTGGATAAGGGGTATGGAAGATACAGCAATTTTTAAAACTATTTTTTCCCCAGCTTCCCCCACCCTTATTAGTGAAGATACGAAAAAAGGCTAATAAGCAAACTGGCGCAAAAACTAACGAACTTTTGATTTCTGTTGTTAAAACAGTACCTTGATATAGCGATTTTTCGAGAAAATTTGTTATATCATCGTGATTGCGCCCCCTAGCGGCCATCTTAGAAACTAGAAAATAATTTCCATCAATTCCTCTTGGCCGATTTAGTGATGAAGAAAAAAATCCCGATTCCGTAAGGCCTATGGTTTCCATAATAACGTACCTCGTCGACCTTAGTGGGACACCCTGTATCTTTCTTGTTCTCCATCTATTGTTTGATTACCTTCATTCCGCCTTTCCTGTCTGAACGCAGAAGCAGAGAGTTTCTGCATGCCTTCGCAGTTGAGCTGGTCGGTATAAAACCAATTTCCATATTTTTCCGACGGGCAGCCTCGTAACATAATCTGAGTAAATTGAAACCTCGTGAAGTAATGAATTCCAGTCGTCAAATTGTTTTATTTGATTGTAATGAAGCTTCAATTTATTTCATGTTTATTTATTATGGAGACAAATAATGAGAGAAGTATTACAATTTTATCCAAATAAGCAATGATAGCTAAGAAATAAAATATGCAAGAGTTATAAATAAGCTATCTAATAAAATAGCTTTTACAAGTAAAATGAAGACAGGGTCTCCATCTATTTTCTGATCGGCACACTAAAAATTGCTACTAACAACCGTATAAACCAGTATTAAATTAGAGCAAATCGACTCGCAAAGGCATTCGCCACAATTGCGAGAATAGCTATTCTAGTTGCCAACCAGAAGTAAAGTCGGTTGGTACCGAAAAACATTGATATTAATTAGGTAACGGCCCAATTAAGGACCGATTGAGAAGTGTTTTATCTCTGCGAGACCATCCGTGGACGCGTTTCGCTGTATCACAGCTCATCAGCACGGTTTAGGTCCCGCAGAGAGAAAACACAACCCATTTTTGGTTCCATCCCGGAACTGGGTTTAATACAAGTAAAATGAAGACAGGGTCTCCATCTATTTTCTGATCGGCACACTAAAAATTGCTACTAACAACCGTATAAACCAGTATTAAATTAGAGCAAATCGACTCGCAAAGGCATTCGCCACAATTGCGAGAATAGCTATTCTAGTTGCCAACCAGAAGTAAAGTCGGTTGGTACCGAAAAACATTGATATTAATTAGGTAACGGCCCAATTAAGGACCGATTGAGAAGTGTTTTATCTCTGCGAGACCATCCGTGGACGCGTTTCGCTGTATCACAGCTCATCAGCACGGTTTAGGTCCCGCAGAGAGAAAACACAACCCATTTTTGGTTCCATCCCGGAACTGGGTTTAATACAAGTAAAATGAAGACAGGGTCTCCATCTATTTTCTGATCGGCACACTAAAAATTGCTACTAACAACCGTATAAACCAGTATTAAATTAGAGCAAATCGACTCGCAAAGGCATTCGCCACAATTGCGAGAATAGCTATTCTAGTTGCCAACCGATCGGTCCTTAATTGGGCCGTTACCTAATTAATATCAATGTTTTTCGGTACCAACCGACTTTACTTCTGGTTGGCAACTAGAATAGCTATTCTCGCAATTGTGGCGAATGCCTTTGCGAGTCGATATGCTCTAATTTAATACTGGTTTATACGGTTGTTAGTAGCAATTTTTAGTGTGCCGATCAGAAAATAGATGGAGACCCTGTCTTCATTTTACTTGTATTAAACCCAGTTCCGGGATGGAACCAAAAATGGGTTGTGTTTTCTCTCTGCGGGACCTAAACCGTGCTGATGAGCTGTGATACAGCGAAACGCGTCCACGGATGGTCTCGCAGAGATAAAACACTAAAACACTTCTCAATCGGTCCTTAATTGGGCCGTTACCTAATTAATATCAATGTTTTTCGGTACCAACCGACTTTACTTCTGGTTGGCAACTAGAATAGCTATTCTCGCAATTGTGGCGAATGCCTTTGCGAGTCGATTTGCTCTAATTTAATACTGGTTTATACGGTTGTTAGTAGCAATTTTTAGTGTGCCGATCAGAAAATAGATGGAGACCCTGTCTTCATTTTACTTGTATTAAACCCAGTTCCGGGATGGAACCAAAAATGGGTTGTGTTTTCTACTTGCGTCTATTTCTCAACGTGACTCCTTCAGTATGCGCGTGCGCGTACTTTCCACAGAAGATTTTAAGGTTAGGTTTTCCTGTTTTGTTTTGATTTTGAACTTGTACTTGTTTCGTAACGTAACATTGTTTCTACTGACCCTAAAGTTTCTATTCACTCCGTTTAGGGTAATTTTTGTAGTTACATATCTGTTGATTCGTATCGTGATGGAGGGAAACAGTGAAAACATTAAAAAGGGCTTATAGATAAGTAAAAGTGATTGAGTAAGTCTAATGAGAAGTAAGTCCAGAAGTGAAGATGTATCCAAATTTTGTAGATATGTATAATAATATGTCTGTACTTGGTGTTCCAAAACATTTTCAAATCAGGGCAATTTAAGCAGACATACCAAAAATATGCATGATTCGTTGGTGGCTGGAAGGAAAAAAACAATATTTCCTAGAAAAAATGATTTCTTTGTCGGCGATGCCCGGATAAACAAAATCAAAAAATTGATGCTCTTGGACTAAATTTATTCTCAATTCTTTATGTGTAGAGTTTTTGCAACAGTTTTTGCTTATCCGGGCATCGCCGACAGAGAAATCATTTTTTGAAGGAACCTCGATTATCTGTGGCGGGGACTATAGATACTTTCTTTTAGATTTTATGTGCATTTTGATTTTTTCTGTGTCAAAATAAATTTTTCACCCAAATACATAGGTACCTTTGTGTTTTATTTATTACAGATATAAATAGTTAAGGGCTAGATTGAGTTTCTTGCGCTAATTTTTTGCTAAGTAAAAAATTATCCTAAACGGGGTGGATAGAAATTCCAGAGTCAGTAGAAACAAAATTAGGGAATTTAGGTAACAACGTACAAGATCAAAATCAAAACAAAACAAAAAAACCTAACCTAAAAATCTTCTATGGTAAGTAGGCGCACGCGCATACTGAAGGAGTCACGTTGAGATATAGACGCAAGTGTGTTTTCTCTCTGCGGGACCTAAACCGTGCTGATGAGCTGTGATACAGCGAAACGCGTCCACGGATGGTCTCGCAGAGATAAAACACTTCTCAATCGGTCCTTAATTGGGCCGTTACCTAATTAATAAATAGCTTTTAGTTGGTATAAAACCTGCATGATATCGATGCTTAAACAGTATTACTAGAAATAGGATAAACAAAAAATGTGTGTGTTAGTTTGAGAGCGCGATTAGATATTAGTTTCTGATTTATGCAATACCCAATATCTGAAACGCAAGAAGAGCCTTTTTGATCATAAGTTGCCGGAGAAATGACTGCCGCTAAGAACGAAAGTTATATGAATAAAATTAGAAAATATTTTTTTTATACCTATTGGTCCGCTCACAAATAACAAAGTCTATAATACCAAAGCGGAAGAAATTAGGTGACGATCACGATTGAAGACGTTAAGGTTAAATCGTTCAGGAAATGAAGTAGGAGGCAAGGAATTCCAGGGGATGGTAGTACTGGTAGTAGGCCACTAAAAACCTACGGCACTATGTGAAAATCAGCTTCTCCTATTGGTTGATTCGCCTACAAACATACATGAGCATCATAGGCAATCATCCATGCAGCCATGCAATTTTCGACACAATCGACAGCTGAGCTGACCTAACCTAATTTGCTGCTTTATTTATTATTTTGAATATTTTGCCTTTGGTGTTGTGCCTAGTGCCTGCTAAGTGATACTGATAGTGTGCGCTATGCTGTAGTAATTAAGATACTTTTTGTCATTTTATTATTATTTTAAGCATGTAAAATTAATATGTATATTCTTGGTGTTTTTATTTGTTATCACCGAAATAGCTGTATATACAGCTATTAATTATTGTAATGCATTTAAAGCAAGTATACGTATCTCCATTTAAATTTAGGTTTAGATTGCGATTAGGAAAGAACCTGATTTTTATGTTAGTACTGCTTCCATTCAAGTGGCACCAGCCCATCTCTATTTATTGATTTTCGCCCAGCTTTCGATTAGTACCAATCTTTCCGGTTCTTAAAGCCACCTATTTTTTTGTCTAGCCTCATTCTGCAATTTTGAATTGCGCACGACCTTACCTTAGGAAGATTCACTCTTTCTTGGTGGCTCGATTGGGAGAGTCGACGTCAGTCACGCCCTTGTGATTTTTAGGCGGGCGTGCTGAATTTTCTAAAAAGTTTCTTAGAGACGTGAATCCCTCAAAATTCTCTCGGTGATTCGGAGTGCCATCATTTATGGCTATAGATAGTTTATTCATCCACCCGGCCATTTTTTTGTGATATTATTGGAACATGCCAGGTATGTGACTAATCCTTTTTTATCTTGAACATCCCTTAAGTTTATAATTATTTCTCCAGCCTCTCTTGATCTGCAATCACCTCTGGTGATGCCAGTGCTTGTATCGCGTACTAAATCATGATATAGGAACCCCTTATTTGGGGTGAGTCATTTACTTTTGTGTTTCATTATAAACTAAATCAGTAGACAAGCTTTTTGTCTATTTCACCTTTCTTTTAATAAAAAAGAGACCATCAGCAATTGAATTTTCTGATAGGGTCCTAGTCCTAGTTCTACTCCTACGTCCAGGCCTGGTTTTGGGCCAGTTCAAGGAGGACGGCATGCTTCCCTAAGGTTCCTGTGTCCTTACTTATGGGGTCATTTTCATAGTCTTTGATGGATAGTGCCTATCTTCCCTGATGACTCCTCGACATGGAAGTAGTAACTGCAGGTTTCTTTATGTTCAATTTTTACCTTATATTTTATATTTTTTATTGAGCATTACCCAATTGGTATGTCTCATTTCCAGGTTTAGTTCGCTGTTCGGCTAAGCCTGTAAATTGTCAGAGCAGAAGACTTAACGAAGTCATTCAATATTGTATATTTTTTATTGAGCATTTCCTAATAAATGGAATGACTCATTTCTATGTTCAGTTTGGTTGGAATCGAATTATTCTTACATTTATGATTTTTATTAAATTGACATAGGTACTAGATTTTGTCACTTTTCATTAAACTTCTATTGAACATAATTAAGTGGAGAGCGTTGCTGTATTATTTCATTTTATACTTAATATTTCAGATTTAATTTTGAGGTCTATTCTGAAGTTTGAGACCTTATAAATAAAAACTTTGTGGCGCCCCTAGTAAACAGCCCTTGAACACAGCCATAAATGCTTTCCGATGAACAGCTGCCGTAAGCAATAACACCTTTTTAATCCAAGGTAATTAAAAACTTTACAATGCTCTTTGTGTTTATCAATTATCATTCCATTTTTACTCCATTTATTCGAATTGTCCAGAGCAAACTCCGTTCATTCAATTTTTTAACAAATAATCTGTGTGCAAGTAATTGAAGACAGATGCCACCCAAGTGAATTTAGTAATGTATTATGTACTGAAAAAGGCCTACAAAATAAAGTTTTCGTGCGAAGCAGTTTAAAAACAATCGAAGGCATTAATCTATGGGTCAAAGCATTTGGGAAAAATACCAACACTCAATGGAATGTAAGGTCATCATGTCCTGTGGGGAACAAAATAGTTTGTTCGTAATAGACCGTCAGATAGTGACAGATTTAGGTGCCCCATTTTCGCATACAAGCCTCGAAGAGGGTTGAAAAGTACATGGATTTTGAATAGGATGAAGGTATTTTTACGAGTGGCTCTTGGGGATAACATATGGAAAATTCGATTTTACTTAAGTTACCCTAAAATGTAATTTTCCATTTGCGACACTCAAGCCAATATGTTTTTTTGCTACCGACGTTGCAGATTTTCATCCTTCCAATGGGCTTGTGTGGAAAAATTGCCGAAATTCTCGATTTTTCCTTACAAGATTACACCCTTATTTGCAAGCTTCAGCCACCTGCAACACCCCCTTTTTTGTTTTCACGGAGCCAGATTTACTTAATTAATCCTTTGATGAACACGGCTTGCGAGAAAATATGGGCCCCAGGTCGTCTTCCATTTCTGTTATGGAAAATCGAATTTTCCATACGTTATCCCCAGGAGCCACTCGTAAAAATACCTTCATCCTACTCAAAATCGATGTACTTTTCAACCCTCTTCGAGGCTTGTATGCGAAAATGGGGCACCTAAATATGTCACTATCTGACGGTCTATAAGTAATGTTATTTGATATAATCTCAAAATCACTATTTAGATAATGGGGTAGTGGGCAAAATAAATTAGGCAGTCCCCCCTGACTAAAAATGGAGTACATATTTTGATTTCGCGGGCTTGGCAATTAATTTCATGACATACCTGTCACTTTGATTCCGACAAAGCATTTTTCAATATTTTTTTTATAGGTTTGTTTAGTTTTTTCTTCCTTTTCTCGAAAAAAATAGACTTTGGGAACCATACAGAATGATCAAAGAATAAAGTCATAAAAAAACTACCCGTTGGATTACCTTATTTTAAATTCATATTTCATGATCAACCCTTGCTATACCCAAACTAGGTATAGTACAATTTTTTAGAAGAAATTTGTATGTCATCACAGTGCATTCATGAAGGTTCCTGCAAAATAGAAAAGGTCTTTCAAAGAATGCCCACTGCCATGCATCAATACTAATTGTTGTCAAATTAGATAGGTACAGTCTCGGATACAGTAAATACAAGAAACAAGGATCCGTTTATGAAGGTATTTCAGTTATTTATTTCCCTATTATAAAGAGCAAATACTCAATTATAATACAAAGAAACCTTTTATGTTTGAAACAACCTAAAACAGCAAAATTAAAGGCATTATAGTAGGTACCTAAGTAGAATAAAACCAAAATTAGTTAAAAAAATATTTTCAGTAAAGTGGATTTTTTCACTATACAGTAGTGTCCACGGATAGAGTGCACAAAAAATTTAAAATCTCTAGAGTATTTTTGAGTTAAAATTCGAGCTTCTGTGGATGAGCCCTGCTTAGTCTCAAATAAAGAAATTTAAAAAAACAGGCATGGAATTAGGCTAAATAAGTAATTAATATTAAATGGGGTGTCTTTGAAACCAATATTCTAAAATTGACAAGAGTATAATTCAACTTTTGTCTCTAAAAAACTCAAAAAATTTCCTTTGGAAAGTTGTTTAGAATGAAAGGTTGACGAGGGTATTGATGATTATCACTTTTCAAAGAACTCAGTCAACAAAGCAATTTTTAAAATTAAAACTATAGATATCCATACCAGTATGGCAAAATTATTTTTTAATGGTTTTCAATGCGAACATTATTCACTTAGTATTATCTTTGTTGCTAGAAAGAAAATAATAGTGAGGAGAGTAACTATAGTGTAAGATTTAGAAAACTTGATTTTTTTTTCTGATATTTTCCCCTTAGTGCACTCTATCTGTGGACACACCATGTATTGCAAATCCACATGATTTGTAAAGTATATTATATTTATGAAATGTGTTATTTCAGGTTTTGAATAGGTTAAGCTGGATTTATAGTGTCAGTATCAGTAATAGCCATTTGCACGACTATCACTTAAGGGATATTTATTCTAAGCGAAGCTTTGAATGTGACTTTTGTTTCTAGAACAGTCACATTCAAAGCTCCACTTGGATTAAATATCCCTTAAATTATAGCGGTGCAAATGGCCGTAACAGTAGCAGTAAGAGTAAAATATTGAAACACGGCCGACCGTAAAGCCATTTATAGTTCACTTTACAAAGTTATCGGTAAAACTTAAAACTTAAGAAATGGTTATTTTGATTTCTCACTGTTACTTTTACTGCTTCGTTAAAGGTCGGATATTTTCGTGCAATTTATATATTAATTCTTTGGATTGGCGCTAGAGGCAGTGTATGTTCTAACATGATAGTTGACATGAGGTTGACACTGTTGAAAGTTCAAGTTTTGATTTTGGCGTGGCGTGATTAGTGTGTATATTTGAATTTTTGGCTTTTGTATTATTGTATTGTTTATTTTTTAGATTTTTTGAGTAATTTCTTCTAATTATTGGTATTATCAATATTATTATGGAGTACAAGAACGAGAGTTTGCCAATTGAGCTAATTCAGCAGTACCCCTTTTTGTTTGATAAAAAACATAAGGAGTATAAAAACAACATCTTAAAAAGCAATGCCTGGACGACAATGGCCGACTCCCTATCGACTTCAGGTATGTGAATAAAAATAAATAAATTTAAAATGTTTGTATCTCTGCATTTCCTATTCTGTTAAAATGCATTTGATTTATGATTTTTCTTATTTTTATAGTTGATGAAATGCAGAGAATGTAGCTGAGGCTGAGGGAGAGATTCTCAAGGGAAAGAAGGGAGCTAAAAGAGCAGGCTTCGAGATCACAAGCTCCCGAATCGACCTGGCCCCTTTTTTACTTCATGCAGTTCATGGAGCCACACGTGCAATCAAGAAAGTAGGTATACCTTTCTAAATTAAATTAGAATTTAACATAAAAATAATACTTTCAGGCGTTCCACAAATATAAAAGGCAGCAAGATCGCAACTCCTTTGAGTTCTCCTGCGGATGGTTCAATTCAATCTCCTTGGAGCACTTTCAAGGAAATCCTTGCAACTGAGGAGGAGGATACGTCATGTTCTTCTGCAGCGCCAGCTGCAGAATGGGAACTACAACCGGGACCTTCTGGATTGAGCTTACATAAAGCACCAGGACGACAAGTACAGCAACCAGGAGGATCTGGTTTACCATTAAAGAAAGTGGGAGCAGAACGGGTACAACAATCCGGATCTTCACGTATCCAGAAAACAGAAAAGCAGGTTTTGGAAGAAACTCCAAAAAAAAAGGGGGAGAAACACCTCAGCCTTAGAAGAGAGTGAAGGTGCACAATACAAAAAGAAGAACCTCGAGAAGAACGAAATTGAAGAAAATTTAAATTTCTTCAAAACATATTTGGAGAAGAGGAGCAACCCGGAGAAAACCGACAGAAATGAGGCGTTTGGAACCTTCGTGGGCCTCTCCCTTATGGAGATGGGACGGGAAGAGCAAAATCATAAAAGATTAGGAATTTTGGAAATTTTAAATGAACAATACCCATAAAATTATTTTGTAATTTAATTTTCCAAATTAAAAAAAAAAAAAAAACAATAAATAAAAATGTTATTGTGCTTTATTTAGCTATACTATAATAATATAAATTTATTTATATACCCTATTCTCTATTCTATAATAATGGAGAAAATATAAATTTTTGTCGCTAGAGCCGCAGGCCAGTTAGTCCAGTAAATATAATATGGGGTTTTCAAAAAAAATTAAGGGGGCAAGCTGATTTTTTCATCACAAGATCTATTCGGGACACAGTTTCCAATGTCTCCGATCAATTTTTTTTGAAAAACACGTATATTCACTGGATTAAGTGTGACAAATCCCTATGACTGAAAACATTAAAAAAACATTATAATCAAGTTGAATATTATTATCTTAAAAAATTGAATAAATATAGCAATAGCAAAGAAAAGTAACGTGCAGTGCTATACCATGCCATCATCTAAAACCCTGTTTTGCCATGGCATTAGGCCAGCATTTGATAAGAAATAATCTCTTAACTGATCTCTGGCTGTATAGAGAAGTCCAGCTGCTCGATTAGCTGACAAACGTCCTACAGAATTCAATGGCTGAACCTCATCTCGCCAAGTTGCCGCATGGTCATCACCATCAACAAAACCTGGTGGACAGTACAAATGTTCTGCCTTGGCTTTAACATAATTATTTAGGCATAGCATTGCTTTTACAAAGATATCTATGTTGTTTACATCAGCTACTATCATATTTCTCAATAATCTCCAACGATTCACTAAGATTACAAAAGAATTTCCAATGCACCGTCTAGCTCTAGATAATCTGTAATTAAAAATTCTTTTGGCATCGTTTAGATTTATGCCAGGATAAGGCCTCATTATGTATGTTTTTTATGGAAAGGCTTCATCAGCAACAAAATAGAAAGGGTGGACAATGTCACTATTTGATAACCTTTTTCCTGGAGGAATATGCATTTCGTCTTTATCAAGCATGTTGCCAAAAACAGAATTTTTGAATACACCACCATCACTTTCACTGCCATATGCCCCAATATCCACAAGGGTGAAATTATAATTGGCATCGCATGGAGCTAATAAGACAATACTAAAACTTTCTTTGTAATAGGGTACTTGCATGGAAAATTAAATTGATTATTGTTTATTGCAAACTGTAGGAAATCGAAAAAAAATCGTTACTTTTTTTTTTTATTTCGCCCAAATATGATTATTCCGGAAGTTATACAAAGATTAAGTTTTGTATATATAGATATACTGAGCATGTGCAACGTCACTAATTTATCTGATAAGTGACGTCATAGGCAGATTTCATAGCGTTGTATCTCCGTCAATTTTTGACTAAGATGAAAAAGAAAAAACACGGGTTGACTTATTTTTCAACTTTTACTATCGAAATCAGTAATAAAAAAATTTGATGCAAGGAGCCTATTAAAGTACTGGCTGCCAGTTTTTGCTGGAGCCTGTATACGAATATGCTTCCCATCAAGAGCACCAACAAAATTTGGAAAATTCCACTCGTCTTCAAACTCCTTTGCAATCTTCAGCCATTCGTTTTCCAAAGAGGGTGGTTTTAAATACACAGCTTATAGTGCCTCCCAAATTGCGTTTGCAGTTTCAATAATAATTTTATGCACTGTTGTATGACTCCAAGCAATACTTTGCATCGAACTGCCTTGTGAAGAAAATTAAAAAATAATAATATTACTGAAAATACCATGTAGAATGAGCCTAACTTCCTGCAGCTAATCGTTCTTCAGGATTAATATTGTCTGGTAGTCTTCTAGATTTCCTTAAGTATGGTGTCACCATCAGTAGTAATTCGTTGAAAGCACTCACAGACATTCTTGTATATTTGAAAAACTGGCCCTCATCAGTTTCCTTCATTGGCTTAAAATATTCCTGGAAAATTCCATGGGTTTTTCTTCTCCTGTTGATTGGCCTGGTTTTAAAGCGTCTCGTTTTGTCTTCCCCATTTTTTTGCGAAGTAATATAACCATAACGCAAATTGGCTCAAAATTGGTTTAATATGACACAGTCAATTATTTAATTTTACCCGAAAATCGGAATTTTCCAATAAATTTGAATAAAAACCCACTACACATAAAATAAACACGGAAATATTAGGTTTATAGCCGTTTGCACCGACCATTTTAAGGAAGCCTTAGCGATAAGTATTCCTTAAAATGACATTTTTACATGGAAAAATGTCACTTTAAGGCAGGGGCGGCTTCTCAATAAGTGCGCTCGTGCGCGCGCACTGCCTCCAAAAACCAAGCAAGAAAATAAAATTAAAATTTTGGAAAGAAAAGAAACTTCAATTAAAAAATACCTACCCAATTTTCTAAATTAGGATAAATATCTACTCATTTTTTTATTTTTAAATTCGCACGAACGGAACGAAAGCGCGCCCTGCGCCTGTCTTGTGTATTTTTTTCTCCCGCTTGGTTGTGCTGGTGGTCCGGGTGGTCGGTGTGGAATCGTTCGGCGCTCTGGGTAAATGTGTTTTCTCGCTGTGCGATTGATCGGGAATATACGGTAAGTCGCCCGATGAAAGGGATGCGCCGTGCGCTATTTGAATACACACTTCCAATGTTGTTTCCACTCAATCGAGAATATTTCGATGTTTTTTCACCATTTTGGCGGTTTGACAACTCTGTTGTTCGCGGTTTTTTTTTTTAATTATAAATTTCAATATCAATTATGTATTATGGCTAGAATTCAAGCCTCATTTAAATACATATATTTTTGTTTTCGATAATTTTTCCTAAAGTAAAGATAAAAAAATTCAACATACAAAATAAATGTAAAACAGGACGTGGCACCTCCAAAAAATTTTCCAAGAGCGCACAACCACACTAGGTTGCCACTGGCCGCCACTGCTTTAAGGAATACTTATCGCTAAGGCTTCCTTAAAATGGTCGGTGCAAACGGCCATTAGTTTTGACAACAATCAATTTTTTGATACTTCATTGGTCAAGACTCGACATCGCAAAATTCAAAGAAGAAGAAGAAGAAGAAGAATGATATTTCATTTTGACGTCAAACCAATTGATCTGCGCATGCGTAAGTTTTTTAAGTTTACGGCAACTATAAATCAAATTTTATGTTCTTAAGTTTTAAGTTTTAAGTTTTACTGTTACTGACACTATAAATCCAGCTTTACAAGCAGTAATTACCATAGATACAGTTCATAGTCATATATGCCTTTCAGATATTATTGGCGTAGCATCATCCTTGGAAATTTGACAGGTTGACCCTCGTATAATAATGACATTTGATGACAAAATATTTTTTAAATTTCAGAGTTATGAAACAGAAAGCCGAGTTGCCAGAATGTGTCAAATATCTTGGTAGATTCAATTCCAAAATATTTTTCCAAATTAATTTAAAAAAAAATTGGGTACGTAGTAATGATTATTTAATTTATTTGAAATAAAATAAATCGAACCTACCATAACAGTAAGCTTAACACCATAAATATGTTTTCGCAGTAACCTTTTTTTTTGGGTTTCGTCGAGTTTGGTCGAGTTTGGTGCAACAAAAATATTGCTTGCTGGTTGTAGAAATGGCTTTACATCTACATTTAAACTATACCTACCCCAAATATATCTGGTAGTTGGACTTCAATTAATATTTCCTGGAGAACCTCTGGTTTGTTTTTCTTGAAAAAGCCATTACATTTTATTATTTTCTCTTATAAAATTATTTTGGGCATCTTAAATATGAAATAAATTTGACAATGCCGAATTTTAAAAAATGTCATTAGATTTTGCAGGTACGCAAAATAGTTAGGTACCGTTTATAATATAGCATTATTGAAAAATGTGTCAAATTTGGTTGGCCAGATAGGCCAGAGAATTTTAATAACGCGACACTTACATAATTATGTAAAACACACTTAAAACTGTCTGGAATTTTACATATTATTATACGAGGTCATTATTATACGAGGGTCAACCTGCTAAATTTTCAAGGCTAATGCTACGCCAATAATATCTGAAAGGCAAATACACTTGAAACTGCAGAAATTATTCGTTTTTTACAAGCATCATCAGAATCACGAGACTTATTTTTTGAGTATTTTATTGACAGGATGACAATTTCGGAAACAAAGAGATAATATGAGAATTTATTTAAATTTGAACCAGATAGGAATTATAGGGAATTGCTTCTGGCTAGTGGCAGTAAAAACGCTATCTATTCGACAGTTCAGAACTGGTACATGCATGGAGAATTACAAATTTAGGACCCAGAACAGGGAGGGGATTATTAGATGTAGGCACTTTTTATTTCACGAGGGATTGTACTTTTGACTTCCTTTTTAAACGAATAAAATTTGACTGAAACAAATCAATTTGTTGCAGTTAAAAATACAAACCCTTGTGAAACAAACATTATCTATTTTATTGGCATTTGTTACACTTATCTTATGTTAGTAGAGTGAATGGATTGAAATATTCGCTATAAAAATGGATTTACCTCCCACTTTTTTGTCACAAGCTGAATTTTTTAGGGATCAAAGTTCATGATAAGGAAACCCTTATTCCGGAGGTAATACAAAATTAGACTGCGCAAAAGGGCACTATTATCAAAAATCGAGATATTGATACCTTTATCCGCTCGAAGGCGAAGAATGTTTTATAGGGTGATGTATGGTGTATTACTTTATAATAATTTGCCTTTGAGGAAAATGAAAACTAAGAAAAATTAATCATATTATCAAAATACATGTACAGGGTGTTTCACGTACATCGAAACAGAGACGTTTTAGGGTATTTTGAGGTCGATTGAAAAAACGCTCGGACACGTCAATTTTGTATTTAAGGGGGAAGCTTTTTGACCCCATCGGGTGGGGTGACTGTCACCCCTCTTTTTTAGATAGGGAAGATGGGTCAAGTGGTAAATACCTTGTTTTAAAGGTACTTTGATTCTCATCTCAAGTGCGTATTATTTTTTGAAAATCGAATGATTAGTTCTCAAGATATTTACTGTCAAATTTGCCAAGGGCTGAATATAAAACAATTTTCTTGCCCTGTTATTCTCAAATCAACACTTTCCTGAGCTTTCCTCTCGGACACGTCAATTTTCATTTTTTCAGAAGCACTTTTCTAATAATTTCAGTTTGTTTCTATCCATCACATCGCCCTTCATAAAGGGTAACGTTCACCCTTTTCATCAAGAAAAGGAAGTTAGGTCCAGGTCGAATGGTACTTTGTTTTAAAAATATTCTGATTCTCGTTGAAACTCCGTATGTGATTTTTTTTTTGTATTGAGGGTGATTTTCACTCCTATTATTATGATAGAGAGTGTGGGCTGAGTAGAATCTTGTTTTGAAGATCTTTCGAATAACAGCATTTTCTAAATGTTTAACATTGAAGGATTAATTTTTTTCTTGTTTTTTTTATGTCGATGGGGTTGAAACTGAGTTGAGGTCTCGATTCAGTGAAAATTACTAGAAGAAGTGTTAATATGAGAGTACCCGGGCCAGAAAACTATTTCTTATTTAGCCCATAGCAACTTTGACAGTGAATATCTTGAGATTTAAAAAAAATACGCACTTGCGACGATAATCAAAATACCTTCGAAACAAGATACAAAGCTTTGGTACTCGACCCATCTTCGGCATCTTCCCTATCTGAAAAGGAGCGGTTAAAGTTACCTCACCCGATGGGGTCGAAAAGTTTTTCGCTTGAAAACAAAGTTGATGTGTCCGAGCGCATTTTTTAAGTCGACCTTGAAATACTCTAAAACGCCTCTGTTTCGATGTTGCAAGCACCCTGTAGGTAGGTATATGTATTTTGATAATATGATTAATTTATCCTATTTTTTTTTTTTCCTCAAAGGCAAATTATAAAGTAATACACCATAAACCCTATGAAACATTCTTCGCCTTCAGTTGAATAAATTAATAATCCCTGTTCAAAATAATGTAACAGAGTGACAGAGATCCTATACGCATCAACACTGAGAGAGATGCATAGCGAGTCGAGAAACTCGGTGGTCAGATCTTGCTCTTTCATAAACCCTCGACTTGTTCTTATTGTTTATTGTTATATCTTTGTTAATTTGGAAGCAAAAAATATGTGGTTTGCACTGTTATCTGGACAATACAGGAACGAAACTTTTATAAAGATTATTATTATTTTTTTTTCTTTTAAGTCTTCGGTCTTTGTTAAATGAAAGGTATATTTGAAAAGGAGGATTTTCAACCAAATTTTTGAACGATTGTACCGAGATATTTACGTTTAAAGTTTTTTTCGGCCATAAGAGCTAATTAAAATTATTTTTTTTAAATTATTATAAAAAAATACTACCTACAAAGACCTTATTGTGCATTGGACCAATAATATAGTTATTTATTATACAAGGGAAAAAAGTACTAGATTTTATCGCGAGGTGTGGTTTGCCTCCCGACGCGAAGTGGAGGGAGGCAACACAGCAAGCGCATGGTTTCAAGTTAACCACATACATATATAAGAAAGTTAAGGTTAAGGGTATGCATTTTTTTGTTTAATAAGTTAATGTTGACTTGTAGCATTATTATAGTGCAATAGTGTTATGTATACACTAGTTCTAGAACATACTTCATTATTAACAAAAAAAATGTAGGCCTTTTCATTCACACAACCATTGTTATAAATAATTTGGTGCACATTTTTGATATGACATAGGTACGTGATTGGTATTTTTATGACTGAGAATTTTATACATCTGTCAAAATTGACATTCCAACTATAAACTGGCATGTTTTGATTGTCGATTTGAATCAATCAGATTGGTGATTACGTGATAATTTGCACCACCGGTTAAATTATCGAGGGTAATACCACGAGGTATAGGTAGCACCAACAAAATCAAATAATGTATTTTATGTCCGATTGAACAATAAAGTGCTACTTTATTGCCTACCTGGACTACCTGACAACCTGCTAAGGTGAAACAGGTATACTCGATTTTTAATTTTTTCAATTTTTAATAAAAACCAGTCGCAATTGTATACATAAAATCATGTATCATGTATCACGCTTACATAAACATGCTTTATTGACTCATTATTCATACAATAATGCCTCATTTTATCTACTTGATATACTTATAAATAGCTATTTATTAAATAAGTAATAATATTATTATTATTTAATTAATAATAATTAATTATAAATAATTAATAAAATATTGTTACTTGATTTTGTTGCTAAAGTCATGTTATTGAATTCGTGAAATATTCCTCCAAATACCACTCGAGCTTTAAAGTTAACCAGATAATTTTTTGGCACTCGTGGTATTACCCCCGATAATTCCACTGTAACTGCGGTGTTTTAACATTATTTTTTTTAAATTTTTGATTCATGAAATTCTCTCATAAAATACAACTTGTGCAATGGAAATATATCTATAACTTCCATTCACTCCTTATATGACTATTGACAATAATAATTATTGTACAGGGTTATCCAGCATAAACATAGCCATTTTGTGTCTTTTTCTCGAATTTAAAAAACGGTATTATTCACGGAGTAGTATAATTTCACTAATTTATCATGTTTTTCAGAAACTCAAAGAAAAACAAGCCGCATATAAAGAAAAAGGCACTGAAGTATTATTTTCCGAGGAACCCTTTGCAGTTGCAGTAGTTAGTTGCAGTAGTTACTACTCATATTAATTACCAGAGGCCAGACATACATATGAAGCATACTCTAAAGGCTTTCAGATTTTACAGGACACTGTTTCAAATAAATTTCATCCAAACATTTCTTTAACCGACAATTCAGAGGCAGAAATTTTAGTTATTAAGTCGGTGTTCTCTCATAATAACGCTACAGTGTATTTTTCATGTTCTGTAAGCAGTCTGGAGATGACTATGGAATTCTAAACATGCCATTGATAAAGAACACCGTCAGAAGGGAATGAAAAATTTTCGGACAATATTATATTCTCGAACACCTGTTGATGCAGAGCAAACCTTCTTAAATTCCATTTCCAGCTGCAAATATGAAAACTGGATAAAGTACCTATGTTCAAAGTCAGTGGAATTTTAAAGAAAAGTATTGTTTAGCATGGCCGAATGAGGACTCAAAGAGGGCACTATACTAATAACTTCTGTGAAATAACAATTAAACTTTTTAAAGACAATGTTTTATGTAGAGTGAAAGCATATAATGTGGTAGCCCAAGTAGATGTGGTAAGCTCAGTACTCGAAGACTTTTATAAATGAGAATTGAGAGAATTTGCAAATAGTAGGTCTTCATATGCTAGATACTATTTCCTTAATATAATGCAAAAGACTAATTATCTCGAGAAATCTGATAGTATTTATTTGGATGAAAGCAATTATATAGTGTATAGTATCTAGTGAAAAAAATA
Source organism: Ceutorhynchus assimilis (assembly GCA_917834065.1). Lineage (NCBI taxonomy): Eukaryota > Metazoa > Arthropoda > Insecta > Coleoptera > Curculionidae > Ceutorhynchus > Ceutorhynchus assimilis. The sequence goes on from OU892277.1 coordinate 76,117,302, forward strand.
AAAATATCGATTACGTTGCGAATGTTGAAAATAGATGTTGTTCTTGTTTTCATGGTCTTGAGGGAAAGTTTTGCAAGTACCAATGTGCCATATACAAATTTTTCGAGATTAAAACACAATACTTGCCCCCAATAACTACAGAAGACAGGTACAACATTGCAAAACTAGCTCTTGGAGAACAAGCTCCACCTATTAGTATTTATGAACCATTCATTTCAGAAAACCATTGCAGTAGCTCACATTGAAATGCTGAATCAAGCTCTAACAGTTACAATGATAATAATAATATTCAATGCAGTTTCTCTGAGGATAATCATCTAGTGGACCTAGAACTAACAATTTCTATTTCTCAAGGTGAAGCTAGTACCTCCATCGAAGATATTTGCAACATTATTAAAACATGCCACGAATCCTTCAGTTCTTCCTCTGATGGTTTCAAAATATTAAATGATACATTAAAAGCTATTAAGGCTGAGGGGCAATGGGAATCTTTTATACACACCGCTGACAATTCTGTGCCACTTGGAAGAAGAAACGCAGCAATTAGAGTTCAATCCACATCAATATCTCGAAAAGCAGCAAGAGTTACCAGGGGAAGTAAAAGACTGCTGCCTGGAAGAAAGTTTATAGATGAAAAAGTGATCAAAAAACGCAACCGAAGTTTAACTCTAAATATTAAATTGAATAAAACTAATGTCACATCTCATGGTTACAATCATTAGGTTTTAGCAGTGAAAAGAGATCCCTTTCAATTTCCAAAATTGCCTGATTTTATAGTAGATATACATATATCAAATACCTATGATTTACTGCGTTTAGGTACTTTGATTAATTATTTTCCATTATTGTCTTTCGAATGTCGAATACGTTTTTCGCTCTTGTAACTATACATTTAATTCAACTGAACTGTATTTTACATATTATTATTTATGTGGGTATATTATGTAGTTCATTGAATAAACTATGAATTTGAAGATATATTATGTTTTATTGAATTATTTTGGATCCAATTATAAATTTGGAGTAAATTTGCATAGAAATATAGTTATATAGCCATCCCAGATAATTAGATGCCTACTACAGATTTATGGAGGCACGTTTTTAATTTTGGAAAGATTGAAAATTGTTCATTCTTTTTCCTGTCCATTTTCCATGCATTACTATTGAATTTTTAAATACACTAACGTATATATAATTGTTTCAAAGTTGGCTAAATCTTTTTTTTTAATTTTCGGCTTTTTATTGTTTTTTGTTTAATCCACAAGGGTCAAGGGAACCCTTGTCAAAAAAAATCAAAAGTGTTTACCATAGGCCAGAATAATAAAAAAACAGCCAAATTTCAAACAATAATAAAGTCTATTTTTAGCTTCCTAGATAGGAAGCTATGGTGATAGCCCGATTTTGACTATGTCAAAATTTCATTAAATCTTGACGTTTTGGATCATTTTGAGCCTTTTTGGCAAGGTGGCACATTTCCGTCTGTATGTGTGTATGTATGTATGTGTGTTGGCATTTTTCTGAGAAAACGGCTCGATGGAATTTAATGAAATTTTGGAAATAGGTATAAGAAGACGTGTACGGAAAAGTTACACAGAGACAGAAAAAAAAATCCTCTCAAAGATATGACGTCATTGATCTTTTTTTTTAAATGGGAACGCTATCTTTTTTTTCATTGATTAAATAGAGCTCATTTTGCTTCATATAATCTCAAAAATCGCAATAGGTTTCATTGGGACATTTTTGAAAAAAACCAGATGTCAAATTTTTGACATAACGCTTCCTAGAATCGTGAAAAATTATCCGTAATTTTGAAGCTCTCGTGGTATTATGTGGTATTATCCCCGAAAAATGATATTAAAACCTGAAAAAATGTCAAAATTTATTAAAGTGAATTCATGGTTTGAAATGACAATTAATGACAATGACAATCATTAATTAGGTAGTTATTTATCTAAGGCACGTTATGTCAAAAATTTGACATCTGGTTTTTTAAAGATAATTCCGTAAGTCAAAGCTCTAGTAACTATGTTAGCATTACAAGCCTTTTCTAAATAAAAAATTTGAAAGCAAAGACAATTTTACATTGTATTGGCAACATAACATCAGACATTATCGTGTATGCATGAGTGTTTAGTTGAACGAAAATAACATGTGACTAAAACATTTACAATATGTTTGCTTCAATAGAAAACTTATTCAAACGAGGCGTGAAAACTCCCGCCAATAGGAGAGGCCGATTTTCACATGGTGCCGTAGAGGTCTGTAAAGAATCTTAAAATGCCCTCGGGGTAGCCAACTTTACCACATACGGATAGGATACCTATGAGATTTTTATGGTTCTTATACAGGGTGTTCCGAAATTAATGCACCAAATTTTTGTGCCATATTCCACGTCGAAAATAAGCCCTAATTTGCTATATATTTATTTATTTATTCATTACGATACCTACAGCAATAGCCAATTACAGATATCAACTTAACATATAACGTAACAACACAATACCATATAATAAAGTACGAGAGTTAATCCGGCTTACATTGAATGGCAACTGACTCAAAATATCAGGACAGTTGATATTACCCTTCAATAACTTGTACATTGTGCACAGAAAAATTTTGGTTCTCCTTTTTTTTAATGATAATCTACCAGAGACCCCAAGGAGATGTTCATTATCACATCCCCGAGGAGGAAATATTCCATGACATCTAAAGTATAAACATTTTAAAATTTTTCTCTGTACCCTTTCGATAAATGTGATCCAAACATCGTATTGAGGCGACCAGATAATGCTAGTATACTCTAATATGGGTACCTAGTACCCTAGTACTAAGGAAACAAGAATATGCAAACTGACATCGACATCTAAATTTTTTGTGCTTCACGTTATGAAGCCGGCTATCTTCTGTGCACTTTCAATTCTGGAAATATTATGATCATTAAATGATAAAGCCGTATCAAAGACAACGCCCAAATCTCTCTGACTGTCAACTCTTCGAAATGGAGATCCATTTAACGTATAAATATAGTTTAAGAAATTGTGATTCAAGGTGGAGGACATACATGAACAGTTATTAATATTCAATCTAAAATTATTTGCATCACACCAACTAGTAACGGTACAGAAGTCATTCTGCAAAGTTTCACAATCTTCTGAAGAGTTGACCTGAAGAAAGCATTTGAAATCATCGGCCAACAACAAAGATTTTGCATTATCAACCCTGCTTACAATACTATTTATCACAATCAAAAATAACAAAGGTCCTAGATTTGAGCCCTGCGGGACACCCGACGTGCTTTTATAGATTACAGACTTGCATCCCTTAATTTCTACGTATTGGTACCTTTGAGTGAGATATGATTGAATTAATTTAGTTAAGTATAATGAGACATCCATATCTGAGAGTGCTTTTAATATTATAGAATGCCTAACTTTATCAAAAGCTTTCTCCATGTCAGTGTAGATTACATCTACTTGAGATCTATTATTGATTGCCTCGTGCAAATACTGACAAAAAGTGAGCAAATTGGTCAAAGTTGATTTATATAGACATATGTCCGGAAACGCTTCCTTTCCGTGATACAGTGTGTTGAAATTCTAAGTGCGCGTTCACATTGACACCGCTCGAGCGGTGAGCGTTGCGCGATGCCGCTGTAGCGATGCCCAAAAATAATTTTAACATTATATTTCAAATGAACATGTTAACACCGCGGGACGCGCCGCTCCAGTGTGAATATGTTCATCTTCAGCAAAAGACATTTTTGATGTGAAATTATTTAAAAAAAAAATTACCCGTGATACGGACGGTACCAGATTTGTATGGAATATTTTTTAAGAAAAAAATGGTGCCCCTCTGCTTTTTCCCAAAATGAAAATTATTTTTGAAATGCCCATTCAATTTGGAACAAAATTGATCCCTTCACTTTTTTCCGAAAATGCATCGTTTTCAAGTGAAAAAAAAAAACATTTTGATGCATGACGAAATCGCCGAAATTATGATACAAATGTTAGCATTAAACCTAAAGTTTCAAATTATTTTTGTGACGTTATTGGTCATTTTTTTTTTATGAAAATGAGTGATTTGAAAATTATGATAAAATAGTAGATTATACCACGAGTCAATAATGATAGCTATTATTCCCGAGGAAGTAACATTCCGATGGAATAATAGCCATTATTGCGAGTAGTGTACTCTACTTTATTTACGACAAATTAATTGATTTGAGATTTAGGGCTGATTTCCGTCGTAGAATAGGTATGCCAAGAAAACTTGGTGCCTTAATATCGGAACACGGCGTATAACTTCTTCTAGCTAGAATGAGGCTGGCCAGATCGTCAGAACATCTCCTATTGTAATCGCAATAGAATATCGACAAGTCGGCCACCTCGCGCCTATGTTCGCTAGAGTGCAATAAATCGGTGAGAGTTGGATTATCTAATTTTTATTGCTTTTCTTTGAACTCCATCTAATAGAGCCAAAGACTGCTTGGGAGCATCGCTCCAGATGTGGTAACAGTATTCCATACATGGTCTGATTTAAGCCTTATAAAGGAGATGAAGTTGTTGAGTAGTAAAGAAGTTTTTCAAACGAAACAGAAAACCTAATTTTTGAGAAGCGGTTTTGGCGATCGAACATACATGGTCATGCCAAGACAAGTTGTTCGATGCGGTCACCCCCGAGAAAAGATACTGAGGGATTGATAGAAAAGTTTTGTCCTGACATCCTTAAGAGTGAGTTTTCATCAACGGAAGATTTCTTATTTGAAAATACTGTCGCTTGACTTTTGAAAGCATTGAATTTGACTAGATTGTTAAGGCCTTAGTTGGTAATGGTGTCAAGATCACTGTTGATAGAGTGAATCTATTCCCGGTCGAAGCGTGTTGAAGTGACTGCAGTAAGCGTTTTGCCGGAAGAGAAAGATGCCATCAAGCTACTATCGTATGCAAAGCTGTATATGGAGCTTCTTGTCACATTCACCAAATCATTTAAAAAAATGAGAAACAGTTTCGCGGATAGAATTGAGCCTTGGGGAACGGCGGAATTTATAGGCAGTGTATCAGAAGACACACCATCGACCTGCTTTCCAAAAAGCTCCCCAGAGCTTGCAGAGGAGCCCTTTGTGCCGCACTTGGATAAGGATTCTAATTGCTCGAAGTCGAAGGATGCGACACGGAATAACGTTTGGACTGCCTATACGATACGCTCGACTCGTGTCGACTAGTGAAATTTTAATCCGGCTGCTGATCAAAAGCCTCGAAGATGTCCAATCCCTCGATTCTGGATTCGCCATGTTTTTCGAGAAATTAGTTGACTGACGTACCTACGCCAGCAGATCCCCTGCTAGGGAATTCTGTAATGTGAAAATTTGAGATTGATTTTCCTCGCTATTCCATCCACAGACGCGTTTCAACCTATCAGGTCTCGTCAGTGTGGCTAGGAAAGCAAAGAAAACCAATCCAAGTTTAGTGCCTGTAGGCAAAGTAGAAGTAGTACGACGAGCGAAATTTGATCGTGGCACCATCTAAGACTAAGATTCAACACTAAACAGCACTTTTGCTGTTTTAGTACTGACCATCTAATAGGCCGACCAAAAATCACTTAGTTGGGAAAACCCAAAATAGGGAAAACAAGTTTTCTCCTATTATCCACTGATGTGAAAATTTTCGTTTCGTTCGCTCGTCGTACTATGAATTCTGTAATTTTCGTTTACCTATATCGCGAAACTAAGCGAAAGCTAAGCTGAACCATAGCGAAGTCGATTTATGTTGATATTCTATGAGGTGTTAGCTTCGCTTCCGCTTCGTTTTCCTAGTGTCTGTTACACGACAAAATACGAGTTCAAACGACGTATGGTTAAATAATTATGGCAACATTGTAGGTATATGATCCCAAAGAAAAAACCGTAAAAAAAGAAGACAAAATCAAAAGGAACTTACCTCAAATTGGGAATTTGAAAATTTGAAACTTCATTGACATAATTAATCATTCCTACTTTTCTTTCTTTAATATTTATGTTGCATTTCTCATATTATTGTGGGATGAAAATGTTGCCGGTACAAATTGTTGTAGGTATATAGAGAACTCGAGCAAAGAAATCAACTCAAGTTAACACGAGAAGACAGTGGGTTCCTTTGAGCAATGTATATAGACTGTTTATACCTTAGATTTATACAATGATTAGAGCTAGAAGTGACCCATTTGGTTTAACAGATAGGAGGTTGAAACGGATATGTTTTCGATCTTTTCTCCATTTTGCACAGTCGAAAATATAAATAAATTGATGAAAAAAATTTAATAGAGAAAAAATAAATTTGCATAAACAATCAAAAATCAACCAAATCAACCAACATAGCAAAAACTCGTCAACATCAACGATGATGATGATGATCGACCAATCACTATGGAAACTGGAAACTTTCCAGTTGAAAGTGGAACAAAACGCGAGCCAAAATTCATCGCTTTCGCTTTGCAATCGGCTCCGTGATCGGAGTCTCTGATTCTTCCCGAAAGGGTTTATAGAATAACAAACGAACTTCGAGCAGAAATCAATTTGTGGTCTGATTCGCCCAAAGGTACAAACACATCGATCTAGTAATGAGGGATTATATAGTGTTAAGGAATAAATCGAGTGAATTAGCCTATTGAGAAACGGAATCGAGAATACGTGTGGTCTCTTCTACCAGCTGGGTTTGGCCGTGAGAAATGACAGACGCTTCTGCGATCGTTCCAGCATGGGTTGTTCTGTTCGAGAACTTAAGCCACTCTGAGTTATGAACATTAAAATCTCGCGAGAATATAATCTCGGAGTTCGAATGGGTATCCTGGATAGAATCAAGTGAATTTGTCCGATTTTCAATTAAAAGTTCATATGTTAGGTACCAGATAAAAACATTTGATGCAACAAAACCTAAATTTGAAAAAAAAAGTACCAAAATTAGAGTGGCCCGATATTCGATCCTGTTCCTGAGGCATTTCACAGATTACTGGATATGATGAATATGATTCCTCAAAACTAATTTTTTCCAAAATTATGTGCAAAAGAGTTTTTGAACTAGAGCAGAACCTCAGATAAGAAATCTAAGAGTGTAGCCAAAATGGTAGGTACCTAATGAACTTAATAATATCAAGATGCTCTCTGTCTCGAGGATAAGTTGAATTAACATATTTGCTGACGGATATTATAAGCGGGTCTCAAACTGTCAAGTTCAGGCGACTAAAGATGCCCGAGACCTTTCCGATGGAAGCCAACTATTGAAGCTGCCAACTAACTTTTTGATGATTCGACACACTGTCATAAATGATGATCGTCTAAACCTTGTCGCTGTTATCATAACAGACACAAGAATTGGCGTATATGATCCGGTTGCAACTGCTTGCCGTTTTATTAAATCTAGATATGATAGACCAGACAAAAAGAAAACGTTGTAAGTGATGTCTTCCGGACTTGTGAGTTATAGTCTGCAGTTTGTTTTTGTATCTATTCTCTATCTAGTTTTGTCAGGCTGATAAAATATAAAAATACCTTGGTGATACTTCTTTTCAAGTCGTGGTAGCAAACGAAGGGTCACTTTTATGAGTGTTTCCCTATTCAGTTTAATTGATAAAAATAGACAATTTTGGCCAGATTCTTCTTTTTTATTTCTTTTTCCGTACATCCAGAGGTAAGATGAATTCACTAAAAGTACCACAAGTTTAATAGTGTCGATAGTTTCAAATGGCGAATTTTGTGATATTGGATCATTTACCGGAAGTGCTGGCGGCTACGCTTTAGAAAATTAAAAATTCAAAATTTAGGTCCTGTATCGGCGGTCGAAATTCCGAAATTTGTACCTCAATGATGGTGCAAGCAAGCGGTGTTTTGGAGCTTCTAAGAAAAACTCTTGAATGGTCTGGTTAGGAATCGCTATTAGATTGTAGATTGTAGATTACATTTGGAGTCGTTACAGCTTGTTCGAGCCGCTCATGCACTGCTACCTTTCCAGATATTTTGTGCGTGAATCTGCTTCTAGTTGGTGTCCACGATTTGAAGACTTCTCCCAATATAGCAGGGCATTCACAGATTGAACGTTCTGTAGTTTCTGTTGCTTGTTCGCAAGATCTGCAGTGGTCGTAGTCTGATTTGCCTATTGTTTTTAGGTGGCAATGCCCAGTGTGAACGACTGTTCTAATGTCTCTTCTGTCCATATCAAGAAATTGTTCTAGCTCTTTGCTCAGATGGATATGAACCTTTTTGCCTATCTCAGACCTGGAATGGATTCTGGGCCTTGGAAAGGTGCTTTGCGAGTCGGTCTGCCTCATCTATGCCCTCTATGCCCTAGTGTCCCCACACCCACAAAGATATTGTGTACAAATTAGCGCTTAGATCATTGGAATTATGTAATCATCCATGTGAAAATCATGGATATAATTATTGTAAATAGTTAAAAATTATTGCTATCTACCTCAGTATCCATATGTTATCAATTAGGTATTTTGTAAATAAGTCATTTATTACAAACTATAGCCGAACATGAGATGGATAAAATTTTAATTTAAAAATTGTATGCTGGTTTGTGTCGAAAACATTTTTAGCCTTATAAGTGGATATTAACTCGACTGTGGAAAAAAAATTATTATAAAATTAACTAAACGTATCATAAGTACTGAGCCACAGTAACGTGGCAGGGTATACGTACCAGTTAACAAACCTAATTTATAATTGAACGAACAGAATAAAAGTTACTGCTTGTTTGAAATAAATTGAATTGAAATTCAATCGAAATTATGAGAAATTACATTTGAATAATTAACTTGAAAATGGAAATCTAGAACAGACCCTTTATATACCAAACGAAATCCTTGGTAAGAGGGAGTAAATGAAACAATTGTATTGAAAAAGACACAGCTGTATATCATGTCTTGAAAAAAAAAATTATAAAGAGAATAAAATATAACAAAAATCTAACATCAGAAGTGGGATACCTCTTTGTGTAGTGATCAAAGGAGGAAAGGATCTTAACAGTGTCTTTCGTCCGCGTTTTAATTTGAAATAAAAATGGCCGACGTCGCCGACGGTGAACAACGCGCATGTGAACGCCCAAATAGCCCATCCATTACCAGCGGTAGTGAAAGTGCATCAATGAACAATCAAATGATGTTGCTGTTTAAAATGCAACAAGAAAATAATAGCAAAATCAAATAATGCAAATTTTATCCACAAGCCGAAGCAGCACTGCAATTGACAGTGGCTAATGCGAAGACGCAGGATTAGTCTGCTACGACTGTCCCCGACGTTATTGCACTGTCATCGTCCGAAATTCGTTAGACAAGTTTTGATCCAGATGACACACCGTTTACTATTGATGAGTGGATGAATGACGTAACCAGAATTCAACGTGAGCCTTCAATATCTGACACATTAATTGTTTTGAAATCGGGGCAAGCGCTTCGAGGACGAGCGGCCCGATTTTATCAACACTGGAAACCCATTGTTAGAGATTGGGCTTCTTTCTGTCAAGACTTTGAGGTAGCATTTCCTGAACAAGGTACTGCTACTCGAATACGTGCATGTCTAGCAATTACCAGTTCAAATTTTGACTCGTTAGTTGAGTATGGAAAGCCAAACTTACCGTCAATTAGGCGATTTTATACCGATTTTCCTTGGAACATAGTCCTTAGCCTTGTCGAGTATGATATTCAAAACGTAGAAGTGAGAAACAGAATTTGTTTGCAATCACCCGGAGATGATGCCGAATTGCTAAAACTGTTAGCTGCTTGTGATGCTAGCAAACTAAACGAAGGTGATCGCATGCGTGAGTTGACACAATTGACACGAAAAAGGGCAAACAACTTTCGTGACGAACACCCTGGCTTTCAAGGTAAGTGTCGGAAGTGTCACCGTTATGGGCATAAGCAAATTGACTAAGCAAGAGATAGAATTTACTGTATCCACCCCTGATAAAGTTTCTTCCAGGTCGTTCTGGAGTAAAATCCAACATTTTACCACTTGATCACACAAAATCAAATGCAAAAACCTGTACCTATTGTCAAGAGAAAGGTCATACGGAAGATGTCTGTTTGACTTATTTGGTGGACACGGGTGCAGATGTTGCCAATGTGCAGATGTGTCAATATTGCACGAGAAAATAGCCAAAAAATTGAATTTAAAAATTGACCCGCATACTCAATTTTTTTTTGGAATGGGAAATTGCAAAATGGAATCCATTGGTCGCAGCACAGCCTTGATGTTTACACCAACCATGACCTTAAAGATGGATTTTCTGATTGTCCCAGATGGAGCCATCCCAGGAAATAATGTTGACGCTCTGATCGGCCTTGATGTTCTCAAACGGCCAGGTATTAAAATTGAAGTGGATGAAAACAGTGTAGATATTGTGTATGATCTGCTTAGTATGTCCCGTATTTGGGAGACGTCACATTCGACGAAAAATAATTAAATTTGTCAGGATTGGACGAGCGATTGTGCAATGATGTAAAAACACTACTTCAAAAAGCAATAAATCAAACACCGCCCGTTGTAACAAGTGGCAAGCTAAAGATAACATTGAGTGATTCACAGCCCGTCGCTTATAAGCCTTGCCACTTATCATAATATGGAGAAAGATTGCAAGTTAAACAAAAATCTAACATCAGAAGTTTGTTAAATGCTCTTCGAGCTGTACTGAACGATCAAGATGAAAAGAATTGGACATGAGTACTTCCTGATATCGAAGAAGATTTTAATGTCACCATCAACAAATCAACTGGGTATGCTTCATGGGTCTTAATATACGGTGAAAAGCGCCGTTTACAGGCCACCGACCAGCTGTTTGCAGATATGCTACCCCAGGCAGTACCCTATGCTGTGGGTGATAAAGTGGCTATAGAAAATAGAATACTGGCATATGGTGGAAAATTGAAGCCGAAATTTCAAGGTCCTTTTGAGGTTACACTTTGTTTGCCTGATGAGAGGTATGCGCTAAGACAAGTTGGCAGTTGAGGCAGGACTACAGTAGCAACGCATGAGCAGTTGCGTGTACTTGGCCTGACACAAAATAAACTTGCGGCCAACAAGTAATTGCGAGATCCTCAACTTAATTGTTTAGGCATAGTTTCCTGGAAACAAAGTTGAGTTTTTTTTCAAATAAAATATCTTAGTTCTCCAAAAGTTTAGCAATATCCCCAAAAACTACTATGGGCTACAATAGAAGAACCCCTGTCGTTGGTTGGAGTTCGGTTGTTTTCCATCTCTCTAAGGGTCCCCGTTAACTTGTCCAAAGTGATTTCGGGAATGTCCGCTGATCGTTGGTTCTGAATTTTGGGAATAATAATATTTTGGATTTGAGCGTTTCTATTGGGATATAGTTCGACGTAGAAAGCTTCAACAGTTTGGAGAATTTCCAGTTTATCAGTAGACAGTTGATTATTCTGGTTCTTCAGCCTGTTGATATTTTTCCTACCTCCTGACATGGTTTTTCTTGAGACTTCCATTCCTTTGTTTTCATTAATCACCCTTCTGATTTCGTTAGTATTGTAATTTGTTTTAATTATTATTTCAATTCTCTTAGTACATTGGCCTACATCTGTTGTGTGTTTTTCTGTCAATTCTCTTCTATTTTTCATTAGTTATCTAGAAGGCATGCTAGTTTCACGTTCTTACTATTGAATTTTACCTGAAATTTCCCATCGGTGGTCTTAATGACGTTTGTGTTGTATTGACTGTTCCAATGTTCAGGTCAGCCTGAATGTCTGCTGCTGCCAGTTGTGTCTCAATATATTACTGATAGCCTCTTTTATCTCTTAGCGCTTCCATTTGTTCCATGGCGTTGCTTTAATTAGTTTTAGCCGCTCGTTTCTCACATTGATGGAGATTTTCGATCTAACTATCCGGTGGTTGCTCCCGATAGAAAGTTGATTTGATACCGTCACATCATGGATAATCTCTTTCTTATATGGGCTTGCCCCATTCTCGCTAGGGGGCTTTACTGAAGAAAGTGTTCATTGCAAACAAGTTGTGGTGTAGCAGGTACTCAAGCCAAACCTGACCCCTTTCATTTCTTATTCCATAACCATGGGTTTCCACTGAGAATTCTGAATCACCTCCTTTGTGTCCAAGCTTGGCACAGAAGTCTGTCACGAGCATGATATAGTGCATTTGACTTTAGTGCAGCGCAGTGGTAATACTCTGCTAAAAGTTTTCTATTTCGTTGTCATTAGTCATCGTGAGTGAATGTTGGTGCATACACCTTTATGATGAGTGTCTAGAATTTAGTTTGTATATGAGGTACATCAGTCTTGTACTAATGCTTTTAATTTGAATGACATTATCTATGCTTTTCCTAGGCACCATAAACCTAACTCTGCTTTGTCATCTTTCCCCTTGTGGTGTAGCAGGTACCCTGAATTTAGAATTATTTGTTTTTCCCCCTTTTGTATTCGCACCTCCCAAGTATGTCCCATTTAGGTGGCAAAGTTCCTCTTGTAATATCTCAAGGAGAGGAGGCAGTGTGCATGTGTCCAGATAGGGAAAGAAACAAAGTGTATTTCATGCAAATTTTGTATGAAATACACCTCGTTTCTTTCCTTGTAATATATGGCTTGTTCTTGTTGATATTGTTCGGGTGTTATAAGTGGCAGCAATCAGTCGTCGTTTGTCGAAGCTTGACCTCCATACTTATGCCAAAATAAATAACAATAATAAATTTAAAAGTCCAGATTTTCAGGAAAAATTAATAGTCTACTTCGCTTGAGTTTCATAAAACATTACATTGAGGTACAGGTATTTTATTTATCTACGAAGGGGTAGTATTTTATTTATAGTTTCAATTTACTAATAGTACCTTCGTTAACAAGGCCCCTATTTATTTCCAGTTTCCAATGCAGTTTAATTTTGTAAAGTGATCAAAAAGCTATTGATTATCAGTAAAAATTGATAAAAATATTGAAAGAATTGTGCACTGAAGATTTTTTGAGGAAATATTATATTCATGACTTTTCTTCAACTTGGAGAGCCTCAAGCAGAGAGTAATGATGGTTCCGCGTGAAAATACATACATATTAAACTTGGTTCAGTAAGGGAGTTAGGGTCATAAATTATCCATAAAAAATAAGCAAGGGCAACAGGCCTACTAAGAAACCTTCCTATTTTCTCGTGTCCTCTTAACGGGGGTGTGACCCTAAAAAACGACATACGCTACTTAAATTAAGAAAAAAATTCTTAGATCTCTCGTGAAAACCGCAGTCCTATATGCAAAATAGTCTCCAAGAAAATTCCATTTGAAGATAAATTATGCAGGAGTTTGTGATGTCATAACCGCTGAAAACGCAGTATTCTGTTCGTTCAGTCGTCAGTGAACCGTACCCCATACTTTAAGTGGTTGCAATTCGCTTTGAGAGATAATTGGCTTTTGTTTTAGAAAATTCTTACACATGTTAATACTCTCCCTGATAATTCAGTATGACGTCACAAAAACCTAGTTATAACTTTAAACCGCCCTAACTCGAAAACGGATCATCGTAGCAAGATGCGGTTTAAATATTTATTCTTAGATTTTTTTGAACTAAAACTTTCATTTTTGGGTCACACCCCCTTTAAGGCTTGGGTCTATGTTGCTGAGTTTGGATCCTATAGCCTCTGTGTAAGTTCTTGGATTTTGTACCAGATAATCATGGGGTAGAGTATAATAATATTATGGATCACTTGTTCCACAACCTGCTGAATATTATTTCGTTGTGCAGATAATATGGTAAAATCTTTACATTAAAGTAAGACTAATTTTTGGAAAAATAAAAGCCAAAACGGTCGCAGCAACCAAATGCCAAGAAGTTCAACAGTTTGGAAGAAAGAAAAAGTGGAAGCACATCGGCACTTATTAAGAAGACTAGGAATATTGCCGTGGGCTCAGACGATAGTAGTTAGCATCGATGTAGTTTCAGTCTTTACCATGGTGCTAGTTAGGGAAAAACTAGACCTATAACCCAACTATTTTTCCCAGATATTTATTATTGCCCTGTTCAAACATTGCCTGTTACTTTCAGTTGGATGGATAATTCTATCAACCAATAGACGGAGTTTTAATGAGTGCATAACATATTTATGTTGAACTTTTTCCTAATTACAAACGCTCATCCATTGAAGTTCAAGAACATAACTAGACTTGCATGATAAACTGTTGTCTTGAAGAAGAATTTCCGATTTTCTTACTAACACAATATGAGCGACAGTATTTAGGTCACATATAAGCTAAAGACTTCACTCGTAATTAAATAATTGTCGAATAAGTACGAAAACTGTTGCTCAAGCGCTGTCACAGCACATTATCTCGTAAGACAGACACTCCAAAATCCTAGTGCCTTCAGACCTAACTGTTGCTACTTAACCTCAGGAATTATGGACAGTGCACATTTAATTAGGTGAAATAAAACATTCTCGCCAATTAGCACAGAGTGCCGAAACGCTTTTCAGAATATAAAACGGCATCATTGGGTTGTCTAGATTCATTTTGTTAATCACCTTACATTTTTGAGGGGTTATTGAAGTTAATGTCTATAAATGTATAAATATGTATAAATTATAAATTGATAATAAGTAGGTGTGGGATATTTAGGAAAAAAGTTAAAAAATTAAAAAAGTAGAGGTATAGAGAAGTTTAGCCCGATAAATATTTCAATATTCCTTAGAGCAGATGGTGAATTACCCAATTACTGTATTCCTTTTACCCGTTGAGTTACTCGGAGCTGCTCAATGTCAAAAGCTTGAACGTTCCTTTTAAAAGTGCGTTAAGCACTCGAGTCGCTCATAGTGCATCCCCCTTTCCCCTGATGCACCAAATTTGCGGGGGGTGCAAGAAGCCCTTTTAGGTAATGACGGTAATGTTAATATTAACAAATAATGGTAAAATCTGAATTGTGTCTTTTTGAGTGACTCCGAGGAGCTCATTCGGTGTAACTCGATGTATAAAAGGAATACAGTAAATGTTAGGCTGTTGAGAGAAGATTTTAAATTTGTTCTAGGTCATTCCCTATCGAGAAAAATTATCTGTTGGCCAAAGAAATGTGCATTTAACCCCACAAAAAAATTATATTTTCATTCTTGAAATTCCTACTGATGGATTCATAGAGAAGTTTTTGTTTTCCTTAATATAATTACGCTGCTGTAAGGAATGTATAAGGCTTTTAAAATTTTTGGTCATGTATTAGTTAGATATTTTCTTAGCATCACGATTAAGTTGAAAACTATTCTTACATTGTATATCCATACAATTCTTTGAACTTTCTCTGAGAGTCCTTTGATGTATGAGACTTTGTGTTTGGTCTTGTTTTTTTCTCCGACTATGGACGATGGGTCTTTGGTTGAAGAGCAGTTGTTTCCTTTCTCAACGCTTAATCTATTTTGTGTTCGTAAGGTTCCATGTCCATAATTACTACTCTTGCATTTCCTTTATCTGGTGATAAGATGTTTATTGTATCATCCTCTCGTAGGTTCTTGAGAGCTGATTCCTCTTCTTTTGAGAGATTGTTGACCGGTACAATGAAATCCTTGAAATAAACTACTTACTTAGAAACTAGTTTTACAACCATGGATGTTTTGTGAGCAAATAATTAGAAATAGGCCTTCTTTAAACAGCCGTTGACAAAAATAAGTAAATTTTGTGGCAAGTTCAGTGGCTCTGTACCTACGTACTCTCATCAGGGAACCATATAACGTTCTGAACTTTTAATTGAGAATATCGTGTTCAATTTTCTGTTATTTTTTTTTTAAAGTGATATAATATAGTAGTGGCGTGGCGCCTCCGTCAGGGTGCACAAAATCTATACCGAAAATCTAGAAAGTACTGCGTTATTCAGGAAAAAAAAACTATTGCGTTCTTCTGGATTTTACAAGAATGGATTACGGATATATAAAGGATGGGATTAATTAGTAGCTTTTAGTTTTGAGATTGGCTGAATTATGATTTAGATAGTAAATATTGTAAGAGTTGAGTTGATTGAGTTAATTAGTGTCAGAGTGTTATAGTAACGTTGAAAACATTATTGTTGTGTTAATTGGACTTTGATTTTGGAACAAACGGTCCCAAGATTTCTGTTACGCACACTAGAGCATTGGTGTCAGAAGTGGGGCTACATTTTTATGATAAAACTGTTAGAGATACCGACTGGAGAACTCTTATCAGAGAACCACAACAGCAGCAGCATCAAGAAGAAACATACAATAATTCCACTACAATTTTATACGACCACGACATCGCACCGAAATCTACTTTCAATGTAGGTAGTCATATTTATTGCCATTTGCTGCATAATATTATTATTGAATTTAACTTACCATATTGGCAAAAGTCAATGTACTTGATGGTTTGATAAATAAGTTTCAATTAATAATCCACTGACCCATTTGCTGTTCGCTCATAAAGATTTCCTATAGTTAGTCATCAGTGGAAATATCCGTGCATGTTTATCATCGACAAAATAAATCTGCAAGTCTGAGCTTGTTGTTTTTGCTCGAAAGGAAACGTTTATCAGTTATAAGTAGTCGTAAAAATAACCGTGAAACATGATACCCTGTGCCTGTTTATAACGTTCCCACATCAAACATCGGCGTCGTAATGATTCACGAATTTTCTTTATTTACCACTACAGAATCCTGTGATATGACCCAATGAACTCCACACTATGTACGCTAGATGGCGCTAACGACACTCTCTGACGTAACCCACGTGTCTAAGCCGCTATGAAGTCTGCTATGACTTCACACAGAACCCGAACCATAATTAAATATACGTAGCAACATCTAAACGATATCATATAAACCAATCCCTTCTACGCAAACTCCATACTACACGAACCTGTGATTTCGATACCATTATTGTCGATTAATTGCATAACTTCACGCCACTCTCGACAGATGGCGCCGTTATTTTCGGCGCATCTACCTTCGCGTCCAGAATGCAAGATTGAGGTTATGGTCGGATTTTTGTGGTGAAACCCGTGTTGTTACACTACTAGGATGATTTTATTTCGGGAATGAATTTGATCGGCCAAAATGGTTTTTCTTTCGATCCTTCTATAGACATTTTTGAATTTGGTGATGATGACTTTGTTATAACTACACAAGAAGAATCTCAAGCCGTTAAGCTCCTGGCCACAAACCCGGTGAGGATTCCTGGAAGTACTGAGAAGATCATTTCCGGAAAATTGGAAACAAACCCTAGGTGCTGCGTTGGGCTAACACATAATTTTAGTGGAGATAAACCAGAAAAATGTCTGTCTCGTTGGAAAGACTCTGGTAAGAACAAATGGAGACATTATGACAAGATTTGCCAATGTTCCTTCTGAAACAGTGAAAATAAAGGAAGGAGATATTATTGGAACTCTTGAACCAGTTAAGCAAATATCGAACTGAGACCTATCAGATAAGCAACATTTTGTAAAACCGAAATTGGATACAGACACCTCGATGCAGACTTTGGAGAAATCATGGAAACACCTCGATCCAGATAGATTCCAAGAAGCCACAGATTTCATCTTGGAAGAAGCAGACTTATTTGTGATGGATTACCAAACCGGACGGATCAGTTTAATTCAACACAAAATTGATACTGGATGGGCACATCTAATTAGACAACCACCACGACGTATGCCAAAAGCTTAACAACAGGAAGTGGAAAACCAAATTGATAAAATGCTTCAAGAGGGAATTATTGAAGAGTCAAATAGTCCATGGTCTGAGCCAGGATCCTTATTCTTGAAACAGGGGAGCAGTTTTCCCAGGAGAACGAGGGTTCCGTCTTTGTTACTCCCATGATCAGTTCCATATCATTGAGAAAGACGGAACAGTGGTTCTCCTGGGAACGCTGCTCCCATGTTTCAAGAATAAGGACCCAGTAGTATTGGTAACAAAGAAAGATTTTGGAACAAACGGACCCAAGATTTTTGTCACGCACACCAGAGCCGTGACAATATAATAAATAATGTAATAATACTAGGGTTGAATTTTCTTTGATGTTTGACACTTTTGACAGTCAGTTTAGGGTTGTGTTCTTTTATATAGCTGCGTTCAAATATAAAGCAGGCACCTACACTATGATGATGGTCACCTCAGTCCAACATCAAAAACAAAGACAATACACATTAGAGCATTAGTTACTAACACATTAAAATAATAGAAAAGAATATAATCACTTCTAAACACACATTCATACACAGAAGACTGGGAATAAACACATTAATAAATATGTTCTAGATGTCTTCATTCTCCTTTCGATTCCGATCATTGTACAATTTTAAAAAATTCACATATGTATTGGGGCCAGGCCTGCCATGTCACTTTTAAGGTTTTAAGGTATTGTTAATGTATCATTTCACTTATCAGTCTTTTGTAAAATTTTGGTTAGTGCAATGGTCTGGAATAGTAGCTTTCTCAAATTGGAAACTATGTCCCGTTTCAAAGTGGTGTTTAGCCAGGGCTGTTTTGTCAAGATCGCCTCTTCTGTCAGTCTTGCAGTCATTTTTGTGTTGCTCTAGTCGTTTCTTCAAATTCTGTTTTGTTTGTCCCACATAAATGCCAGGAGAAAGACTGTTTTAATTCCTAACCAAAGTTCCTATACCCAAGAATCAATCTAATTATGTATCAAGGAGACGAAATCTTACCAAGTTTAATTCATTGTTGACCCTGTATAGTGTAAAAATCTCAACCTACCTATATTATTAACTCTCTAGACTCTGCCTTAGAGAACAGATTTCCTAAAGATAGAATTCCGCCCCTACTGACCCTCTCCATTCTCTCTCTGAATACAGGTACATCACGGTAATTTGATCCGATGGATAACAGATTCAGCTATGTTCTGTATTTCTCTGCTAAATTTATTTTGCACCTTCGTTTCAGAAGATTGTACGATCATAATACGATGTGTCTATAGTATGTATCCTTATCTTATGCCAGATTTGCGCGCGGAAGACTTCAAAGGAACATAAAATATTTAACAGAATTTTACAAAATAAGAGAATTTATGCCATGAAATTGAATTGTAGGACTACATGTGGGAGGAAAACCCTAGATAAAGCAGTTTTATTAGACATAGAAATAGTTGACATAATCAAAGAAGCGAACACGTTAAAAAATTCTCTCATAATTTCAGTTTAGGTACGTAATTTTGTTCTACAAGGGATGAAATGAAACTTGAGATCTTAGATTCATTTTGTGAAAATTCTAGCCGATACGATATTTTTTTCCCCCAATAATTTAAGATTTTGTATTGAATATTTTAGTGAGTATAATGTTTGTATATAAAAAGGTACCAAATTTTTCTAGGGCATGAAATATTTTCATTAGGTAGGTATTTTTGGCAAATACAACTGGTTTTTCTTCAAATCTCCTTTCTATTCTTCATGAATATGGAGAATAATGAATATGGCAAAATCATATTTTTTTTTTCAGGTTTGCCGTCTCAGGCACATTGGTTGTACTTCGTTCTATGACATAACTGATTTTTCAAAATTTCCTTGGTAAACCAATATGGAAACATGAATATTCCATGCCTCTATGCCTGTGAATATTTTCAAGCCAAAATACGGCCGACATTAAAAGTGGGTTCTTCATTTTTTTAAAATTTTATTTAGGTGGGATTAAGGTGAGACTCTTTACTGTGCTTAAGGTAAATTTTTTAAATTTATTTCTGATTACTAGACCGGTCGTAATATTTTAAAGAAAATGTCAACAACTTATACCTTTTTCGATTATTTTCGAAGTTTAGGAGTTCTTTTGAGAAAGTAGTTTGTATATTTGAGGTATTTACTTTTATTAATAACGGTAGTAGTTGTCCTAATCTACTTTCGTAGAAACCTCTTTAAGTGTGGTGGAAACTTGAAAAAAAAATGAAAATAGTATACCTGCATCGCTGACACCCGTTCTCTGACAGCCTGGATAAAATCATCGTGACCCGCGATGAGACTTGTAACTACCGAAAATTGGTGCCATTTGTATCTGAAAAACAAAAACAAAAATTGTATATTACTGTAGTTTAATGGACTTGAGCAAGGCAGCTCATGATAATATTAGGTACCTAAATACCTGAATAATCACGTGGCACATATTCCTCAGACTAGCTTGGAAAAGTGCTAGAAAGATATTAGTGGACAAAACGAGTAGTTACTGGTTTTCGGCAAGTGCGGTCGTCGGAAATATTATATTGGCTACAATTACTTAGATACTAATTAACCATACGACTGATTTCGCACTAGCACATACCTGTATTTAACATGTAAGCCAATTTTATATTATGCTCCGTGTCAGCATTCCACAATAATTGCACTGCCACACATGAATATTCATTCAAAAACTCAATAAAACGTTTTCTAGGCAGTATGTATGTTAATGATATTTTTCAATAAATTAGAAGAAGTAAAATGTATGTCTCTGTACTACTGTCTAATAAAAATATTCTGGATATAACCCAAGTTAAAAATAATATCTATCACTGTGAGTTCGGATATATAGTATATATATATATATATACATCCTCAAACATTATTGCGTCCGTACAAAATCATACATTGTTGCGTCTCCAGGAAAACGAAGAGGTATCTATGATCTCAATGCGTATACTCGTTCACCAATGCATTTGATAGATGGGGCTATATGTAGATTTTTCGTATCTTCAAATTTAAAATATACAGATTTTCATATATTTTTAAACCATTGTTGCGTCCTCATAAAAAGCAACCTTGTCAGCTCCATATATTGGTTGCACCATACAATGTTGCTTCCGTGCGATGTTGTCAAATTGACAGGACGCAATAAAATTACGAAACTATGACGAAGGAAAATTGAATATCGGCTTATCGGCGTTTTCTTGGTAAAAAGTTATGAGCTGATTTGGACAACATCAAAAACGCAACATAAAATACACAATAATAATTTCTCCTGTAATTCAAATGCGTCTCAGGTCGCAATTTTTGCCGGTATACCACCGCATAAATTGAATTGAATTGAATTGAATTGAATTGAATTGAATTGAATTGAATTGAAACGTCTTTATTGTAATAAATTTTTACAAATAGGCGAAGTCTAGCTCTAAGGCTACTCTACTTAACCTTTAAGTTAACAAAAGAAAATATTTGTAGATGGTAGTACAGAATATATAGCTAGCAAAAATAATTATTAAAATCACTATAAAAATGAAACTAACAGAAATGTTACCCTGAAAAAAAAAAAAAAAAAAAAAAGATACAAAAAAAAGAAACAGTATTTTACATTACCATTAAAAAGAAACGTATGATTTTCATCTGATCAAACCCTGTTCCCTTGTTCCAATAATAAATGGTTTTTAACATTCTTTCGAAAATTTGCAACAGAGCAATTTTTACTTTCAACAATATTTGAATACTTGTTGTAGTGTTTTACTGCATTATAAGTGAAACTACGGAGAAAACTGGTTAAACGATGTTGAGGCATTGTAAACCCATTTAGGTATCTTAGATTTACACTATGTACTTGACTTCTTTGAATTAGTTTTCGTCGAAGGTAGGGAGGAGAGGAGGATGAAATCATTCCATGTACAAACACGGTCAAGTTACAAATAAATAAATTTTCCATTCGTAACCAGCCCAGCTGGTTGATTTTTGTGGATATACCTCTTTCAAATTTTTTCAAACCATAGACGAATCTGCAGCAAGCATTTTGAAATTTCTGCAGCCTGCCCGCAGTTTTTTTATCTAAACATGGAAAGACAACTATATTGCAATAGTTCAAAATCGGAAGAACTAATGATTCGCAAAGCCTTTTTCTTGACCTAAAATTGATGATTGATTTGTTATAGTACAGTGGTTTTAATGCAAAATACGCCTTTTTTATAGTATTAGAAATGTGGGTATTGAATCTCAAATTTGTATCAAAAGTAATACCTAGATTTTTTGCCCTGTCGACTATTTCTAGCTGTGTAGGACCTACAAAAATACGTAAATTTGATTTGATATATTCTGTTTTGTTTTTTGGGGAAAAGGTCATGACACAGCATTTAGAGGCATTTAATTTAAGGTTATTCTTATTAGCATAATCCAGAATTCTTGAAAGGTCATTATTTATAGATTCGGACGCTTGCTCAACTAGACTGCTATCAAAACTATAAGAAAGTTCTGTATCATCAGCGAAACCTCCAATTTGACAATTTTCAACCATTTTGAACATGTCAGCTGTGTAAATTAAAAAAAGAATGGGACCTAAAACGGATCCTTGTGGGACCCCTGACGTTATATTTTCCAACCCAGAGGGATCGCAATCTGGAATAACCACCTGCTGTTTACGGTTTTTCAGATAGTTCTTGAAAAAGTTGACGACCACATCATTACATCCATAATAACTTAGTTTGGCACAAAGAAGATCAAAATCAAGGGTGTCAAATGCTTTGGAAAAATCTAGCATTATCACTGCAGTAGATAAACCTTCGTCCAGAGCAGTAAATATTTCGTCTGTAAGTTTGGCAAGAACGGAAGACGTGCTTTGGCCTTTTCGAAAGCCTGATTGTGTTTGTGGAATTATGCTGTTCAAAATAAAAAAATCATATATTTGCGGTTGAATATGCTTTTCTAGATTTTTAGACAATGTAGGTATTAATGAAATAGGTCTCAGATCGGAATAAGACTGTGGTTGATTTATTTTAGGTAATGGTTTCACTATTGAGATCTTCCACGCATTCGGAAAGTATCCTGTCTCCAAACAACAGTTTATAATGTTTGTAATGTGTGGTAAAAGAAAGTTTATGCATAATTTCAGCATCTGCGCTGATATACCATCATAGCCAGAAGCGTTGGATTTTAAATCCAAAATTATATTTTTTATTTCTTCCATTGTTGCCAAATTGAAGGAAAAGTTTAAGTTTTCATCGTACCTGGCACCTGAAAACTCTTTCACAGTGTCTGTACAATTATGATGCTGACCATAGACTGAGGCAAAATACTGATTTATTTCGCTTGGGTTACGTAAGTTTTCAGGTAACTCTCGGTTTGCGCTTCTTTTCAAATTAAGCTTGTTAATGGCCTTCCACAGCTCTTTACTGTTGTTGGATCTTTGGTGGAATTCAAGAAAAGATTTCTTTTCTTGCCGTATAGCATAGCCCACAGTGTTTCGTAGTTTTTTATAGTAGGCCCAATCCCCAATATTTTTAGTCTTTTTAAATTTGGACAAAGCTTTATCTCTCTGGTTCATAAGGGATTTTATATTATACGTGATCCATGGAGAAATAGGTTTAGTCACCCTGGCTGTTACAAAAGGAGCATGTTTATTAAATAAATTTAAAAGATTTGTGTTGAAAAAAGTAATTTTTTCCTCTATGTCTTGAATATAGAAAATGTCATCCCATAAAATGACCTGAATATCCCTATTTAATTCATCAATAGTGAGCTGCTTAAAATTTCGATAAAAAACCATTTTTGGTTTAGACTTTTCCACGGATATATTTAACTCACAAATGATAGCTCTGTGGTCAGAAATCAAATCCGCGTTGAGCGTGATACAATCTATTACCATTGAGGGTTGGTTAAAATATATAACATCAATAATTTTCTGAGTGGTGCTTGTTATTCTGGTGGGCTCGCTTACCAACTAAGCAAAGTCGTAGGTCGAAAAGCATTCTAAAAGAATATTTTCAAAATAATGGTCTACGTTTACGTCACCTAGAACAATAATATTTTTATATTGAGGACCAATAAAAGACAACAGATCATCGAAATAATCAACACATTCTTGTAGGTTTGACTTTGGGGGTTTGTAAACTGATCCCACCAAAATTTTCTCCTTTCCAATCATCAATTCAATGAAAACAAGCTCCAACCCCTCAATCGATGGGAAATCTTGTAGCGTGTATGCACAATTTAAACTATTACTAACATAAATACCAACACCTCCTCCCCTGCCATCCCTATTTACCCCAAATAGTGTATAATTAGGAATCGAATAATCAAAGTTTATCAAAGGTTGAGCAAAATGCGAATCCTCATCATTTAACCATGTCTCCGACATGCACATGACGTCAATTTTTGAATTTAAAATCATTGATTTAAAATAATCAAATCCCGTTGCCAAAGAACGAACATTCAAATGCCCTATCTTTAAATGTTTCATTTTATAGAAAAGAAAAAAAAATTAAACTCTAACTAGCTACCAGGAAAGCCGGTACTGCCCAATTTGAAAAATAAAATTTATAAACAATACGCTGTTTAAGCCATGCTTTTTTGTCTTGTTTTTGAAAATATAGTAGGTACTTAGTAAACAAAAAAGAAACAATAGGCAAAAAACTTTGCAGATAAAGAAAAATAATACCAATATAATTTTTAACACAATTTCAATCGCTTACCAATTTACAGGTTCAAATAATAACAATAATTATAATTTTATGCACACAATAGGTTCTTTCTTTATATTTCCCTATTTACTCACTGCTTTCTTTTAACTCACTTAACTTTGATTTATCAGAGATACGATGCACTTCATTTTCGCATTTTACATAGATATTTCCGTTTAACACCCACGCAGATTTACTAGAAAAAACGTCAATTGCACTCTTCAATAGGCCTAAGCGATTTTTTGTAAGGTCTTCCCTTATCACAATTTTCGAGCCTTTTAAATTTTTTCGATTTCTTATCACCTGAGAGCGCGATGTATCCGAGGCGAAACGAACTAAAACTGCAGGAGGCTGATCGCTGGGACCCATAGAAGAAACACGATGACACTTTTTTATTACCGAGTCGACCAGATTTATTTTCAATTTATTTGTAAACACTTCCAAAACCTTTGTTCGCAGATTTTCGGTATTTTCGCCATCAACCTTGATTCCATGGATGCGCACGTTTAAGTTCCGCGCATGCTGCTCTTGATCATCGATAATTTTTCTCAGCTGCATATTTTCCTCAATTATTTTGTTTTGATTTTCTTTGAGCGTTTCGATTTCCACATCCTGGGCCTTCAACTTCTCCTCTAACTGTTTGTCTACCATTGCAGCGACTTTGGAAACCACATCTTGCAGAAATTTATCATTGAATGTTGAGATAATGCAACCTTTTATCTCTCTCAGATCTGCGGATGACAGACCCATTATGGCGGACAATAGAATATTTCACAAGTAAAACCTGTATTTCTACACCAAAAAAATTGCTGCTCCAGGAAACCTTACACGACTCTATGCACAGAAACTAGCACTTATACTTCCGATAGATTTCGGTAATTATTTTTAAAGTTAACAGGCGCTTTGACTTGAAAATTTAGGAGCAGATACCAGCTACGACCTATCTACTCGCACGCCATCTACAATAGATGATTGCGACTTACTGATACGAATTTGAATTGCACATTCCAAATAAAGCCCCCCTGATACTAATACTTTTTCATACTCCCCCCCAGCCCACGAAAATTGACTATTCTGTTCTAAATAGGCAAGCGAAAGCGGAAGTGGAACATGCCAGGTCATCGGTTGATAGGTACGAAAAACTTTTGCGCCCTGGACCTGGGTGCTGCGTTGGACTAACAAATAATTTCATTGAAGATAAACAAGAAAAATTTCCGTTGGAAAGACTCTAGTAAGATTAAATGGAGACATTAGGATAAGAATTGCCAATGTTTCTTCTTAAACAGTAAAAATAAAAGGAGATATTATTGGAACTCTCGAACCAGTTGAGCAAATTTCAAACTGTGACCTACCAGATAAACGACATTTTGTGAAACCGAAATTGGATACAGAGAAATTGATGCAGACTTTGAAGATATCATAGAAACACCTCGATCCAGATAGACTTCAAGAAGCCACAGACTTCATCTTGAAAGAAGCAGACGTATCTGTGATGGATAATCAAACCGGACAGACCAGTTTACTCCAACACAAAATTGATACTGGATTGGCATACCCAATTAGACAACCACCTTGACGTATGCCAGTAGCTAAACAACAGGAAGTGGAAAACCAAATTGATAAAATGCTTCAAGAGGGAATTATTGAAGAGTCGAATAGTCCATGTTCTGCGCCAGTAGTATTGGTTACAAAGAAAAATGGAAGTCTTAGATTTTGTGTGGACTACCGTAAGCCTCATGAGGTCACCAAGAAGGACAGCTTCCCTCTCCCCAGAATAGATGATACATTAACAACTCTATCGGACTCCAAATGGTTTACCACCTTGGATCTTAGGAGTGGATACTGGCAAGTGGCAATATACAAAGATGACAAGGAGAAAACTGCCTTCAGTATCGGAAGCGGGTTATACCACTTCATCGTGATGCCTTTCGGATTGTGTAATGCTCCAGTTATGTTTGAGCGACTGATGCATCTTGTTTTGCCAGGCCTTACATGGAGAACTTGCCTGGTATATTTATATGATGTCATGATCATGGGAAATTCGTTCCAAGAACATCTCAATAACCTGAAACAAGTTTTTGACTGCTTCCAGAATGACAACTTAAAACTCAATCCAAAGAAGTGTTTTCTATTTCAAAAAAAAAATGGAACTCTTAGGTCACGTGGTATCTGAAGATGGCATAAAAGTTATGAAAGGAAAGATAGATGCTGTCAGGGATGGGCCAAAACCACGCGACAAACATGAACTGACGAGTTTTCTAGGATTGTTATCGAAGATTTGTAGAAGGATTCACTAATATAGCTGTTCCGCTTCATCGATTAACGAAAGAAAAATCAACATTCAATTGAACCCAAGAATACGATTCCGCATTTAGAAAATTAAAACGAGCATTATGTACAAGTTCAGTGTTGTCCTATCCCGATCAGAAGACATGTTGATTTTGCACTCAGATGCAAGCAACACCGGTATTAGAGCTATCCTTTCACAAATCTAAAATTCACAAGAGCATGTCGTAGAAGTACTACCGCAGAATTTTATTAAAGCCGGAACGAAATTATTGTGTCACCAAAAGAGAATTGCTTGCCTTAGTAAAAGCAGTCGACCATTTCCATGAGTATCTCTACGGAAATAAGTTTCTGATTCGAAGGGACCACGCAGCTTTAAAATGGCTTTTGGGGATGAAATACCATATAATTTGCAAAAACACGTATCAACACACTTGGATATTTATCCTTTCGAATTTTTTTTTATGACAATTGGATGAAGCCGCGTATAATAGCTTGGTTCGGTAATTGCATCAGCGAGCGAAGTGAGCAAAATTTGACAGATGTTACGTGATTTGACACGTGAAAAGAGATGAGTGATCATGTGACGTCTGTCAAAATTTGCTCATTTCGCTCGCAGATGCAATTACCGAACCCAGTTATTATACTCGGCTTCATTCAATTGTATTTGAGTTTAGAAATTCGATATTTGTGTTGAAGTTCACTGATGCCAGCGATATGAGTATATGAAGAAAAAAAAAATTGTAAAAATACTATTACAGAGATATTAAAATGCATCCTATTTGATAGTGATATTTGAATATTTCATCAAAAATTACAAATTAAATACAAAACATAGCAGGTGTTTTAGGGCGTAAAAAACAATAAACAATTCTTCATATCATTATAATTATTTATTTATTCATATAAACACCAAACTATACAACTTTAAAGCTACAAATGATAAATTTGTTGACCAAAAATAATTGAAAGAATTTGAAAAAAATGCTGATGCTAAATTCACCAATATAAGCATTACATTCAAACTTACATTTATCTAGCTGAATGGGTCAGTCACTGAATGTCACTTTAAACAAATTCTAGCTTTAAATTTGGCGTGGCATATGTTGCATTTAAAATTCCTCTCATTTGAGTGTGATAATAAATGACTCTTCAAATTGTATTTAAGTTTAAATTTTGCAGTGCAAGTGTTACATTCAAATAGATAAATATCCGAATGTGTTAGTTTGTGAATCTTTCAATCGCTTTTTTGTTTAAATTTTGATTTACAAGTGTCACATTCAAATGGATAAATATCCGACTGTGTTAGTTTGTGAATCTTTAAATCGCCTTTCCGTTTAAATTTTGATTTGCATGTGTCACATTCAAAAGGATAAATATCAGAATGTGTAAGTTTGTGTCTCTTCAAATAATCTTTTCCTTTAAATTTTGCTTTGCAAATGTCATATTCAAAAAGATAAATATCCAAGTGTGTTGAAATGTGCCTCTGCAAATTACCTTTTTGTTTAAATTTTACATTGCAAGTGTCACATTCAAATAGATAAATATCCGAATGTGTTAGTTTGCGAATCTTTAAAACGTGTTTCCGTTTGAATTTTGATTTGCAAGTGTCACATTCAAAAGGATAAATATCCGAGTGTGTTGATACGTGTCTTTGCAAATTATATGGTATGCTGGGTTCGGTAATTGCATCTGCGAGCGAAATGAGCAAATTTTGACAGACTTCACGTGATCACTTATCTCTTTTCACGTGTCAAATCACATGACATCTGTCAAATTTTACTCTTTTCGCTCGCAGATGCAATTACCGAACCCAGCATACCATATAATTTGCAAAAACACGTATCAACATACTCGGATTTGAATGTGACACTTGCAAATCAAAATTCAAACGGAAACACGTTTTAAAGATTCACAAACTAACACATTCGGATATTTTGATATTTATCTATTTGAATGTGACACTTGCAATGCAAAATTTAAACAAAAAGGTAATTTGCAGAGGCACATTTCAACACACTCGGATATTTATCTTTTCAAATGTGACATTTGCAAAGCAAAATTTGAAGGAAAAGTTTATTTGAAGAGACACAAACTAACATTCTGATATTTATCCTTTTGAATGTGATATTTGCAATGCAAAATTTAAAGAAAAAGGTAATTTGCAAAGGCACGTATCAACACACTCGGATATTTATCCTTTCGAATGTGACACATGCTAATCAAAATTTAAACGGAAAGGCGATTTAGGGCCGAATTTATAGTAGGTCCTTGAGGTTTCCTCAGACCTCAAGGAAGCCTTAAACGTTTAGAATTGACATGACAGACTTGTCAAATAGTAGCAAGTGTCTATTCTAAACTCGCGACTCCAAGGAAGATTCAAGGAACGACTATAAATTCGGCGCTTAAAGATTCACAAACTAGCACAGTTGGATATTTATCTATTTGAATGTGACACTTGCAATGCAAAATTTAAACAGAAAGGTAATTTGAATAGACACAAATTAACACATTCTGATATTTATCCTTTTGAATGTGACACTTGCAAATCAAAATTCTAACGGAAAAGCGATTGGAAGATTCACAAACTAACACATTCGGATATTTATCTATTTGAATGTAACACTTGCACTGTAAAATTTAAACTAAAATACAATTTGTAGAGTCATTTATTAACACACTCAAATGAGAGGAATTTTAAATGCAACATATGCCACGCCAAATTTAAAGCTGGAATTTGTTTAAAGTGACATTCAGTGACCCATTCAGCTAGATAAATGTAAGTTTGAATGCAATGCTTATATTGGTGAATTTAGCATTAGCATTTTTTTCAAATTCTTTCATTTATTTTTGGTTAACAAATTTATCATTTGTAGCTTTAAAGTTGTATAGTTTGGTGTTTATATAAATAAATGAATATAATAATATGAAGAATTGTTTATTGTTTTTTACGCCCTAAAACAACTTCTAGGTTTTGCATTTAATTTGTAATTTTTGATGAAATATTCAAATATCACTATCAAATAGTATGTATTTTAATATATCTGTAATAGTATTTCCATAGTTTTTTTTTCTTCATATACTTATATCGCTGGCATCAGTGAACTTCAACACAAATATTGAATTTCTAAACTCAAAAACAATTGAATGAACCCGTGTATAATAGCTGGGTTCGGTAATTGACACGCGAAAAGAGATAAGTGATCACGTGACGTCTGTCAAATTTTGCTCACTTCGCTCGCAGATGCAATTACCGAACCCAGCTATTATACGCGGCTTCATTCAATTGTTTTTGAGTTTAGAAAATCAATATTTGTGTTGAAGTTCACCGATGCCAGCGATAAAAGTATATGAAGAAAAAAAGATTGTAAAAATACTATTACGAAAATATTAAAATGCATCCTATTTGATACTGATATTTGAATATTTCATCAAAACTTACAAATTGAATACAAATCATAGCAGGCATTTTAGGGCATAATATTTTCAAAGAAGCTATGACATCTCGAACTTCATCCAGCACCTACAATATTATTGTTAAAAAAGTTGTAATTATTATGACTCTCTGGGTCCTCTGCGGCATAAACCTAATATTCTCACACTTCGTTTCATATTTACTGACTGGAAGCAACAATCGCTTTGGCTTCTGCTAAAATGATGACACGATACAAAACATCACACCACACAAAAATCCCGAGCTAAAAATAGATTGCCATGTTGCCAAGCTTCGGACGCAATAACATACTAGGTTTATATACTGTATACTTGACTCTGTATATTATTTTCGCATCTCTACCGGAGAATCGATGAACTAGTATACATTTTTATCTCTAACACGAACATTATAGCGTCCACTACCAAACAGAACATCCAGTAAAATCATAAAAATCCCAATAGGTGCCTCCATTTTTTATTGTGGAAAGGAAACTTAAAAACTTCTGTCACCTGTTGGCGCCTAAATTTTGTTTAAAAATGGACGGGAACTCGCAAAAATATGAGTTGACATTGTTGCGTCCGATATTCGGACGCAGTAATTCGAAGGAAGCAATAGTGTATGTGTTGGGGAAGTTGATGGACGCAGCAATGATAGGATTTTGTATACAGTGTGATTTTTTAAGTGTGCAACATATGGGGATTTTTTTAAGTAATAGCAGAATCAAAATACAAACAATGCCAAAAGTTGGTGCATGTCTGATAATCATATTAGGTGCACTTAGAATGGTTGCAAGTCAAACAGCATACAGGGTAGCTCAAACAATACCAAAGCTGTACTGTAAAGTACCCTTATTTTAGAAAATTCAGCAAAATGTTATGGAGAAAAGTTGTTTGGAATTAAAAGTTATGCCTAAATGCCAAAACATAGCCTCCTAAGATTTTTTTTATTTTCTTTCGAAAAAAATCTATAATTTCTATATTTTTTTAATTTTTTATTTCCGCCCTTAATACTTTCAAAAATTAATTGAAATCAAATCAATTTTACATAACTTTGTTCAAATTCAAGCATATTTGTAAAATTAACTTGGATTTTTAATTTTTTATGGAATCACAAAATTCATGTTTGTTGCAATGATATTCAACATAACTTTAAAATGTCGCAATATTTTTTTTTAACAAGTTGAAACATTACTTATGATAATAGCCATATTAAAAAAACTCTCCTTGAAGTGCAAAAGTTTTATTTTATTTAAGTAAATATTAGTAAAATTTTGATATTTTTTGAGCCACCCTGTATGCTGTTTGACTCGCAACCATTCTAATGGCCGTTTCCACCAACGCAAATTTAAGTTTACTTAACGTTAAGTGCCGCTTATATTATAATTTTGTTTCCACCAGTCTAACCTAGTCTCATTAAGATAAGCTTAACTAAGCCCAGAAATTTCTAGGCTTATTCCTCCCTTAACAAAGTGGCGATGATCAGCGCAAGCCATTTGCATAATATGCTTTTGTTTACATAACAAACGTTGAAATTGAATTGAGATAAAATTAGAATTTTGTCAATTTTCTAATTTCTGGTGTACCTAGTTCGCGTTTTTTTTCCTCCTAAAGCCTATTTTTTTCGGCCACAGAGATACTGTGGTGTACTGTACGGTTTTTTTTTTTTAAATTTTCGATTATGTTCTTATTTTTTGATGTTAACGATAATTATCAGCTCTTTTTCCTTTATTATTTAGTTTGGTTTCCGGCTTTTTTTGGATAAACTCTCCCTGCTTGTTTCTATTCCCCGACTCCACGCTGCTCTAGGCACTTTCGTGTTCGTTCACACACAATGCAGGATAAACTACCAATATCTAAACCTCTTCTCTGTGAAATAAACCGAACCTGGGACAACAGCAACAACTATTATCAATATTTATAATCTTGAAAAATTAGCGGGAAGCGTCGAATGACAGATAACATTGAGACGACTAGTGTAAAAATGAAAAGTAGGCAAATCTTTCACCTGAAATGCAATGTTGCCAAAGCTTAACGACACTTAGCTAAGCTTACACTTAAAAACTATGGTGGAACGAAATTATAATTGAGTGTCCCTTAACCTTTAAGGGCTTCATAGTTAAGCATAGCTTAGTTATAGTTTGGTGGAAATGGCCATAAGTGCACCTAATATGATTATCAGACATGCACCAACTTTTGTTTGTATTTTAATTGTGCTATTACGAAAAAAAAATCCCATATGTTGCACACTTAAGTAATGACACTGTATATACAGGGTGTCCCAGAATATGTGGGCAAGCTATTGGATTCAGATAGAACTCGAAAAAATAACATGACAACTTCCTATAAAAAAAAATTCCTACGGCCCCCCCTACGAAGTTACGCGCCCCTAAAGGACGCCTCTGAAAATAGGTTTTTTGTTGATAACTTTCAAAATACTTCGTGTAATTTTTTTTCTTTTAATATGATGGATACTAGGTAAGACCCCCTAAAATGGACCCTCTCAAACATACTTGACCAATCTAGTTTGCCAGGGACGGACTAGCTTTAACGCAATAGTAAAACTGAGGAAATATTAGTAGAAAGGATTAATTTCTCGATTAATTTTCACTTTCGCGAAATAAGGGCTAATATTGAAGCATTGTCGAGAGTCGGACATTTTTTTATTAAAATAGGTATGGAATGCATAAGATTAGAAGGATCTCATGTTGAGTCGACATAAAAAATTATTTAATAAAAAACCATTAATACACAAAAACAGATTTTTCTCGAAACCAGCTCATTTTTTTGACATCGAATAAGAGTACCTTTTTTCTTCAAGTTCAAGGTTGAAACAATCTAACAATATTATTGCTATGCCTATATCATACAGGGTGTAAAAAAATTTAGCATTATTGTGTTAAAGCTAGTCCGTCCCTGGCAAACTAGATTGGCTAAGTGTGTTTGAAAGGGTCCATTTTACGAGGTCTTATCTAGTATCCATCATATTAAAAGAAAAAAAAAATTACACGAAGTATTTTGAAAGTTATCAACAAAAAACCGATTTTCAGAGGCGTCCTTTAGGGGCACGTACTCGGGCACGTAACTTCGTAGGGGGGGCCGTAGGAATTTTTTTTTATAGGAAGTTGTCATGTTATTTTTTTGTGTTCTATCTGAATCCGAGAGATTGCCCACATATTCTGGGACACCCTGTATATATTTTTTTTTTCAAAAACTACATTCAGAAATGAATATACTAAAATATTGAACAGTTTGGGTTAGCACTGTTGTTTTAACAGTGTACTAAACAATTTCTCTGTCGTTTTATTTGCAATTTATTCAAGAGCTTTATGGAGTTGACGTGATAAGCGTCCCAAAATTTGTGCTCGATAACAAGAAACGTGATTTTGTCACCACCAATCAGTAGTTTTTCCTGATGATTTGACGACATTCTGCTTGCACGGCAACTTTAGCACGCAAAATTATCAAAATTGGTCCGAAGTGAATGTAATCCTTATTGGATAAAGAACACACAAAAAATAAATTGGAATTGTCGGCAATCTCGTAAAACGACCGACACGATACGGATATTTTATACCATCCAATTTCTTCGCGCCAATTTATGACAAACAAAATGGAATAAATAATGTTGTATAATTTCTTTATTCTTTTTTCGTTACCTAAAACAAAAAAATCTTGCATAGTATTTCGTAAATAGATTCGTGAAGACCTTGCAATATTTAAATGGAAATTGGTTACCGTGATATTTGGTTGAAATTTAATTATATTATTGGGGATGCCGTAAAGCAACATTTTTTACCATGGGCTAGCAGTTGTAGTTTTCTCATGTACCTAGAGGTTATCTTCACGACAAGAAATTTTATTTCAGGTTCAGGATAGAGGATTTTTTGTAAATCGATTAGTATTCCGAGTCCCTGTGGTAGAATAACAAGAAGTTTTATGTTAGAATCTGTGTTTAATGATATCATTCGAAATGTTGAATAATTATTAATTTTCGCCATTTCTTCAAAGTATGGCTTTTTCCAAATTATCATGTGTAACAACTTTTCTAGCGTTGTTTTTAGATTTATCTGAGAATTTTTCAATTTTGTTCCAAATATATTTTTTTATATTAGAATCTCTATGTTTTGTATGGGAGAAAAAAAAACATTTTTCTCACTTTTTTCTATTTAGCTTTTTTTTTCCTTCCTCTATCCACTGTGTGAATTCCTCGTCCCACCATGGGCTCCCAGACCTAGGCAGTGTAGTGGTTAGTGTATCTGCTTCGCATGCTGCGGGTCCCGGGTTCGAATTCCGGCTAGGGCATGGTTGTTTGTGGTGTTTAACCGGCTCGTTGGTTTGACGAGAGGATGTGGTAGGACTTTCTCAGGCTTGCATGATGTCAGTGGAGTCTGAATGGCCGACCATGGATTGCGAATCGGACCATCTTAGGGTGGGGGGTGCATGATAGTGTCGACCATTTAGACTCTAGTATGAATGGGAAGAAGTAGAGTCCATGCAAAATGATGTGCAATAAGCCACAATGAGCTTCAGTGCAGAGCATGGGCTCGAAAGGATTAAAAAAAAAGAAAAATATGGGTTCCCAGAAGTGCCTGTAATTCCACATCTTTTTCTGGGAATAGCTTCTAATGCAGCTAAATTAATGGTGTCCATATAAGTTCATCATAATTTTAAATATTTTCACTTGTATCTATTTGTGATATCATATTGTCATAAAAATGTTTGGTTGATGAAGCAGGGTTGACAAGACATTAGCCGTACCCCGGTCACAGGGCTTCGGAGTCGCGCGCATCACTTATTGACAGTTCCAGCATTGATTGGTTCTAGCGTTCATTGTTCCACACATGATCACTGATCAGCTTGATTATTTATTTATTGTTTGTTAGGTTTTAAGCCCTAAATTATGTTATCGTAATCTGAAAATATGTACTTTCTGCCCTGCCCTGCCCTGCCCTTCCAGAAAGATTGACAATTTTTGAAAAAATAAAATTCAGGGTTTACGCTTTTAAAAAAAAAAAGTTAATTTAGTTTAGAGCATATAGAGTTCCTTGAGCGAGCTTTGTTTTTTAAAAAAAAAGCTAATTTACGAAGACATAGATAGCACTAGACGGTCGGTTATTTTGTGTAAGTCTGCATTTTCTATCTAGAAGGCCTCAAGGCCTGTTCTAAATTGAACATAAAGAGAATCTGTGATAAAGAGGTTATATTATCAATTCACCAATCTTGAATCTAGTGTAAATATTCCGTGCGCCAATCGCCGACCTTTAAAAAATAAAGTAAAGGTCTGCCACTTGCGGATTTATATAAAATATGTAGATTCACTACTCGCGGATCGTGTTTTGTTTGTTGTTTGTGAAATTGGATCCAGTTCCTGATCCGTTTAATTTTCATAGATGAAAAAATCTCCTAGTGGAAAGGAAGATATAGATGAGTAACAATTTATGAAGAAAACACCAATATCATAACTAGCATAACAATACAAGCAAATAAGTTAATGGTTATATGTACAGGGTAGTCCAACAAGCGCGCCTCGGTCAATAGTAGCCAAACCGTTGAAATTATGGAAAAATGTTCTGTATAAAAGTTTTAGCATCTCATCTTTGCTATATCCTAAAATTATTTTCAAGTATACAGGGTGTCACAAAAAAGAGTAATCAGAAATTTTATGATTTTATTAAATGGAATACTGTATGTTTTTATGTAGCAAATGAAGCCTCTATATGCTCTCTATTCAACTTTAAAATTGTATTTGGGTTGAATGCAGCGTTGCCAAGTTATGATTTTTCGAAGAAAAAAATAGACCAAAACATACATTTTAAAAATTGTCATATGTCCGCCACTGTCCATTAGTTTCCCTTGAAAATTCACATGTAATCTAATGTTAGCCTAGTAGATCCTATATTATCTTCATTTTTTGATTTAAGTATACAGGGTGTCCAAAATATTTGTCTAAACACGTCAATTTTAAAGTCCATTTTAATTGAGTTTTTCAAATGCAACACCTTGTACCTATATTATTTTTCTATCGAAAAGCTGAAAATGTCCTTTTTCAGAAAATACCATATTTATTGTATCTATCTCGTTAATTTTTTGAGATATTAAGATTTTCCCTTAACTTTGCACAAAAAACGGTAAAAAGTAAAGTAATTTGGTAGTTTCACCTGGAAAGTTTTTCGGGGGTTTTGAAAATTTTATAGATTTAGACGTGTTCTTCCCGAATTTCTACTTTGCCACCTCGTATTTTTGCCGTTCGCGCCGCCATATTGAAAAATTTCGCCAAAAAAAAACAGGTTTTTCACAATATCTCCTCTCTTTCTTATTAACATGAAAATATAGTTATGTAATATCTAAATTATACTAGACAAAATTTTCCTATAATCAACCTTTTTATTCTGTAAAATGAATGGTTTCAGCGTACGAGTGCGAAAAACCATCATACAGCTACACCAACACGTGTTTTACGTATATTATCGTATATTTGACCACGTATTTAAAAACCGATTTACTAGGGTCTCTTCTTCCTTCGCAGATTCGCAGCTTCAAGGCGGGCGGCCACTGCGAGCGGAACGAAACTAAGCTAAGCGAAGATAAGTTTTCAGTAAATTAGTTACCATACTCTCAAATATACCCGCGGCCATTTTAGCTAAACTAAGCGAAGATTTGTCAACGAATATTAAAATCTTAGTTTCGTTTCGTTCAATTTAGCTCGTGTCAAATTCGAACGAAGTTTTTCGCTGCGAATTTTATTTACTTTCAACTGTGTTTGCACATAAAAAGTATGATTCTACAGATGCTGACTTTGAATACAGATCAATTTTTGTTGCAACAGGACTCATTCTAACTTTTCAAATAAATGTATAGGTTTTTCCGCATGAAGACACAGCTGAGAACTAAACGAAAATCGTTCCTAGTGGCCGCCTAAACTTAGTTAAGTTTAGTTACCGTTAACTTCGTCTAGCACAGCTTAGTTTCATTTCGCTCGCAGTGGCCGCCTACCTTTAAAGGAACGCACTGCGATGGCATTGTTCGAATCATCAGTGCTTACCTACATGTTTATTGTTCTAGTGTCGTTCGTATTTTTATAGTCATAATTTCTAAGGAAGTAAACTGTTTTATTTGTGAAGATCCATTGCAAGAAAATGAAGTGAATGATTATCTTGTCTTTTCGTAAGTCAAGTGCTCAAAAAAAAGGACATCAAAGGTAAACTCTTGGACAGACTAATATTGATAGTTGTTCAAGATGTATAAAGAAAACCATATAAGTAATAACGAGAAATCAATTGCTGCATCTTTACGATGGCGACATTTCTCATCCACAACTGCGATCCACGGATCCAACATTCCCATTCAGAGATCAGTGTTTTTTTTTTGTGCGCTGCTGTTGCTGAGACATCAGCAGTTACTGACGGAAGCCTAGTACTACCACAACAAATCGACAACGAAGCTGTTAATCCCATCGAGGATGATGTGGAAGAAACTATCTGTAACGATTCGATCAGTTCTGAAGACGATATTGATAAACCCGCAACACCTAGTTCATCAAAAATTCCGAAGCGATGGAGAATGTGCTAAATATTGTAATAATCCATTGCATGTGGACTAGGCCTACTGGGGATACCACGATAAAAAAAAAGCCGCGCCACTCACTCTACCTCATAGTGGTAGTGTGGAAATTAGTTTTTTGGGCAAAACGCGTGTTGAGTCGACTTTGCAGCACGCGTACGCTAAAACTTGGTATTCATTTTTACTTCTCTCGGTAAAGGGAATTTGTATTCACGTAAAAAATCGACCTCGACATTTTTTCACATTAATACGTTTTCAGGTCCCTAGATTACGAAAACATGTTTACTCAATTCTCTTGGTCTGTCGGCGCTCTATAGACCGACAGACAAACATGTCGGTCTGTTGGCGCTCCATCTCAATAACGGCTCAACCTAGAACAACGATTTTTGGTATACACTTTGACTTTGAACCCCTACCAACAGCGCTAATGTGAGGGTTTTTGTTCGCAGATATACAGGGTGTTCCAAAAACCATGCGACACTAACAAGAACGGTTAATAATACGAAGTTGGTTAGATTAGCAAGAAGGTAGGTACTGTTCTTGGAACTCACTAAAGCTACGTTTTCGTTTTTGTCGATTCTTTTATTCCTTTTCAAGATGTAAGGCCCTTTGTGTTCAAACATATTTGGTCGTATATTTCCAAAACTACTTAGTTAAGAAGAATCGTTCAAATTTGAACCTTCCCTAGGTTCATCGGCTCTACAAGATTGGGACCTGAAAGTTTGAATCCGACGTTTTGCGTTCGGTGTGTCATCATCAACTTTCTATTTTACAATACTGAGTTAGGATTTTTATTTAATTAAAAAAAAAAAAAAAAACATTTAAATGATGTTTATTTAAAAAAGGGTGGGGTGGTTTGCCGAGGGAAGTTATGGGTAAAGGCCTTTACCAGTATTTATAACTATTTTCATGTTAATGGGAAGGAAAGGAGATATTGTGAAAAACCTGTTTTTTGGCCAAACTTTTCAATATGGCGGCACGAGCGGCAAAAATACGAGGTGGCAAAGTGGAAATTCGGAAAGAACACGTCTAAATCTATAAAATTTTCAAAACTCCCGAAAAACTTTCCAGGTAAAACTACCAAATTAGTTTACTTTTTACCATTTTTTGTGCAAAGTTAAGGGAAAATCTTTATATCTCAAAAAATTAATGAGATAGATACAGCAAATATGGTATTTTCTGAAAGAGGACATTTTTAGTTTTTCGATAGAAAAATAATATACAAGGTGTTGCATTTGAAAAACTCAATTAAACTGGACTTTAAAATTGACGTGTTTAGACAAATATTTTGGACACCCTGTATACTTAAATCGAAAAATGAAGATAATGTAGGATCAACTAGGCTAACATTAGATTACATGTAAATTTTCAAGGGAAACTAATGTACAGTGGCGGAGATATGACAATTTTTAAAAAGTATGTTTTGGTCTATTTTTTTCTTCGAAAAATCATAACCTGGCAACGCTGCATTCAACCCAAATACGATTTTAAAGTTGAATAGAGAGCATATAGAGGCTTCATTTGCCACATAAAAACATACAGTATTCCATTTAAAAAAAAAACATAAAATTTGTGATTACTCTTTTTTGGGACACCCTGTATACTTGAAAATAATTTTAGGTTATAGCAAAGATGAGATGCTGAAACTTTTATACAGAACATTTTTTCATAATTTCAATGGTTTGGCTACTATTAACCGAGGCGCGCTTGTTGGACTACCAAGGGGCCAACACCTCTCAACTTTTGAATAATTATTTTTAAAGCTCAAATTACGATATCAAGCTTCGAACATAAACAAATAACAAATAATCAGCTGCTGGAACTGACAAATAAAGAAATGACAGAGGATGCGCGCGACTCCGAAGCTCTGTGTTATCGCTATTCCCGCAATAACTGATATGTTTCCATCTAGATTTGAGGGCTAGGTGACTACTGACAATTATTATACCAACAGCTGGTGAAATGGTGAGAATTGAGATCTCCCATAATAATGATTTTTTGATACAGACTATCTTTAATAATATGAAGTCCAGATAGGAAACATCAAAGGCTGAATTTGAGTTAGGCACTATAAATATTGATCAGATTTAAATCACCTACATCTTTGTATCTTTTGTACTTTTTGAAAACATCTTTTCATTGAGCCATTTTTTAAAGATTGAGATCGACGTTGAGATGGCTCAATTATTGAGTCAGACGTTTTTTGAGTAATATTATCAGCATTATTTTTGATGACAGGAAAATCACTCGGGTCATAAATGAAATCTCCTTTAGCAATATATTATGATTTTTTGCATTTCTCATAAACTTCAAAAAAAGTAAAATTTTCGGAAGCCATTAGTGTGTATTAGAAGGTTTCCAGTTTGCAGGTGAATTAGTATATCATTATTATCCAATTCACCTTCAAGTTGATGCACGGGCTATGACAATCACCTAGGGGCGCATATACGGAGGGGGGGGGGCAGTTTTTGAAATCTCGGAGATAAAAAATAAGTTGCCTTATTTACTATTTCCAAAAGAGGTTTATGGTCAGTTATAGCATTAAACGAACGACCATACAGGTAATAATGAAAATGTTCACAGCCCAGAACTATACTCAATAAGTCTTTTTTTATTTGTGCATAATTTCTCTGAGCAGAATTAAGTGACATGGACCAATATGCAATAGGGTGATCATTCTGACAATGTAGCCACCTAATCTATACTGACTAGCATCAGTCGATAAAATTATTGGTTAAGAAGGGTCGTAATAACTCAAAACTGGAGCATTACTCATTATTTTTTTTAATCGGACAAATGCTTTTTCTTGTGGGCAGTTATCGTCCCAAGTCCTGACTGTTTTTTTTTTTTAAGTAATCTAAATGAAGCAGTTTCTTCTGAAAAATTTTGAATAAAACAGCTTGAATAATTAATTATTCCCAGAAAACTCTGCAACTTCTTCACATTTGTTAACATTTTTATATTCTGTATAGCTTGAATTTTTTCATTGGCAACTTCAATTCCTTTATCAGTTGAAGTAAGTCCCAAAAAAGATACTTTTGTTTTAGCTAATTGCAACTTTTCTCTGTTAAATTTAATGTTTTTATTTTTTGCTGTGAAAAAAAGTTTATTATGCTCTTCTAGTGTATTGCCAAAAATAAGGATATCATCGATATATGCCACAGTTCCATCCAAACCACAAACCATTAATACATGCTTGAAAAATTTCTTGTGCATTTGATAATCCATATGGTAGTCTCTTGAATGTCTATCGACCAAAAGGTGTTATAAAAGAACATAGGTCCGAACTATCTTCATCCAATAGTATCTGCCAAAAAGCACATGAAGCATCTAGCACAGAAAACCATTCGGCCTGGCCAATTACGGAAAAATAGTATCAATGGTATGTAGTTCAAGTCTTTGTCGCATGATATACTTGTTTAGAGGTCTTGGGTTCATAAATAAACGAACTCAGCCATCTTTCTTCTTGGTTACAACAAGTGCATTCAACCATTCTGTTGCTTTTTCTAATTTTGTAACTATTTCGTCTTTTTCCATTTGATCAATAGCCTCCTTTACTTTTTCGTGCAATGCCAAAGGAAGTTTACGGCATCTTTTGGTTCATAGTTTGATTGAAGTCTAATTTTATATTGATTTCCAATGCAACCTATGCCTTTAAAAACATTATCATATTTTTCAATTATTTTTAGAGCAGAATTTTTGTCTATATCTTTATATTTTCTATGCCTGATACTCTTTTAATTATATTAAGTTCCATACAACTCTAGTAATTCTGGTATAGGCTCATAATTTTCTTCTAAAATGTAAAAATCAATCAATCAAAATAATATAATATCTGGCTGATAATCTACAGACATTCAGTTTTATTGTATACTAATAACGATTTATTATTTTTCTTTATTTCAGGTTTATTATTCAACTTCAAGAGTTTTATTTATACATACTTTCTCTGTCCGGCTCTTGACAGATTTTCCTTCAATTTTGGCAAGATGAAAAAAAATATTTTTCAGTTATTATATCTAGTGCTAACACCTTCTGATATTCTTGCTCTTCATATATTTGAGATTTTTGCTCTTCTTGGTTTTCATTATTCTCCTCC
The DNA here is from genome assembly GCA_917834065.1 of Ceutorhynchus assimilis. Classification (NCBI taxonomy): domain Eukaryota; kingdom Metazoa; phylum Arthropoda; class Insecta; order Coleoptera; family Curculionidae; genus Ceutorhynchus; species Ceutorhynchus assimilis. The sequence continues at coordinate 76,158,996 of OU892277.1, forward strand.
TCAACTTCAGATAATTTCTTCACCTTGCAACACGAACAAAAATTATTTCGGTTTTTGCATTTACCACATATTTTTCCCCAAGTTGGACAGTTGTCAAAATCATGGGAAGAATTGCAACGATAACATTTTTAGGATAATTTGTTAAATATTTTCTAAAGTTTGGATTTTTAGTTTCGTTTGTTAAATACGGTATCCGCCAAAATAAACACTACCGAAATTTAAAGCTCTGAGTAATTGCGCACGCGAGTTGCATTTATCATATTTCGCTCACTTGGCATTAGTTATGAGGTTGACATTAAGTTAAGGTTAAAATCTCCGTCATTATGTATCTTTCAACTGAAGAAACAGTTTTCTTAGTAGAGCACTATTTCCTGTCAATAGAGTTAGAAAGAATAAAGGAGTAAGTTTGAAATAAGTCTCAGAAAAATTTCAGCAACCACTCTTAATAGAAATATTTTCAATGATTTGCAGAATCGTTATGAAGCTTTTTTGCGTCACAATCATCCATTTTTTGGACATATACGCATGATACAAATTAGTAAATGATATAATTTGTATGTTCCGTACTGTTTATTTTGACGGATACTGTATATTCAACCTGTCAATCTCTAAATTATTACGATTTGATGAAGTACCAGACATAGCTTTAAATTGTTTTCGTGATCCTTCATCTGCCCCGCAAATATCTATACATTTAGATAAATCGAGATCCCTCGTACTAAGCAACTTCTCCCGGAGAATATAATTTGTTATGCCACATACAATTCAATCTTTAATCAATGAATTATTTAAATTTTCAAATCCACAATCTTCCGCTTTCTGTTTTAATTCAGTGAAATATTCATTTGATTGCTTCTCTTTTCAATTACAAGAGAAAAATAAAAACCTAGTATACGTTTGATTTTTATATTATGGAATGAAATAATTCGTAAGTTTATCCGAAGGTACTTCTACAGTAAGCTCATCATCTTTTTCGGTGGAAGATAATGTGTTTTATGTTTCTAGTCCATAATCACCCAAGCGATGCTATTTGTTTTTTTACCTTAGCTTTTTCAATACCCGCAGCTACCCAATACAACTCTACTTTTTGTCTTCATTTATTCTATGATAATTGTGGTAACGGCAACCAACAATACAGCCCTCTAGCAATAGTAGCAACACAGAGCATGCGTCCTACAGAGGACGTTACCCAGCAGAGAGCAACGCGAAGGTCCGCTCTCTCTCAATCCACCCAACCAAGAAGATGGTTATCCCTAAATCGTGTTCGTGAATTTGGAATGTCCGATCGTAATGTTTAAATGTTATATGTAGTGAAAGTCTTTAATGTATTTCTTCCCTGAGATATTTGAGTCGAACGGAAATAAAACTTCTAGTCCAGAACCACCGCATTTATTGAATAATTCCTTAACCCCAGATAACACAATAATGCCTGATCGGGCACGGTTCAAATGATTTTGGTGCTTGCAAATTTTCCATTTCAATTGACTTATATTATACCAAATTTTTCACTCGTTTCCGCTGCCACTATATAATATTATTGTGATGATGTAGGGATAGTAATAGTAATAAACTATACAGTGCGGCCGTAAAGTAAGGAATAAATTCAATAATTATTCTTCTAAGCAATGTTTTCAAAAATTTTCGAACACGTCGATTTTATTTTTTGTCGAGCATTTTTTAGAAAATAAAATTATTATACAGGGTGGTCGCAGAAAAGCTAGACAGGTAGTAACTTAATTTTTTTAAATAGATACCTCTAATTTTTTTTACATTTTCGGATTTCTGATAAAATTCTAAGTATTTTTCATGAAATATGTCCTATACCTAAATTCAACTGTTTCGAAAATATTGACAGTTAAAAATTGATTTTTTGCAACTTTGACAGGCTGTAAAACCTAAACGGTTAATTTTAGGGAAAAACCGATTTGACACCAACTTTAAATTTAATCCATGATTAAAAATTCCAATAAAATTTAATCTCCGGTTAAATTCAAAGTTGGTGTTAAATGATAGTTTATGTAAATCTAACATAAGAATGTAAAATTGGTTTTCCTCCAAAATTAACCGTTCAGGTTTTACAGTCTGTCAAAGTTGCAAAAAGTCAACTTTCAACTGTCAATATTTCCGAAACAGTTGAATTTAGGTATAGGATATGTTTCATGAAAAATACTTAGAATTTTATCAGAAATCCGAAAATGTAAAAAAAATAGCGGTGTCTATTTAAAAAAGTTAAGTTACTACCTGTCCAGCTTTTCTGCGACCACCTTGTATAATAGTTTTATTTTATAAAAAATGCTCGACAGAAAATAAAATTGACGTGTTCGAGGATTTTTAAAAAAATTGCTTAGAAAAATAATTATTGAATTTATTCCGTACTTTACGGCCGCACTGTATTTAATAGGCCGTATTTATAAAAATAAAGTATTTCCTTCACACAACAATTGATATATTTATATAACCGTCCGCTGCATGATTTCATGAGCAGAATAATTTTTCCAAATTCGACTGTCATGTAGAGCCGGGCCACCGTGCATCGATAATCATGAAAACGTAATTTTGATCACATATGACTTGAACAATGGGCCTGTTCGCACAGAAATCACAACCCAGTCAGAGCGAACTTTATTGGTGGAAAACAGTCAGAAACAGTCAGGAAACTAGTTCCAATCAATGAAATTCACTCTGACTGGTTTGCGATTTCTGTGCAGACCCATTAATACTAGCATAATTTTTCCGGTTAACATATTCATCGCCAAATTGACGCGGCTTTTCAATTTCAACATGCGTGCAATCGATAGCTCCTATTGCAGTCGGGAAATTTTTGCTCGTTGCCCATTTCACTATGCGGCATCCATAACTTCATTTTCGGTAGATGGGAACTTGATCCATTCATTCGCCCTATCCATGTTGAGATCGAGAGTAGTGGTGGCGACGATTCTGGAGACTGTAGGTTGTGTACATTCCAGTCCAGTTGCTCAACGATACCGCTCTGGAAGCCCGGATCTACCATGTACCGTAAGACTACTTTTATTTTTTGTACTGGTGAAAGCGCACCTTCCCTGGTTTCCAGATTCTCGCCAATGAAGTAGCCGGCTGGGCTAACCACTGCTCGCTTATTTCGTCAAACCGAAAGAGACTCCGAAAATCTCCCTGACGTAGAGTATGTCTTTCTTTGCCCACTTTTTGTGCTCGTACGTGCACCATATGCGCCATGGGAAATTCAAAATCACGATCGCACTCCAAAACTAAATACCTTGCACTACAAGTGCATATAAACGAATGAAGTAGAGAATACTTTGCCACAGAAGCTGCTCTGTGGTAGATGCATATTTTCTGAAGCAAATCCTTCAGTTTTAAAGCAATTGCTTCTGTTTATGAATACCGAAAAAGTGAAACCTTCTCCTTTAGAGCAATACCTTTTTGCTAGAAGTCCAAATCCTTTCCTCCTTTTTTTTATGAATAGAATATGAAGTAAATGCTTCGATTTCTGCAAGTAAAAGCAAGTCCTCTTTTTTATAAATACGGCCTATTGAATTAAATATATTTTAAAGTTGGAAGATAGGATCATATATTGACAATTACAATTCTTATATCAGATTTCTGTCACTGATAGAAAATACTAGTAACAGGTTCACAATAATTATGTAACAGTAACCATCCGCATATTGATATATGTATTTATTTGAAAAGACTCTCCATGTTCATCGTTGCTTAGGACGGTTGCATTCATATTATGCAGCAGGCGGAGTATCTGGATGTACTTTTGCGGAAAAAAGAACTTTTCTGTTAACCAAATCAAATGCTTTCGCTAATCTATGAAGGCCATTTAGAGAGAGATTTTGTTCCCTGGATTTCTGTTGCATTTGTCATGCACTGAAAATCATGTCAGCTGTACCTCGGTTGGGTTCTTTTCGGCGGTTGAGAATAAACGATTCGATAATATCCTGGCAGGTATTTTTCCCGCAATAGAAAGTAAAGATATTCCCCTGTAGTTTCCACATTGAGCATTGTTATTAGGATCTGGGCTTGGGCACTTAGTGTGGGGCCTTCTTGTACAAAGAATTCAGCAGTAGCCTGAAGGAAGTCCCTGGTGCTGTTGAATTCAGCTAATTGCTGCATTTCGTTTGATCTTGTTATCCACCATTGGTACTTTAATGCTCGCGTTTGCCTTTGAACTTCTGCTTATGCTTGTATTGCTTTTTTTACAGTCGAGTTTGGTTCGCTTTTCCATGCATTATGCGCTCTTCTGTTTTTTACTGGTTTTTGAATATCAGGTGTCTTTCTCATCAAGCCATTCTGGATGTTTCCTTTGTTTGCAGCCGACTGTTTCTTCCGAGGCAGATGTTATTACGGTCTTCAGTATTTTCCAGTGCTCCTCAATGCTTTCAATTACTCTAACGGAAGTTTCTCGCTTAAAGAGGCTTGGAAGTTTGTCCTGCTAGGAAGGCGTTCTATGTTGAATTTCCGTTTCTCGACATCTACGCTTTGGTGGGATGCGCAAGTTCATACAGTTAATATAATATTACATACTACGCTACATTCATCATAAATTAAAATTATTGAAGCCTAAAAATTCCATAAGGCAATTATTAAACATGTTCCAAAATTTACATTATTTCCACTTTTCTTCGAAAACCAATTGGAATTCATTAGAATATTGTCCCACAATGCTATCATTTATTTATTTTTACACAAGGTTGTTGTATTGTTTGGTCGCAAATTTTATTGATAAATATGGTCAGCTTCTGCTTAAAGAATAAATTCAATAAAATTCACTTGCACCTGTATGAAATCTAAAGTTGGGTTAAATGGTCAGGAGATATAATAGATACCCCCAAATATATAAGTTATACTTAGGACCCAGGTCAAAAATTGATCAATTTTCGACGATGCAGGCACTTACTCAATAATTTCAAATTCAGAGCATGTTGTCCAACCTTGACTTCTGTTCAGATTACTGATTGATTACCATTAATAAAATATGCTCGTATCAGCCGATGGTCAGTCCAGCAGTCATCCGCACTTGTTAAAGCTGTCGTAATGCATACGTTATTTCGGTCTCTAGAACGTACAATTATAATATATTATTATTGATTAGATGCCAGTGCTTCCACCTAGGGTGTTGCCAGGAAGTCTTGAATTTAATATTTTGACGCAAAAGTGTATTCGAAATTACAAGGTCATATTCTGAGCATGTGGTTGACTACTTACCACATGCATTGTTCCGACGCCTTCCTTGCCGATCACGCCTCTCCATAGATCAGACTCTTTACCGACCCGGGCGGTAAAATCACAAAAAAGAACAAGTTTATCAGATCTAGGTATAGAGGATATGGTTTGACTAAGTTGGGCAAAAAATTCCTCTATTTGGTTATAGTCAGTTGTGAGGGTTGCAGCGTAGGCGCTGATTAGCGTAGCTTGTTGATTGTTGCTGAGGTTCAGTCCCACTATCATCGGTCTTTAGCATATTCCGGATGGAAGGTCAGCAAGATTCATTTTTTTATGGCGAAACCCACTCCGTGGATGCGAGATTCTCTTTCTTCCCTTTCTAGAAAAACGGATAGCCTTCTCCTTGCTCCATAAGTTGACCTTCGCCTGCTCTTCTGGTTTCACTTAGAGCTGCAATATCGATGTTAAATCTCCTTAATTCCCTTGCCACCATTGCCGTTCTTCGTTATGGTCTTGTATTTGTACTGGTATCCATAAGTCTACAAATATTCCACGTGGTAAGATTGAGTTTGTTTTGTTTCGACTGCATGTGGTGCACCCTCTGTACGGCGTTATCCAGTCGGGCAGTTGTTGGCTGATTATAGTAAGGGCACCTTTTATAGCCCCTTCCCTTCCAGGGTCCTTATTCTTGAAACAGGGGAGCAGCGTTCCTAGGACAACGAGTTTTCCGTCTTTGTTACTGTTATTATCATTTACATATCATTGAGAAAGACGGAATACTCTTTCTCCTAGGAACGCTGCTCCCCTGTTTCAAGAATGATCCAGGGTGAGCAGAGCGGATCCTAAATAGGGCTGCTTAGTCACGGATGCAGCACACAAGTTGCTCTACAGCCAATCCTTGAGCAAAACGGCAATCACGCTATCCGCCCCCTCCGTGCCGGTTTGTCACTAAGAGCTACCAAAGCCTTTCGGCACAGGATAGTGTACCTGTGCCGGAAGGCTTTGGTGTGGTTTGGACTTGATGGTCTTATGTGTCCTAGAACAGAAGATGCCTGTGCCGTGACTTTTATTAACATGGTTTTGCTCATGCACAGTCAGCATACTCACGGTCCCTATAAGCTCGAGCTCCGACCCAATGGTATAGAAACTAAGACGATTGGGTCCCTCGAGCTCAGGGCTGGCCTATAATTACCGTATGTAAGTATTTGTATTTCAATTACCAAACAACGAATTGAGATATAATGCAAAATTTTTATTTTCCTTCCACTGAATTATTTGTCTAACAATTCCTATTAAATATCAAATTGTTCTATGTTCAAACTGTAGGAAAATCTTACTTCAAACATATTGAGTTATCGTAAGTCTCTATTATGAGGCCAGTAGATTAATTTTGCATAATTAATCTAATTTCCTATGTTAAATTTCCGGCAACAATTTCGCGGTACATAGCTATTTGACTTGCCCTTAGGTTAATTATACGGACGAACGAATTGAGTGCAATTTTATCTACCCGGTATGATCGCGTCCTTTTGTTTCTAGATAATTATCACTGCCATGGAATTGATTAGCGGTTAAGTATTTTATGTCCATTTCAATTTAAACTAGGAATTGACTGAACGCAGATTTCCTTCATCAATGTCTATTCGTCAGTGAATTGTATATTTACTTTCAGTAATTCAATCCTCATCGATGCGTAGAAATTTATGAAAATAAGAACCAATAGTTTCTTATATTCAAGTTTACATTTTATTTTCAGATTGACGTAATATTTTTTTCTAATGACAGCTATTCAAGTAATTCAGCTTACTTAATTTTATAAAAAGTTGGTTCAAATAACCATTGTAAACCTAGTATAAAGCTTTGTTCATCTTTTTAACTATTTTGTGCGTTATTGAATTTAAATTCTTTGAAGCTCGTGGATAGAGAATTGGACTGTAGTTCTTGAGAATGGACAGAATTATCTGGACTGGGCAGAAGAATCACTCGCGATGCGAAGACTGGCCAGTCACGCGAGTGAAGAAAAAGTTTCTTAAAGTTATGGTTACACTTAAAGTTTGCATATACTCTAAAGAATTTTATTTTTTATAGTTTATTCATTATTTTTAACTATTAAGAAGGGTTTGTCGGTCTTCGTCAGTGTTTGGCTGGACAGTAGCAGTGGATATATTGGTCTCAGCTCGAAGCCTACTTAGATTGATTAGCTTATCATCAGTTCTATAGCAGACTTCAACGTTGTAACATTGCAAATATTACTTGTTCTTTTTTCTTTCGAATATAATTTTACATTACCTTTAATGTTGACAGTCTGGTGACTAGCATTAAAAAAAAAGGTTTCTCCTGCTGATAATCTAAGCAATTATTAAACTAGAGGGCACGAGTTTCGTTTAAATTTTATGTACCTGTTTAGTACCATTTTCGAGGGAAAGCTCTGTCTGTTCATCTTGTCCGTTTCGTTTCTCGACCTTTTTAAATTTTGCCGTTCGAGCTGAAAATCGCCATCTTGCTGAGATAACCGTGCTCGTGGAAAATAAAGTACCTTATCGACCATCAGGCATCATCTTAACGAAATAAAGTTGCGTATAAGGAAATAATCCGTTGATTACCGGAAAAATTTAAATCAAAAGTCTTATGATTACCGTTTCATTCAAGTTTGAATTTCGAACCCCTCGTGGTAAGTCCTTTTTAATTTTTTTTGAGTAATGGTTGTTCATGGAATGCCTCTATTTCTTAGGGTTTTCCGATGAGCCGTTTCTCTCAACGAATCCGTTTCCAGAAGGCCACATTTTTGAAAGAACACCATTTTCGTGGAGCGTGGCATAGAGCTTCTGAAGGGATTCCTAGAGGAATCAAGTCCCTCACGAGTCGATACGTGTACCCCCACATTTGACGAAGAAAACTGAACTTCTAGCTTTGATTCCAGGCTAGAATCTGCAACTTTCCTTGTCAAGTGGCCGTCAAGGCTACCGTGCTCTACCTTTTTGTTGGAATGGAGGCTGATATAGAGTTTCCTTCATAACTTTTATTGTTTTTTCAATGAAATCTACTTTATGATCAATTAACAAATTTTTTTTTTTTTTTTCTGATATGACATTTGAATATTTGAAATTTCCATTTCATATTCTTAACACCTAAGTGAGCTTTAAATAATTATTTCCGATTTTTGATTTGCCGTATCATTATAGATTTTATCTCTACTTAACTTCAAGTACCGCCATATTTGAAGAATGTACTCATATTTTATCAATGGTAATCAATCAGTAATCTGAAGAGAAGTCAAGGCTCGACAACATGCTCTGAATTTGAAATTATTAAGTAAGTGCCTGCATCGTCGAAAATTGATAAATTTTTGACCTGGGTCCTAAGTATAACTTATATATTTGAGGGTTTCTATTATATCTCCTGACCATTTAACCCAACTTTCGATTTCATACAGGTGCAAGTTGATTTTATTGAATTTATTCTTTAAGCAGAAGCTGACCATATTTATCAATAAAAGCAACCAAACAATATAACAACCTTTTCTAAAAATAAATAAATAATAGCATTGTGGGACAATATCCTAATGAATTCCCATTGGTTTCAATCTTCCGAAGAAAAGTGAAAATAATGTAAATTTTGGAATATGTTTAATATTTGCCTTATGAAAGTTTTAGGCTGTTTTAATAATTATAATTTATGATGAGTGTAGCGTAGTATATAATATAATATTAACTATATTTACCAAATGTACCTACTTAAAAAATATATATTTATATGGGTAATTTCAAAAGACTGAGTCTCGACAAGTCCCATGTGACTTAGGGTACTAACAGTTCTAATATACTAGGTTATTAACCCTAGAATACTAGCCCTCTTAAAACACACGTAGATAATAACCTACGTAAAATGTACGTATTCCATGTTTTTAGATGTTTGTTTGTCTGTGTGAAATGTAAGTTCTACTAGGTATGTCTGCATATATTGTGTGAGTATGTTTTTAGTTGTGTACATACATGTAAGTATGTTTAAGTAAATTTGAGAAAAAAAAAAAAAATCCTCGAAACTTTCATTTACACAGAATCCAAAATAATAATTCCACCCGCTTATATTTTGGAAATTTGGAGAAATTATCTGAATTTTTTTTCAATGAACAACACTCAGAACAAATTTGTGTTTATATTTTCTCAAAAATACCGCAAAATACAAATAAAATCAATAAATTTCGTTGAAAGAAAGTACTAACCCACGTAAATTTTACGTACTGAAGTGTACTTTTGAGAATCTGGCAGACGTAAAACGACTGGCATTTATGTAACAAAGGCGATGCCTGGTTCTAATGGTATTGGGGAAAGCACTCTTGAAATTTAAGCGGATTGGATCACATATTTGGGAAATGGCAGCATATCAAACAAAAGGCACATGTAAAATTTACGTGGGTTAGCATTCGGTTAATAAAAATGGCATGAGTACATATAAGTTTAAGTATAGCATAGTTATTCTCAAAGACTTTATAGTATGTATATAACGGGTCGTTTGCTTATTACATGTATACTTATATGCCATTCTGTAATATATTTTAATTTCATTTCATATTTTCATATTTCATTTTCGATCATTTTTTTTTTTTAATTAGTTTTCTGGAGACTTAAACTTTATATTTTCATTTCATGATGATGATATGGCCAGCGACTGTTAGTGAATTTATATGGCAAGTATATTGAGGTACATTGTAATATTATATATTTTTTTTTGAATTTGATGAAACTGATTGAGAGTTAACCTCTATTTATTGATTGTATTTAAAGTGTTTTACCAGCAACTGATTTTATACTTTGAAATCATTCAATACTAATTTAATTTGAAACTTACTTAATTGTTTTATCGGTTTTACCTGTGTCAAGATTTGGTTGAGTTATATGCCTTATTTATTTCCTTTTCAGAATTATCAATTATACCGTTTGCTGATTATTTTTTTTAGGTGTGTTTCTGAATTTTCACCCTTTAATATTTAATGTAATTTGATTTTTTTTTTAATTCAGTGGCACCCTTGCCATTCTGTACTTATTAAACTATTGACCCACCCCTAATAATTATTAGCTGAGCAAACTGAGCATATTATGGGCCTTTTGTTAATTCATTAACAAAAGGGAGCTACAACGTCCAAGCAATTTTCTTGGTCAAGGTAAAGTACGGCCGCTAAGAATATATAGAATAAGCTTGGCGGAATGACACTTCACTCCGATTGTAATTTCAAAGGCTTCTATAGGTTCGTTGTTGGTAAGGTCAGTGGAGTTCATGTTGTATGTTGTCATGCAGTAAATGAGCTGTTTTGATGAATTTAGGCGGACAGCCTTGCAATGCCATTATTGTTTTTAGAAGATCTAATTGTTCAACTGCGTTTTGTTCTTTTGCTTTTTTCCTGCTGCAGAAAGAAGTGGCATTTTTCGCTGATAACACACTGTGCCTTATCACCTCTCTTAAATACAGGGACGATAGAGGTGTCTGGAAGATATGTGGGAAATGTCTCGGTGTTTCATATTTTGGCAATAAACCTGTGTGTATGTGTGTTTGACCAGTGCAGGCTTCTCTTCTTGAAAAGCGCAGCAGAGACTGCGTCTAACCTAGCGGTTTTATTATTCTTAAGCTACTTGATAACTTTTCCAACCTCTAAGGTAGGGAGCTCTGATGGTTTCTTGAGGAACTTTGTTGAAGACGTCATCTAATCTATCTTTAGGAGTTACTGAAATTACTCCTTTTATCGTGAGGTAATAAAATCTGGATCTTTGAGTAGCTGAGTTCCATCTCTAGATCCAAGGACATTTTGTAGAGGAACCCTAGATTTCTTTTGTGGTGCTGAAAAAGGCTCTTGTGTAGTTGAATGTTGTGTAGTTGAATGTTGTGTAGTTAAATGTTCTAATTCGGTTGATTTCGTTCTGCACTAGTCATTTTTCAGCATTCCTGTTTTTCAGCCTTTACTTACTGAATTGGGTCATTTTGGAAGATGTTGTTGGTTTTCCTTTTTCGATCTATGATGTGAATTTTTTTATTGTTTTCATTAAACCAATCCTGATGTTTCCTTGTGACAAATCCCTGTGATTCTTGGCAGGTTACATAGCTGCTTCAACCAGTGATGACCGATATGGTCGGGATATCCAGAAGACAATTTTTCAATTAGTACTTTAGTATTAGTATTAACTGGATCATTGTTTTGGAGTCTCCTTCTAGTCGCTCAATGTTTGACCTGTGTTGTAATCCTTTCCTTTGGGTCCATCGTTTTGGTAGTACTTGTAGAGTCCGTACAGATCAAGCCATCGGGCGATTCGATTGATCAGTCCAGCAGTTATCAGCATGAATTATAGCTCTTGTCACTTTCAAGTCACCAGAATATTTGATGTGCACAATAACGTTGTCCATGAGATGCCAGTGCTTTGATCTTCGATGTTGCCGGACGCTCAAGTTAGGGAGTGCCTGATTATGTTTACGGACCTTTCCTAGCTGCCTTCCACTACAAGGTTAGCAGGGAATGTCCTAAATAGGTCTGCTAAGTCACGAATGCAGCCCACAAGTTGTTTTGCAGCTTCCTCAAGCAAAACGGCGATTACACACCTGCCGCCTAGATGCCGGTGCGTCGCTAAGCACTTCGAGTTCACGCTATCCTACTCCCGATGCAACTTGCCGATCGCCGCAGAGCTTTGCTGCGTTGGACAGGAACAGGAACTTTCGTCAAAAGTTCCTTCCGGATGACACAATAATTTATCACTGCTTTTCCAAAGGAATCACTAATAGATCCGATCAGGTTAAGATAAAAGCATTTTGCATTTGGCAATGAACGACTCCTATTTTATAATGCGAAGCATCGATGTTTAACACAAATATTCTTTGATCCACGGGATACGCTTAGACTGGAGCACTGGTAGGTACATCTGTTTTTAACATTGCGAAGCGACAAGTCTAACATTCGACGTAACGGACATGCAAGCACGTGTCCCAGGTACATCTTGGCAAAAATAACTCCAATAGTTTTTTAAAAGTCGCAGGTATAGTGCATAGCCCAAACAGCATGATGTTAAATTAATATAGGCCGCTTCCAGCAGTAAAAGCGGCCTTCTCTTTATCTTCTTCGACCTGTCAATATGCACTTTTCAAGTCTAGTCTAGAGTTGTGAACGACTTCGATTTTGATAGGGCGGTGATATTAGCGTCAATCCGGGGTAATGGGTACCTACGTAGCTTTCAATCTGCGTAATGTTGAGTCTGATATAAACAACCGATGATGATCATGTTTTATTAGATTCATGTACGAAGTCATCCTACAGCATTTCTTGTAGCATGGTATTAACTTGATGTTCCTTTGTGAAAAGATGCCTTCGTTGTGGTTGGCGAATAGGTGTATCACTTTCTGCGTTGATACGATGTTCTACCAGGACCCGTATTCTCCGTAACCGGGGAACAGCGATCTCAAGAGCTTGCTTGACAGTTTTATGGAAATAACAATATGGGCGACTAAGACAGAGCAATCGTTCTCTTAAGATAGCTGTTCCCCGGTTACGAGAATAAGGGCTCAGGTTGGTTCGTCCAGTATTTTTTTCTTGCACATGGACATCAGCACCTTCTTCCACAGAATCAATACCTCTCCTTTTTTCTTGTCGACCTAAAAGATTTTAGCTAATTTTGAAGTTCTTCATTAGCTGCAACGATAATTTCAATGAATTTTATACAGGTTTCTTTTTCTTCTTTTCCTAATCGCAGTACTTGCAAAGCTGGTACACTTTCGCCGATGACCACCACTTTCTTCAAGGTCGTCAGGTTTCTCGTTGAATTGGCTACTCACTTGAAAAACTTTATTGTAGTAGACAGAGCAGTGTGCCGCTCTGTATTTTTTGGTTGGTTTTCTATTATGGTGTTCCGGCTTCTAGCTAGGTGTGCCTGCACCATCGTCTCACTAGTTCTAGGCTTTCGTAGGTTTGTGATAAAGCCACAAACATATTTTCGTAATACTCGAATTTGTTTGAATCATCGTTGATGCTTGGTTGGTTATCCAAAATTTGATATCAGGATTTTGACGCATTACTGCGCTCAATGTGAAGGTGTTTGCTATTGGAATAACATGGTGTGGACCAAAGTGTGATACACCACGGTGAAAGTGCTACTAAATTTTGGGAGGATTCACTTAGTGGAAAATTGAAACTTATAAATAAACAAATTTTTGAAAAGTAGTAGAGCCGTTTCTATTTAGTTAAAAACTATTATGTATAGTCCGCAATAACTCTAAATGTCGAGAAGTAACCTCATTAGCTTTAATTTGAAAATGTTTAATTTTTTTGAAATTTCAAAAATGCAGACCCTTATCAAAAAGAAAAGTTCTAAGATTTGAACAAAGTTCAAGTTATCGCAGAATAAGTGAAGCCTAATTAGTTGGTGAAGGGGAATTTCCCGAGTTTAAACAAGTAACACCTAAGGTTGGCAAATAAAATTAAACTCGAGTAAACCGCGTAAATTAGTCAAGGCTATAAGTGACTTGAAACAATTAGCAAACTCAATTAAAACTGTTCTAGAGAAAAAAAAAAATTTTGGTAATATAAAATAGAATACAGCTATGCCTGTACGACTTAACTCAATGGTAATTTTGACAAAAATTGAATCAGCAAATAAAATCTCTTATCTCAAACTCTAAACGGCCAAGTTTCCAATATATCAATAGGAAACAAAATTCGAATTAAATCGAATTTCACAAATTTGTGTAGCGAAAATAGTAGTAACGGCCACAAAGTAATTTAAGAAAATATATTGATAAATACGCTTGTGAGGGCAAAATAAATTGCAATCAAGTTAGTTCGACAGGCAGATTGATAGTTTTTGGTGGATGAATGGATTATAATCGATAAATTTGTGGATTCTGACTAATTAATTAAAGAAAAGAGAGAAAATCAAAAGTAATATGAGACAGGTTAAAAAAAAAAACTGAATCGAAGAGTGCTTTGACTACAAAAATGTACGTCATATCGGTTTACATAGGCTCTTCTCAGAGCTTGATTTGTGTTTTTGTTTATGACATCAGTCGAGCATAAAATTATAAAATTATGGGATAATATTGTTACGACGTAAGTTTTTTAATGGTAACAAGTCTATTAAACCAACAAACTATTGTAGTTTACAGAGGTTTCTCCTATGACTAAAATTTTATAGAATAATAAACTTGAGAGTAAACAATAAACAATGTAATAAATAAAGAACAGTAGTAAATAAAGCCTTTATTTTCGACTTGGTGAAATTCAGTAAAGCTGTCGTTAACCGAGCATTCAAAAGAAAATTATATTGTAGTATAATGACTATAAGGATGAAAGTAGTAAGCTAGAATGAAAAGTAGGTATACATCAAAAAAAATAATTCAAAAGATAAATCAATATTTGACTGAATACAAAATAGGTAATTAAAATGTAAGAAGCCCAACCATTCACAAAAACAATCTATGAAATTGGGTAGAACAGAAATTAATATGTACTTGCTTAGAAGAAAATTTTTATATTTAATTTTAAAATATGTATTCGAAAAACCTAAAAAATTTAGTAATGTTGGTGGCATGTCATTGAGAGTTTTACTAGCAAGATAACCAAAAGAAATGTTAAATAAACTAGTAGAATGCCTTGGTATTTGAAAAGAATTCCTATTCCTAGTATTGCGGCCATGCAAGGCGTTCCTGCGGGTAAGCTTCTCCAACAGATATTCAGGCGATTCCCCCTTAAGCAACCTATGCAAAAAACAGGCCAGATGCAAACGCTGCCGATCCTCAACATTAGGCCACCTCAGGGGCGAGTTCAGGAATGACACACTCAGTGTGAGTGTGACACCGGTTCGACGCACTAGCAGTTCATAATTGCTATAGGCACACCGAGTGCGCGCGCTCTGTGCCGTTCAGAAAGTACTTCGGGTGCGCTCCAGGTGTCGCACCCGTCACACCATAATTTTTTGGTGTGGCTGCGATGTGATTGTGTCTCCATGTCAACAATGTCAACCATTCCTCCCATAATCTCAATAATCCCACCCAATGAACTATAACCAAAAACTGGAATGCGAACACATATTGACGAACGTGAAGCCTAGTGCCGCTGCTGCGGAGGGGATACCTGTTTTTGTCGCACTCATTATGCTAAATGGCGGAAATTGCTTCCAACACGTATTCCAATTGATGAAACCTGAGAAGGTAAATATGACAAAACTTTCCAAAACGTCATATGTCAGCGAGCAACAGAAAAAAACAACATTCCCCTTTGTGGCATCTATCTTTCATGGCTACATTTTTTTGGCAGATATGGCAATGTGTGCGCATTCCAGTTTTTGACTATAGTTCATTGATCCCACCAAATATAAACAAAACACAAATAAGAATTAAAATTTTTCCTTCAAATTACAAAAAGGAACAACAAAAAAAAGTAATCCTAATAGATTTGGTGAATTTTTTGAGGAGATGTTCGATTGGTCACACCGAGCGTTCAGAAATTCATACGAAAGTTGTCGCCTAAGAATTGTCATTTCAGTCACACCCATAAAATCGCACTCACACTCGGTGTGTTATTTCTGAACTCGCCCCAGTTCACTTAGCTTACAACTGACATGATCTCGCACTCTCCACCCATGAATAAACCTGATACACGAATTTTATATTTTTTGCAGCCTATACCTTGAATTACAATCTAGACAAGGACCGTACACAAAGTCACAATAATTACAGATGGAGAGGACAAGGGATTCACAAAGTTGTTTCTTTAAATTTCTTTCCAGAATATGCTTGCTCTTATACAAATTACGTAGGCAACCATTTGCCCTTTGAACGACCTTGGATACCTGTGACCGGAATCTTGACTTGTCAAAAAATATTCCTCAATTTTTACCTTCAGCAACTGCAAGAATTGGAGCATTTGCCATACTTATATTTAGAATATCCCCTGCCCATTCACCACCATTACCAAAATAGATTATTGCTGATTTATTAGAGTTTATTTTTAGCCCATTATTTTCCGAAAGGGTATATATGGAGTTCAAACAGCGATTGATTCCTAATTCTGCCTCTTCGCAATCTGATCGACGGAAACTGGTTAGAATTTGGCTGTCGTCCGCATATTGATGCAAGCTGCATTCCGGACAATGATTAATGATTATACATATACGCTGTGAAAATAATGAAAAACGAAGGGCCCAGAATTGACCCCTGTGGAACCCTCCTCTCCAGTGGCAAGCTCCTAGACTTAATTTATTATTATTATATTAATAATTAATATAAGCACTCTAAAAATAACTGAGATGAAAATACATAATTTTTTATAATTTTTTTAAATTTTTTTATATTAAGACTTCTTCATTTCAACTGCTTCCACTTTTTTCTTTTGTCTGTCTATAGTTCTCCAAGTCTCGGCTCCATATAGAAGGCTGCTCTTTACCATTGTCTCGTACATATTGAATTTTCTCTTCTCTGTTATTTCTTTGCTCCATAATATTCCATTTAGACAGCCTATTACTTTTTCAGCTTTAACTATTCGCTTTTCTAGTTCTTTCACGCTTGTTCCCATGTTGTCGAATGTGATACCTAGATACTCATATTCTTGACATTGCAGAATTTCCTGACTATCGTTCACTTCCAAGTTTCCGTTCTGGGCTGGAACTCTGTAACGGATAGAGATCGTTTTCCCTATCGCTATGGCACTTGCTGTCTTTTTCTCTCTTGTCGTAATCAATAGAGAGGAGATGTTAATAGAGATAGAGAAAATATCTCTATTCGTTACAGAGTCCCAGCCCTGGTTGCCTACACATAGATATTTTGTTTTATTTATATTAACTTTCAGGCCCCATTCTTGAAACTCTTCTATCAACTTTCTAATCCTATATCCCATATCCTCTTTGTCACTGGCCACTATGACCTGATCATCTGCAAACTGAAGAATAAACAGGCACCTATCATGTATCTCTATACCCATTCCATGGATCTTCCTTTTCCAATTTCTCAGTGCTACTGCTACGTATATTTTAAAACGCGTAGGAGAGATACAACATCCTTGGCGTAGTCCTTTATTTACTATAAATGTGTCGTGAGTTTTTTACCTATCTTAATTCTTGATTTTGAGTCTTTATGTAGTTTTATAAGTGCCGTTATGTAAGTGAGATTGATGTTTGTGTGTTCTAATACCTTCCATAGTCTGGATACTGGGACTGTATCGTATGCTTTTTGTAGGTCAACAAATGTGAGGTTTCCAAATATCTAGTAGATCTCTTTCCTATGACTTGTGTTAGGCAAAATACGTTGTCCGAACCTGATCTTCCTGCTCTCGAGCCGCACTGCTCTTCTTTTTCTTGCTCTTTATAATCTTCTTCGATGAGATCACGCAGGATTCTACCATATAGTCTGCTTAGTGTGCTTGTGACTGATATGCCCCGATAGTTATTGCAATCCAGCTTATTTTCTTTTTTGTGAATAGATAATATAAAAGCCGTTTTCCAGTCTTGTGGAACAGGATGCCCATTTAGGCATTTATTGAAAATACATGTGAGACCTTTAAAGAGCTTCTCAGTTCCCCATTTCAGCATCCCTTCTAGGCCGCTTTACCTGACTTAAGATTCTTAACAGTCTTTTTTACTGTTTCTTCAGAAATCTCAACTACTTCTCCATGTACTTCAATATTTCTTGGAGAATCTAATATATATTCCGGTCTACTTTCTTGTAATAGACCCTTGTAATGTTCTATCCATTGCTCTGGATTAATAATCTGGATATTAGCTCTGTCCTTTCCTGGGTTTTTGACATTTGATATAAATCTCCATACCTCTGAGCATTTCCTTTCAGCTATGTAGGTGTTAATTTCTTCACATTTCTTATTCCATGACTCGTTCTTAGCTATAGTGATGCACGTTCTTAGTTGTCTTTTTGTGCTTTTATAAACTTCAAAGTCTTGTTCATTTTTTGTTGTTAGCCATTTCAGATATTTTTGCTTCTTCTCTTGGACTAATAGCTATATCTCCCCGTTCCACCAGTATTTCTTGTTGGTATTTTTTTTCCTTCGTTCCTATTGCTTCTTGGGTGGCTTCTATTAGACTCCTTATAATGTTCTCATAGAGTTTATTGAAGGTACATTCTTCAGGGTTCAATAGTTTGCTATCGAGTCGCCTCTGATATAGAAATACAGTGCTGTCATCTCTAAAACTGTCAAAAGTGTAATTTGTTGTATCCACTGTGTCCGTTAGTATGGCATTGGTGTTTTGTTCCTCTGGGTTCTTGTTCATTCTCCTAAATTGCAACTTTAGTTTGGCTCTTACTAAAAAATGATCTGACCCGCAGGTTATTCGTCTTAGGACTCTTACGTCGTTTTATCTCTATGTTTGTTTTTTGTTTGCTTATCACATAGTCAATAATAGTTTTCAGGTTACGGGTATTCTGTATCCATGTGTTGCGGTGAACATCTTTGTGTTTTTGAAAAATCTATTGTTTATTCTAAGATTGTGGGTCTCACAGAAATGTATGAGCCTTTAGCCATTATCATTGAATATTTCTTCTCCAAATGGTCCTACAACTGGGCTATTGTTCGTCCTTCTGAAATCCCCTAGCATTATGATTTCTCTTTTTCTTCCAATATCTACTAGGATCCAATTTGTCAAAGAACTCCTGCTTAATACCAACTCTTTCGTCCTCTGATGGAGCGTAGGCTGCTATAATGGTGATATTATAGCCATGTAGTTTCAAGTTGACTGTTAGGATATTTTCATCTACAGCTTCCCAGTTGTTAATTTTGTTTTTCCAGTCTTTCCTTATCAATATGGATACCCCTCTAGCTGCTCTCATGTCCTTTGACACTCCAGTATAAAGGTGAATATATTCTCCAACATTTTCGGTGCCACTTCCTTTTTTCTTGGTTTCGGTTAGTGCAACTAAATTGATGTTCAATTCCTGAATTTCTGATGCAATGATATCCGTTTTCAGTCTAATACCCTGCACATTCCACGTAGCGAGATTCATAGTCCATTTTCTTCGCCGTGTTCCTCGTCTTGGTGATCCGTCCAATGTTCCGAGGCTTCGCTTAGGTTTTTTGGTAGTTTCAAGTCATGTTTTATATTATTTTTTAAAATGTCAAAAGAGTGGCCAAAGTAAACTATTAAGAGATGATCTGCATAAAGCCTTAAAATTCCTGAAAGTTTTAATTTTGAAATCGAGTTTATGTAAATGAGAAATAATATGGGTGCTATGATTAACCCCTGACGAACGCGTCAGTTCAGGGTGTTTTTTCTGAGCTCTGTGTTCCATCCATGGATATAAATTGTTTTCGTGGATCTGAGAAACTACTTAACCATTTATGACTGAAAAACATGAAGCCCAATTTTTCAAATTTTGGCAGCAGGATCCCATGATCCAATGTGTCAAATGCCTTCGGGAGGTCAAGCTACACCATGGTAGGTACCCTTTTGTTTTTTATTTAGTTTCTTCTAAATATCACCAATTAAATCTAAGGTGGCTGACATAGATGCATAGATGGATATATCATTTTTTCAGTTTCCTGTACAATGTTTGCTAACAGGTTATTCCTACAAAATATAGCACAGCCACCACCCCGCTGTCCCCGCTTGGCTCTTGATGAATAAGCCACCATATAATCTGGTAGATTGTAGAATTTTTTCTCATGTTCTGCAACCCAGGTCTCTATGACCGCAATGATATCAGTTTCAGAATTAATTTGTGCAAGATAGGCTTCTATTTTGTCAAATTTGTTTTTGATTGATTGTGAGTTGGTATAGAGAGCATTAATTTTTTTCCCGGTATCAGGTAAGAAACTATTATTAACTAAATATATCAAGGAGATCAATTGATCGGTAACACTGAACAGGTACATTGTTATCAATCCTGGCTAGAGTCTCTCATCAAGGTTATCTTTTGGCATAGTTGAATTTTGAAACTTTTATATCATCAATTTGCTTGATGATGCTTAGTTTAAATATCTTGGTCGTGTCCGATTTACGACAGAAGACGGGCCCATTTTTTAGCCATACATGTTTGAAGCCATGCTTTTTTAGTTCTCTGGCACTATTGTGTAATGCCCTTATCTCTTTTGGGAGGTCTCCGCTGAGGTATATACCTATAATATTCTTCACCTGGAAATCCAAGGTCAATTGATGTTATTTTGCCTTTCACCCTCCTGGTCAGCAGGATATTTTGCTTTTTGTTTTCAGATGCTAATGTTAGCAAAATTGGTTTGTAAGGCATTCTGCTAGGTAGTATTTTTACAGTATACTCTCTAGCTTGCAGTTCACTGTTAAGAAATCTAAGAAGCTTTTCCACATTAACAGAGTCCTGGGTGCCTTGGCACAGCAGACCAATGATAATCAGATTCTTTTTGTGTTCTCTGTGATTTGGGGATGAGTTTTCAGTGATCCTTCGATTTTCTCTACTTCATTTTGTAGGTGGTTCACTTTTTTGCGCAGTAGTTCCTGCCTATTTTTTAATTTTTTATTTTCCGAGAGAATATTTTTAAAACACTTCCTAAGTTCTTCCAGTATCCCGCTTGAGAATCCCATCGATTCTTCAAGCTTCTCAAACTTTCGGCTCAAATCAGATCCAGCGTAGCTGTGGACGGTTTTTTACGAATGGTTACACAAGAAGAACCTAAATTCTTCCTCCACAAATACTTTAATAAATTCAACGATCCCTACATGTTTCGAGACCAGCAAATCTCATCCGCAGGGAGAAATTTGCTCAAATTTTAGAAGGGATGCTTTTAGGTCGCTAGATTATGCTACGAAAAAGAAATAGGTTTATTATTATTAAACTTGAAAAATTGAAGATTTTCAGCACTATGAACGTAACAAATGACTCACCATTCTGTAGAGGAAAATTAATAATATTTTTAAAGGCCGCTAAATGTCACAGATGTCAGGATCCTGAATTGATTTCTTTGATTTTGATTGACGGAAAAAGCAAAAAAGACTAACTAGATTCGTTTTTTTTTCTTTGTTAAATTATTTGAAATATACGTACTAATTGCCGTTTTGTTGAGAATCTTGAACCATGTTCGACTCTATGATTTTAATTGGAAAGAGCATAATTGTTACTACTAAATTTTTTTATTCAAGCGACTTATATATTATGTTTTAACCATAATTTTTGCCTGTGTGCTTTTCTTAAATCAATTCAAATCAGAATACATCACAATCTATCATAATCCGAGTCAAGAAATTGAAGTCAAACAAATATATGAAAAACATTACTATAAAAATTTGAAAAATTTCAACAAAAATCCATTATACAAACATATAGTTGATCCAAAAGTAAATCCTTTGCACGTCACAATGTGTCCACCAGCAAATTTATTATAAAGTTTAGATGGTGTCATTAATGTGCAACGGATTTAGTTTTGGATCAACTATAAAAGCTTATCACACAAATAACAAATACTCTGATACATCAAAATAGGCTCTCGCAACTAAACTTGCAACCCTTCGATTATATGTCTAAATAACAAAACAAATTAAATTAAAATCAAAAAATGCTTTATTATCAGATTCAACAAAAAAAAAAGGTGGTCGCGCTATAAGACAGAAAATGGACAAAATAAAAAAAATATTGCGTAGCAAAGTTCGGGTCTTTCCCACTCAACTGAATTTAAGTATTTCATTCATATGGTTTAGAAGCCTATCCGATAAAAGACTTAAAGGGCTATGTGGTTGATTTACAAAAAAAATATTGAGGGAGATATTGAAGAGAAAAGAATGGCAATATTTGAAAAAGTCCGCCAGATTTTTCACCAATTAGAACACGCTTAGTTCATTGATTTACAGGGCGAAACTGTTCCCTGTCGAGTCGACATTTTTTCTTCCTAGTTGAATGAAGATAGAAAAGGAAAAAAATACTTTATTGAGATTAATGCGGTTTATCGATTTCTATCTCAGCCCTATTTGTTTGACAATTTCGATTGATGAGAATAGATACGCCCAGCTAATAGATTAATTATTATCTTTTACGCCTCATTGAACAAAGACATGAGACAGGACTTGTGCTTTATTGTTTGTGTTGAATAATTAATAATTCTAACCTACACGCGACTCCCGAGTGCTACCTGTACCGTGGCTCCTGTACCCACAAAGGCCTCAAAAAAGGGCACCTTTTTTAATAATAAAACATTTTCGTTCTGTGCTGTTTATTGTAGTCTCCACTCTTCATTGTGTTTGTGTTGTTCGAGTTTGTTATGTTAAAATCGAGGTTGAAATTGAAAGTTATGCAACAGGGATTCGAGAGCCGATTCTGCAAATTTACCTCAAGTGATCATGGTGTCGGAATATTTATTTTCCAATGCAAACTACTTCAGTGCTGGAATAAGAAATGTGAAATTGAAAAGGTGAGATTTATTTTGTGTTATTTTTTACCAAAACTGCCTTTAAAAGAGATTATAAAAGTTGTAGATTTATCTGAAAATATTATAATAAGCAACAAACAAGCATATAGACTTATACATTATCCAAAGTAGGTACCTAATCTTTTTAGATCAGCAAAAGCAGAATATGGCGACAATGCTAATAGTTATGTACATCTGAAAAGAGAAAGCCAACATTGTACTGTCCAGTGTAGAATAACCCCAGAACGCAAAGTACAAAGAAAGCTTACACTTACAATTTGTTGCTATAGTAGATAGTAGTCGATATGTCACTTTGAGAACACAACGCGTAGAAAAAACTTCGTGAAATCAACAAACGCATGGCAACACCGGAAGAAAACAGCCAATAGAAAATCAAGGCGCGTGACGTCTCCATCCTTGAAAATTTGAATTTCAAACAAAAATTTAAGGCCTTTCCCGTTACTAAAAACATCCGAAAAAAATATTTCTGGGCGTTATTTGAATTACCCTTTCAGATAAGCAAGTAAAAAAAACCGTGGAAAAAAAAAAAACATTAACCCTTTCAGTACGGCTGAGCGATATATCTGCCACATACAAATTTGTCGCACAGACGGCTGTCCGATATTTGTGACATCGAGTTATTCATGCTCCATAGACTAATGTCATATATTTCAGACAAATTTGAAAAATCAATTTGCCGTATAGACTACTGACCGAATAATCGGCCACACATATCCGTGCCACACCAACGAACGACCGAAATATATGACAGTCGTCGGGGTGGCAAGTTCAGTGAGTACCCCAAGTGACTAATGGCTAGTATCATTCAAAATGGCGGCAGAGGTGCAGCCAGGGCCTTCAAAAAAGCGGATTAGAGTGCAAACTGATTACGATAATAGTTATTGGGGATTGGATCAACGTGAGGTACTCCATATTTTATTTTGAAGTAAATACTAGGTGGCAGATATATATAACACCCGTCCATCCGGCATGCAAAAAACTGCCGTCCACAAGCCAAAAAAAGTGAAAATACTGCCGTCCTGAAAATGTTAATCCATTCACTAGTCCTTACCGTGATGTGTCCTGTGCTTAAATGTGATTTTAACTTTTAGATTTTTTTTTTTAACCCATTTTAAGTTTTTAATTTTTTTTTAAGTGTCGGTTTATTTTCCTGTTCCAAATGCGAAGTCTAGCGACCTAACCTACTTTGTAATATATGAGCAAACTTGCCCCTGATGATGAGGTTCACTAGCCTCGAAACATGTAGGGCCCTTTAACCTTATTAAATTATTTTGTGGAGGAAGAATTTGTGTTTTCTTTTTGAATGAAATTCCAACTCCACTTTGAGAGATTTGATGGACTACTTCTTCAACTTAGTTTTTTATTTGTTCAAAATGACAATTGTTTATACTAACAACACTTTTCTTGACGGTTGCAATACCAAGCAATATCATTTTTTTTTTTACAAAAATTTGAGAAATTTCATAGGCAATATCTTGTCTCGATTATTACTTTAAAGTTTATTTTTAAAAGCAAAGCCGCTAAGACTTTGCTAGAACCATTTGCACTCAATGAAACGCTAGAAAGCGCCTGGACTGGGCGACTTCTTCTCTATTCTCGCACCCACCCGCCGCGCCATGCCTGAAATGCGAAAGGGAGTTCAGTGGAAGTTAATCTCACAGCAGAGAGAGAATAATAAATATTACCTATTTATTTATCGATTCTCTGGCTTTTGAAAAAAATATTATACAATAAAAGCCTGAAGTCTGTCCGTCCCTGCTAACTTCGGAACGCACTCAGGTATTCAGTTGAAATTCACAAGTGAGTATCAGGGAACCAATTAGTACCTTTTGATTTAATACTAACAGCTCTATGATTGAAGATAGGGGCTCGACGCCATCTTGAGAAAAAAAATTAAATGAAAAAGGGGTTCAAGTGATGCCTGATTTTGAAAGTGTTTTCATGGTCCTCCAATATTGACAACATTTGGTTCAGTATTTCTGTCTGTCTGTCAGTCTCTACGTCATGACTACACCTGATTATAACGCACTTTCTTACCTGTCGTAGCATAGTTTTCCCAGAAAACTACACATACATAATTGTAAATTATTTATGTTCAATATGAAACCCAATTTAACAATAAACAAATAACAGAAAACCAACCATAACTAGAAAATTAGAAAATAATTTAAATAAAACCTGAAGACACAAATTTACAAAACAATGGTTACTTCAGCAGACGTTGAAAATTATCACCATGGACCTCCTGACAAATAAATATCCTATGGATAAATTCCTCTCTGACATTGTGAAGCATCTGTTGGGTTATGATTGAACAAACATCTATTCGTTGTCTAAGTTCATCTATTGAGCCAAGAGCGGTTTTATACACTTCAGACTTAATGTATTCCCTTCCCCAAAGAAAAAGTCCAGAGTCGTGATGTCTGACGATTCCGTAGGACTTCGACGACCAGTCCACCTATTTCCTGAATAGCCTAAAATAGTGAGGAGGGGCTCCGTCTCATTTAAATATAACCTCTTGAAACTCATATGGGTTTTGGGTAACAACATCATCAATAAGGGGAGTAACTATATTTCGCAACATAGCTAGGTATCTGGGGCCATTCCAAAACCCCTACCCAAATATTTATTTTCTGCGGGAACTGTCTGTCCCTCCCGGAAAACATGGGGGTTTACGTCACTCCAGTACTCTCCTCACCGAAACAGATATATTCCGCAAATAGTTATGATTTCCTTCGAAACTTTCTGACATAATTTCGCAAAATTTGAGTCGTCTATCAGAATCATCTTCTGTTAATTCGTGTATAATTTTCATCTTATATCGGTGAAATTTATGGCTTTTCAGAATTCTTTCGACAGAAGTACGCGAACTGTTGCATGCCTCAAGCACGTGTTTCGTTGGCTGTTGGGGATCAACAACCAATTCAGCTAAGACCTGGATTTTCACGTCTTCCACAATTTTTGGCCTTCCAGGCCGTGGAGTGAAATTAGTTTTCATCAAAACTCTCTGCATATTTGGCGTTTGGTAATTTCGGTTAGCTTCACCAAAAATAATAGTCGCTTCAAATTTATCTTGTAGAGAACGAGCCATTTCAATCAATTTTGAGCAAAGAATATTTTCTGTTAATCCGAAATACAGATAATGAAAAGTATGACAGGGACAACAAAAACCTATATTAAAGACAATTTGAAATAAACTTTTCCCTTAAATCATGTAAGTGAAGGTTTATTTGCCAAACAAGTAAACGAGCCATAAATTTATCCAGTCCTTCCTTCCGTTACTCTTCATGGAAAACAGCCTTTAAGTCTACTCAATTGCATTTCTCAAAAAGCTTGAAAAGAAAGTTCGGGATTAATTGGGATCTCAAGTCCAGATACGAAGTTTCAAGGTGATTCAAGCCTGACTGTTGTTTCGCTAATTAAAACGAAATATTACAATTAGTGGAAAGTCATAGGAACAACTTTTTGTAAAAGTAACGAGAAGGTTTGAAAGAAGTTTATATGTTGCTGATATTATCGTTATTATTGATCTGGTTTCTATATAAGTACCTGCTCCTTTTTCAACTAATGAATACTTTTGCTCAAAATGTATCTTAACTTAATGGACATTCAACTCTGACGGTGACAAAATTATTTACTATAGTGATAGTTCCACACGATGGTTGGTACCTATCCAGTTTATTTTAAAAACTATATTGATATTAAATTAGTTTCTCAAATTATACCCTGTATACAGCAATTTTTTTTTCTTCAGTTTTATACTGTTTCCATCAAGGCAGCATAATTAAGTAGATCGATTTGTGAATGTTCCAATAAAAATTGGCTCGAAAATTGGGTTTGCACCATAATTTCTATTCGATTTTTTCACAGCTAAAACTTAAGGTTTCTCTGCCGGTATTTATTGGTGCCTTGGCCACGACACTTTTTTGTTTTAACGTCGTGTTATATAGGTTGTTCCACTGAAAATAGTTGGATATTGGAAAAGAAAAGGGCATTTTTCTCACACGGTGTGTAGGAGTCTAAAAAAACTATAGATCAAGCATAGTGGAATGGCGCAAACCGCAGCTGGCTAGCATGCCTCGTTAAAAAGTAACCGGGACTTGAAGTAGGCAATGTTACATATATATTGTTACGAAAATACATCGACATCGCGGTGCCGGGATTCAATTAAATTAGTCACTTGTTTACGTCGAGCAGTGCGCTTTTTCCTGGAATATTCGATTCGATGTTTTTCTAGCTAAATTCCCAATGCAATAGAAATAGAGCGTAGGAATAATTTGAGTCAGTTTTAATTCGATATTTATCGTGTATAATTGGATAAGCGATAAGTTATATGTATTGTATAAAGTCAATTTATAGTTTAATAAAAGTTGTTACTGTTTGTGAAGTGAGTTTTAGTGAACCCGGAATCCGTGAAAATTTGATGTCGGGAGCGAGATTATTAGTGAGACATTTGATGCATCAATTTGAGCTAATTAGTTGCATCAGAAAGATAATTAACGGTACATCAATTTGAGCTGGATCGTCGATAGTGAAATAGTCGGCAAGATTAGTGTGAGCAAATTAGTGGGATTATTAGCAAGATAATTGGTGTATTAATTGGAACTAATTTAGTGTGATGTGGCGACCCCACCGCCCACGATTCGAGTTCATTACTTGATCGTGCAATCAGCAAGCCCTGAGCTCGAGGGACCCAATCGTCTTAGTTACCTACTATACCATTGGGTCGGAATTCCAGCTTGGGGACCGTGGGTCTACTGACTGTGCAGCAGCATACCCACGTTAATAAAAGTCACGCACAGGAATCTTCTGTTCTAGGACACTAAGATCATCAAGACCAAAGCCCTTGGCGACCAGCAAATTGCAACGGGAACAGGATAGTGTAGTCTGGAAGCTCTTATGGCCGTTTGCACCGAACATATTATTGAAGCCTTAGCGATAAGTATTCCTTAAAGTGATATTTCTCCATGTAAAAATGTTATTTTAAGGAATACTTATCGCTAAGGCTTCCGTAAAATGGTCGGTGCAAATGCCCATTAGTGGGAAACCGGCAATGAGGCGGTGGATAATGTGATCGCCGTTTTGCTTAAGGATTGGCTGTAGAGCAGCCCTATTTGGGATCCTGCTTCTCACCTTGAAAGGGGAGGGGCTATAAAAGGTGCCCTAAACATAGCCAGCCAACAACTGCCCGGCTGGATAACCGCGTCTCGATGGTGCAACACATGCAGTCGAAAGAAAACGGAACAAAACAAACTCAATCTTGCCACGTGCAAAACTCGTACACTTATGGATCCCAGCACAATTACAAGACCACAACGAAGAAAGGCAGGGTTGGCACGGGCATTAGGGAGATTTAACATCCATTTTGCAGCTGTAAGTGAAACCAGAAGAGCAGGCGAAGGTCAGCTTAAGTAGCACGGAGGAGGCTGTACGTTTTTCTGGAAAAGAAAGGAAGAGAATGAACCTCGCAGGTACGGATTGGGTTTCGCCATAAAAACTGAATTTATGGATCATCTTGCTGAGCGAAACACTGATGACACTGCGACTAAACCTCAGCAACAATCAAAAAGCTACGCTAGACAGCACCTACGCTTCAACCCTCACAACTGACGATAACCAAAAAGAGGAATTTCATACCCAACTAAGTCAAACCATATCATCTGTACGATCTGATAAACTTGTTCTGATTTTAACGCTCGGGTCGATACAGAGTCAGATCTATGGAGAGGTTTGATTGGCAAGGAAGGCGTCGGAAAAATTATTTTAAACAGACTTTGGCTACTAACCACATGCCCAAAATATGACCTTGTAATAACGAATACATTTTTTCGACCAAAGAATAAATTCAAGACTTCCTGGCAACACTCTAGGTCGAAGCACTGGCATCTAATCGATTATATAATTGTACGTTCTAGAGACCGGAATGACGTATGCATTATGAGGGCTCTAACAAGTGCGGATGACTGCTGGACTGTCCATCCGTTGATACGAGCCACTGCTGGACTGACCATCCGTTGATACGAGCCAGAATGAACGTGCATCCGACCCAAGCGTAGATGTCAAAAAAAGCAGTTGAAACGCAAAGGACATCGCACACATCTTATGGGTTTTCGGGGACCGGTCAATGTTTTTAAAACTTTGGTATGTTGTAGTACTAGCAAAAATAAGCATTTTTCATCATTGCACCAAATATCTAACCATACAGGGTGACCCAGTAAAGTGGGTCCGAAAATCATAAAACAAGCTTTCCAATTATCGATGTTGGCGCGCCCTGCAAGCTTCATATCGGGATTTTCTTTTTCGATTTCGTTAATAAATAATCTAGTTAAGCCTGATATACTATACAGGGTGGCTAAGGTTGCGTATTCTTTTAGAAATCCTACCCTATTCTTAGAAATAGTGTTAATAGAAAGGTCGCGCTGGATTTTATTTTCCCGTAACTTTTTTATTTTTGTCCGATTTAAAAAAATGTGGTCTTGAAATAAAGCTTGTATCACAGGGATGTCATGAAATGTAAAAAAATGACAAATGGGATAAAATTCGAAATGGCGGAAAGTGATAAAAGTATTGTAGATTCTAACGAACATTAAACCCAGTTTGAAATTGAAAGCAGGATCCAAAGGGGTAATGTTGACAGTTATTACCTAATCACAACTCATCAGTTGTCACAATTCCTGAAGATGGGTGTGATATAATATCCCATCAATCAATAAAGTGCGTGGACATTTTCTAGGCGCAGCGTGTGAAATATTCAAAGTCTTGGATCAAAAAATTAACGAGTTTATTATACTAAGGACGGGTATTATAAAACTTTTCTGACAGATAACTAAAAGTTAACTTCTGGAATTACTATGAGAAGTAACGTCATTTCAGAAGTTAACTTTTGGTAATTCTATTAAAATATTTTTATAATACCCGCCCTTAAAGTGGGAAAATACAAACACAATAACAACACTAAAAATACAACCTAAATACACGATAATATTCTCACTTCAGAAATCGTGATTCTACTGCCTATTCGCACTATCTTGAATACACCTAAGTAGCGTATTTGATGGGTACTTTACATTGTTTTCATGTCGAGGGTAGCCCAAGTACCAAACAACGCTAGAAATATGGGAGCACATTCCTAAAGCTCTAGCACCAACTTTACATGTGCAGTATGTGCCCAATATTGGATCCCCTCCATCCGGCACAGGGCGAAGAAAAAACGACACAAAAGGAAAATGTTTCGTTACTTGTGTGAACCGCGAAAATATTTTGGCTCTTATAAGACCTAGCTCAAATTCTTGAACTTGAAACAAAAATTCGTTGTTATCCTCACGGTGTATTGTATCCTGAATGTATGCAGGAGATAATGTCACTTGACATGTTCCGAAAGTTTTAGTTCTTAAATACTCAACAGTAAGAATAGGAAAATTGATATCATTTTCATGTAAATCGATCCAAGGCCCACCACCCCATCTAAGCTGAAGGTTTTCTCTTTGCATCCTTTCATGCAATGCATTATCAACATTTTGCACCAGTTCCAACATTCTGTATGTGCTAATTCATCACTTTCGTCCTGCATATGAATTGGTTGACGGTATGCTGTTAAGTAATAAGAAAAAAAAAATAAACGATACCTAAATAAAGTGAAAATGAAGTGGGCGCTAATTTTGTTATGAAATTTTGTTAAGACATTTTTGATACCAATTTTATTATGTAACAAAAAAAAAATTGAAATTTGAAAAAAATAAAAGTGAACGTGAAAAGTGAAAATGAAAATTTAGAAAGGTGGCCACAGTACTACCAGACGAGAAAGGAGACTCCGTTTCTAAAGGCTGCCGACTAACTCTTAGTGGAGAGTGGTGTGGGTAATCAAATAAAAAGCGCCACTTGTTTTAATGCCCTCCAGTTAAACGGAGTTCCGATATCCAAAACAAAACAGGAAAACTCAACAGCTAAACGGTACTGCACCTGTCAAACTAAAATTGCCTGAAAGTGTACAATGAAAGGCTTCATTCAGATCAATAAATGTAATCAATCTGCCCTCGAATATTACCTTTGAAATCAAACTGAAAATTGAAAGTAATAAATGGTCACCGGCGAAAATCAGCTGGTGAACAAGAAAATATTAATAACTGATAAGGTACACTAAAAATAGACTGTACCTATTTGAAATAAATACACTTGTTCAGATAAGTAGACCAAATCCACACTTTAAGGGGGTGGCCTCGGGGGTGGCTCTATGAATGTTTCTAAAAATATATACAATACACCTCAAAATGCCTAAAATACCTTCGTAAATAGCTCTATAAAAAAATCTTTTTGTAAACTTCGTACTCTCTACATGAATGGGGACATCCTGGATACATCCATTAAACTGAGACTCACTGACTCCTTAATACTCTCAAATATATCTTACTGTATTTCAGCCTATTGGCCTGCTTTATTACAAAGAGATAAAGCTAGCTTACAACGGCTTCAAAACGCATGCTTGCGTTTTTCCTTCAAAATTCGTAAATATGATCACATATCTGACTACTTCAATCGCTCTCATTGGCTTAATCTTGAGGAACGTTTCCAGTTACATCTTTTGACTCTTACTCATAAAACTGTTTTATGTGAACGGCCTGATTACTTGTTAAGTAAACTAGTCCGTAACTCGGATATTCATTCGCTTAATACTCGCCACAGAGGGTTGTTTAGTGTTCCCACTCATGCTACAGCATTGTTTCAGCGCTGCTTCACCTATAATGCCGTTAGGCTTTACAACAGCCTCCCCCCTCACCTTAGAGCCATAACAAGTCTTGTTTCGTTCAGGACAAAAATCAAACAACATTTAATGGACAGAAGGGACCGAATATTGAATTGAACATAGATGATTTTATTTTTATTTTTATTTTTATTTTTATTTTTATTTTTATTTTTATTTTTATTTTTATTTTTATTTTTATTTTTATTTTTATTTTTATTTTTATTTTTATTTTTATTTTTATTTTTATTTTTATTTTTATTTTTATTTTTATTTTTATTTTTATTTTTATTTTTATTTTTATTTTTATTTTTATTTTTATTTTTATTTTTATTTTTATTTTTATTTTTATTTTTATTTTTATTTTTATTTTTATTTTTATTTTTATTTTTATTTTTATTTTTATTTTTATTTTTATTTTTATTTTTATTTTTATTTTTATTTTTATTTTTATTTTTATTTTTATTTTTATTTTTATTTTTATTTTTATTTTTATTTTTATTTTTATTTTTATTTTTATTTTTATTTTTATTTTTATTTTTATTTTTATTTTTATTTTTATTTTTATTTTTATTTTTATTTTTATTTTTATTTTTATTTTTATTTTTATTTTTATTTTTATTTTTATTTTTATTTCTATTTCTATTTTTATATTTATATTTATATTTATATTTATATTTATATTTATGTTTATATTTATATTTATATTTATATTTATATTTATATTTATATTTATATTTATATTTATATTTATATTTATATTTATATTTATATTTATATTTATATTTATATTTATATTTATATTTATATTTATATTTATATTTATATTTATATTTATATTTATATTTATATTTATATTTATATTTATATTTATATTTATATTTATATTTATATTTATATTTATATTTATTTTTATTTTTATTTTTATGTATTGCTCATTTTTTAGGAGGTTGTATATGAGCAACCCTGTTGGATACCGCCTCCTGCTTAAAATTGTTTTGTTTTATAATTAGGTATTACCTGCATAAATAAAGACATTTTATTATTATTATTATTATTATTATTATTTATACCTGGTGTACAGTGAGCAGTGGAAATAATCAAATGGATTTAACTTTGAGTGTAATTATTGTGATTGACATATACTTAAAGGTAAGAATTTAATTGAAATTATAAGTCTGAAGGGTTAAAATAATAATAATAATAATAATAATAATAATAATAATGATAATCTTTTAGCAAAATAGGACTAAAGGTCCGCTGGTCTTATAATCCAGAGATACCCTGAAGCTGTTGGTAATTAAATGAAGCTCCAGCTCTCAATGAGATGGATAATCTCTATCAGATGATCAATTTAGAGGCTTGAATGGTTCCCAAAGACAGCACAACAATACTCAAACCTTATTAATATATACTGGGTGGGTCTAGTTGGTTCTTAGAAGAGTGAGAGGGCAACAAAGTCCTCAAAGTTCTTCGGGCTATCCACCAGGTCCAGGACTACTTGTCAGAAAAATAACCATGCAATATCTAAGTAAATTCAAGGTCTCTGTAAATGCTTAGCTTCCAGATAGGGTTGTATGTCACTTGGTTGGTAGGGTGTAGATACAGACAAAAAGGGGGACCATAAAGTATTAAAAAAATGCCTAAAACAATGAAAATTGCGTCAGGATTCTGAAGAATAAGGCATGTACGATTTATTTAAACATTTCTAGCAGTAAAACCTCAATTTAGTATTCAAAAGTAAGAAAATAAGGAACTAAGCAATGGAAATTGGCCTTTTTTTCACAAACTCGAAAACGTGGAACCTGGGTTTTAGGTTTTTCAGCCATAATTCGCCACTAGATCAGCAAAATAGTGCTTCGGTGCTATAATCAGAGCTAATAGCCACCTTTTAACGAAATATTTGAGCAAACCTTTCGAAAATCGGCAATAAAAAGCCACGAGAAAAGCAAAGCTGCTTCTTCTCTTACGAAAAATGTGGTTCTGTCACGAAAAATCGGTTTTTTTGGTATCTTCGAGCGTATATTTTGGCTCTGAGGAAAAAGTTAGGGACTTTTCGATTTGAGGGTTTATAGCTTCAAATTTTCGAGCCAAAAATCAATGCGACATCTATGAAACCAAAAAGGAAACGAGTTTAGAACTATTGTTGAATAAATCTTTCCTGACAATTTGACGTTCTTGATAATTTTTAATAATTTAAATTCCTTATTTTCAGATAAATGAATTGAAATGACGGATGGTGAAGATATAATTGTTTTAATTAATGAAGCACTGAACAAGGTAAGTATTTATTTAAGATTCAAAACAAAGGTACTTAACGGTTAATTTCATTTTAGGAGAGTTCGAGGTCCATGAGAGAAGATGTTCGGAGGTTCTTTAGTTTTTTAATTATTTTGTAACGACCTATTATTGTGACCCGTAACAAAGCATTTATCAGAGCGTAAGCTATTTTCAAAAAATCTGATAAGTTATAACAACTTTGCATGGGAATTAAATCCCTAAAAAATTTCAACAAAGATTTTAAATATGCATTTGTTGACTGCACAATCAAACGTGTCTTTGGAATCTTACGAGCATTATTTTCTTCTTCAGTTGTAAATTATTGACGATTTCTGGCCAAAAAAGTCGGTATTTCACAGTGGAGGTTCAGTGTTTGAAGACACTCTACAACATCTCTATATCGCCTATCAACAACAAACATATCCCCGTCTTGTATTCATTGTCTTATATTTTGAATGTCTTGTTCCATTTCACTATGCAGTATGGCCGCGTCATTATTCCTAACATCCGAAAAGTAAGGACCGTGAACGTCAATTATAAAGCCGTCGGGTGCTACGATTAGACCTGCTTTAAATAAATTATATCTTTGAGGTGAAAATGACTGTCTTTGGATTTGAAAGTGACTACTTTTTGGTGCTTTGAGGTAGGTGCAATCCGGATAGAGAATTGCTTGAGGTTGTTGGGATATTGGGTTATACAAAATGTTTAAAAATGAAGTAACATGGCGCTCAATGAACTGCTCACGGTTTCTTAATTCCTCACATTGAAAACCAAGATTATCCGGCACAAAGTTTTGCAATAAGGTAGTTCTGATAATTCTAATTGCCAAACTAACACCCTGTCTAGAAGTATAATTTAAAATGACTTCAATGGAATCGTCGGATAGTCCCTGTGTTAGTTTCATTAAAAAAGCTAATACATCTTTTTTAACTGGTGTTCGATTTCTATCATAAGCTAGCACTGGTTGACACGTATTAAAAAGATGTATAAATTGCTGTTTAGTTACATGTCAGTTACTTAAACTCATCTTCCTCGAAGTTTTCTTCACTTGAAAAAACGTCGGAATTATATTGTCTTAATTCAAGAAACCATTCATGATCTTCCCTGCTATTCATAAGCACATTCATAGGTAGTGTTATTATTTGTTATTATTTAAATGCTGTATCTGAACATTGCCTTTAGAACTTGAATGATTATTCCAACATGGTGTGTTATTGGGTATGAAAATATTAGTTTTGGCAAAGAAGTCAACACGAGCCTATAACGACAGTCTAGTTCTAACTTCATTGTTACACGTCAAAAGGAATCGCTTGAGGGTTTTCCGCTAACTCAATAGATCGATCTATACGTTGCAAACAATTAAAATAACCTATGCTATTTGCATTGATCTCTTGATGTGGAAGCTTATATCTCTCCCTAAAAAGAGTAGATATTTCTCTTCGTTGTGGGATATTTTCAGTTAAAATTCCTCTAAATATATGCCCAATAGCGTTGTAAATGTAACATCTAACCATGATCCTAAAATAAAAACTAAACTTCATTTCCTGTTTTTACCTAAGACGAAAAGAACAGGACCGGCTTGCAGCAATCTTGAAGCAAAAAGAAGACCGAAGACAGAAAGAAAAACTAGAGGAGCAGGAGCGGCTTTAGGAAAACATTAAATTTCAGCGTGAATGGATTCGAACCGTAATCTCTGAAAAACAAATTCGACTGGAGAAATTTCTGGAACTACAAAATGATAAATTCATGGATGCAATGGAAGAAGTACGCGAAGAAGTTGGGAGTGTTCGTCATGAAGTTCATCAGGAAGTTGGAAATGTTCATCATAAAGTTGGAATGTTCGCCAAAAATTGGATAGCATCCAAAAGAAGATCAAAAAATTGGAATGTTTCTTGAGATCAGCAAATCTCGCTCGCAACTGGTATTGAAGTTAAGCCACCATCACCAATCAACCTCGGAAGGTATGCTACAATTTACCAGGTAGAAGTTTGTGCCCTTGTTCTGTGTGTCAGAGAGCTAATTGATCGCTCCACCACAAAAAAAAAAAAACATATACATATATTGATTCAGATTGCCAGGCGGCACTCAAAGCCCTTGGCTCCTACGGGACTATCTCAAAACTGGTAAGGACCTGCATCGAGTCCCTTACAGTACTAGGCACCAATAACAGGGTAACCTTACTCTGGATGCTGGGGCATGGGGTGGTGACAGGCAATGAAAAAGCCGACGCCCTAGCTGAAAAGGGAACGGAACCGGCTTTATAGGACCGGAACCAGCTCTAAGCATCACAAAATCAAATGCTAAGGATACTATTCCCAGTTGGGCAAAAGTTAATATCCTATCTCACTGCAATAGCGCTGATGGTCTTACCCGAAATGTTTGGTATGGTTCAGCTTAATCAAGTTCTAAATGTAAATAACAGATTGTTGGATCTAGTACTTGCTAATTTTGATTGTTCTGTATTTAAAAATGACATGCCACTTGTTAAAGAAGATATTTATCACCCGTGTCTTGAAATAGAAGGTAACATAATTTTTAAGCAAATTACAAATTTTAAAATAAGCAGCAATCTGTCAAGGGAATATAATTTCAGAAAAGACAATTTTCCTTTACTATACAGCCTCATTCTCGATTCTGACTGGACTCCAGTACTTAATTCAGGCAACGTCAATTCTGCCTGTAAGCAGCTCTATCTGATTCTTGATAACATCTTCGACATTTGTGTTCCACGAAAAGTTAAACGACATAGAAGATTCCCAAATTATTATACTCGGGAATTAATAAGTAACATACTTAAAAAAGAGAAAGCTCTTGAGGATTTAAAAAAATACAAAACTACTTTTTATCATGAAAAATATAAGTCGTTGAGGCTGCGGGTTAAGGGTCAGATACGGAATGACTACAAGACTTTTTTACTTAATTCGGAACGAAATATTAGTAATGATCCATCCAACTTTTGGGCTTTTATATCTAGTAAAAGGGGCCAATCTAGAATTCCGGGCATGGTTAGGGATGCTGGCAACATCGTTTTTGATAACCCTCAAGATATTGTTGATTCATTCGCGAGATTTTTCCACAGTGTCTATGTTGATTCAACTAATGCAAATATAAACCCCAACTTTAATAATGCTCCTTACATAGATATATCAGAGATCTATGATCATGACGTAATTGCAGCAAGCAAAAAACTAAAGGACAAGTGGACATCTGGTGTTGACGGCATACCGAGTTTTCTGGTTAAGGATTGTGTCTATGCATTGGCTGATACTTTAACTTATATTTACAATCTAATTTTGTCCACGAATCAATTCCCAAAGATCTGGAAAACTGCTCGCGTCACTCCTATTCTAAAGAAGGGTGATACTGGTCTTGTCACAAATTACCGGCCGATTTCTTTACTCTGCAACTTCTCTAAGATATTTGAAATCATTTTATATAACTATTTATTTAATAATGTCAGGAATGTAATTTCGATCGATCAGCATGGATTTGTTAATGCCATAGGTCATGCATGACTAATCAGAAAACGTATGTAAAACGCTTGATTCTCTAGGTCAGGTGGACGTGATATATACAGACTTTCAGAAGGCCTTTGACCGTATAGATCATTGTGTGTTGCTGAACAAGTTACAGGGATTTGGGCTTTCTGAACGGCTCACCAAAGTGTTTAGGTCATACTTGTTGGGTCGTACTCAGTTTGTAGAAGTTGAGGGTTTCAAATCACAGGCTTCTGTTGCAACGTCTGGAGTCCCACAGGGCTCTAATCTGGGCCCGCTTCTATTCAATATGTTTATAAAGGATCTTCTGAGTGCGATCACATGTAATAAGCTGGCTTACGCCGATGACTTGAAGCTTTATCACAATATAAGCAATACCGATGACTGTGTTTTTCTTCAGGACAATTTGAATACTTTGAGTCGTTGGTGTATTGATAATAATTTAGGCCTTAATTTGTCAAAGTGCAACATTATCAGTTTTTCTCGATTAAGGACACCACTTGTGTATGCTTACACTATTGACGGAACTGCTTTGGACCGACTTGATCAGATAGCGGATCTTGGAATCATATTTGATGCTAAATTCACTTTCGTTCCTCAATTAGACAACCTCACACGGTCGGCCAATCGCATTCTAGGATTTATAATCAGAAACTCTCGAGACTTTAGAAACGAATCGACTATTAAATTATTATATTACTGCTTTGTACGTTCAAAACTAGATTATGGGGGCATCATTTGGAACCCTACTTACGCATGTCATGTGAGCTCGGTGGAGTCGATTCAGCGTAGGTTCCTGAAATATTTTGTTTTTAAGTGTGACGGGGTGTATCCGGAGAGAGGATGTGATAACAGGGTTTTGCTCACACGTTTTGACGAGTTATCCTTATTTATTAGACGAAAGATGTTATTGATTCAATTTTTCTTTAATTTGTGCCACAATATAATTGATTGTCCTTTCCTTTTGTCTAATATTAGCA
Organism: Ceutorhynchus assimilis; assembly: GCA_917834065.1. Classification (NCBI taxonomy): domain Eukaryota; kingdom Metazoa; phylum Arthropoda; class Insecta; order Coleoptera; family Curculionidae; genus Ceutorhynchus; species Ceutorhynchus assimilis. Next base: position 76,197,021 of record OU892277.1, read on the forward strand.
TTCTGGTACCTCGTTTGAATGCCAGACGCTCACTAACCTTCTTTCTCGATACTCCCCGGACAAATGTGTTATTCCAGTCACCATTATGCATGATGTGTTATACTTTTAACGGCATCTGTGATATCTGCGATATTTATAACAGCCCTATTAGTTTAATTGTTGAAGAGTTAGTGAGAACACATACCTAACTCTACTACAGAGGCAACCTTTTTATACCTTTTTTTTTTCTCTTCTCTCTAATTTAATTTTTAATTTAATTTTAGTTAATTTTTCCTTTTTTGTTATTTTGCAATTAATATTGATTTTCTTGTAATTGGGCTTCTGGCCTGTTGGAAATAAAGACGAAACATCAGAGCATAGCGCATGTGCCTCCCCAGCACTGGAGATGAAAATGCTGGCGATCTTCGGATACGCCCAGCTGGAACCAAACGACTTCAGGTAAGTCTTGCCGTTCACAACCATAGACTTTATCAAGAGCTGTGGCTTGTACAACAAACTATATGATTGTTAGAGGTATGAGGTACGAGACACAATAGTCCCAGTGAGGGTCGCAGTGAAGTGCTGGAAAATCGGCACAATCATTTTTAACCTAAACCTAAAACCTGAGCCACCGGCATGACGGATATACATCGTGGGCCAAGTACTGTGAACCGAAAATTACCAAGGGACAATTTCTCACACCAAATCCCATTGTTAGTGATGTCGATGACTAAAGGCAATAAAACCCAGGGTAGCTCTGTGAAAGGGACAGTATGAAATATACGTTTGTTACAATTAGATCTTGTGTCGATTATTCTCTAAATTTTGAAAACAGGATCCTTTACAGTGCAGAAGTCAATTCGAGACTGTTGCAATGACTAATGGCTGGACCTTCGATGACATCGCTACAGGCTTGATTGTAGCATTGCGTGGCCTTGTCTTAGACCTACCAGAGACTCTTTTACCAGCTTCTCAACAAAAATATGGTGTGCTTGTCGATGCGTTAGAGCTTCGTTATGAAGATCAACACCGAAGGCAGCTTTCCAGGTACAACTAAGAACAAGGCAACCAAAGGCTGCAAAAAGCCGACAAGAATTTTAAATCGACAGCCACCGTCGGGTTTATTTTGCCTATTCGGGAGCAGCAACAGAAATGCGAAAGGGTTTCAGAAGCAATCAACTGGGAACAGGACCACGTAGTCATTCGTCTAGTATCCATGACGTCAATTTAAGGAAAGAAGAGCAATCCATACATGAGGGTAGACGTGGGAAATCGGGAAGGTCGAGCGGTCTAAGGCAATGCGTTCAGGTCGCGGTCCACTTAGGCATAGAGATGTTAGGAAAGAGAAAATATAGTCATTATGGATCTGAGTGGAGACATAGACAAAGAAGAGGATGTGGTGCTCCTTGGTAGTCGGATCGGGATGATCTGATTTGAGGGGGAGGTAGTGTTATGGAAATGCATCGACATCGCGGCGCCGGGATTGCAAGAAATTGAATTAGTCAATTGTTTACGTCGGGCAGTGCGCTTTTTTCTGGAATTCAAATATATTCGTCATGTTTTGTCTAGCTTAATCCCGAGTGCAATTAAGCTGTATAAGAAAAGCATAGGAATAATTTGAGTCAGCTTTAATTCGATATTTGTCGAGTATGTTTCGATAAGTGATAAGTGAATTCTATGAAGTCAATTAATTTAATAAAAGTTGTTACTGTTTGTGAAGTGAGTCTTAGTGAACCCGGAATCCGTAACTTCATATGGATAGTTCCTTTATGTATAAATCATTTATAACCCCATTTTATATAGGGTTATCCATTTTGTGCTTGAGAAAGTACACGCGTGACATTTGATAGCGGTCAAGGACACAACATGTTAACAAAACAGATAGTTGTTTAGTTGAATGGTTGCCATTTTAGAATATGGATCGTTTTACCACCGCAGACGAGACTACAAGTCACACAACACGAGATAATCGGGCTTTGTTACGAGAAAAGTTTCAAGGATGAGTAATTTTGAGATTGGCTGATTTGAATTTGCCAACACGGTTTTGTGATCTAACACCGTTGGACTTCTTCTTGTGAGGATATGTGAAAGATTGTGTTTATGCCAACAACCTTCTAACGATTGACGCGTTGAAAGACAATATTCGTCAAGTTATGACTGGGATATTGCCTGAAAGGTGCCAAAAATTGCCAAAATTACCCCAACAGGATTGAGTCCTGTAGGAGGTCCGGTGGGGGATATTTAAATCATATTATAATTCACACATAATGGCAATAACCACACTTTATAATGCAATAAAAACTTTATCGCAATCTCAATTTTTATCAAGGTGAACTTGAACAACCCTATATCTTGTGATAAAGGTTTTGAAGTTGAAATTTTGCGGCAGCTTTCAAGAAAATGTTTAAGTCGGATACCTTAAAAAAAGTCATTATTACATGATATTTTGTTCTTATATCTTTTAAACGTAAAAGTATTAAAAAACCTTGAATTCCGCCCTGAGGTAAATAGCAATGATATTTCGAGAGAAGATTTCATGTTTTGGGTGTCCTCCTCGGACATTGTTTACTTTTAAACAGATGGTGTACAAAATTTAGGATAGATTGAATAAAACAAAATACCTATTTAAAGAGGGAACCTCGGTTGAAGCAAACTGGTTTACAAAATACTAAAGTGAAATTAATTATATCAGAGAAATGGTTCCTGGTTTCAAGGTCACTGATCAATACTATAGGGAAGCTCCATGATAGCGCTTACAACCGATAAAAGTTTAAAAATTTAAAAAAACTTTTGAAATTAATGGTAGAGAGCGATAGCCAACTATTTAATTTTATGAATGAAAATCGATTTGGTTTAATTCCAATATAAATTTAGGCTTATATGAATAAATATTTTATACAAGCTAATACTTCCAGACACAAACCCTGTCTTATGATAACATTACTATTGCGTATCCTACTCACCGTTCCAATATACTCAACATGGCAGCTGTTTGGTGTTCCAAAGATGGCGCTAACTGTAACTGTAAAGACGACTGCGAAGCCCGTCTCTCTAGCCCGGAGTTATCGGCATTCCAAGCTATCACTGGGATTCCTAAGTAGCCTGCCAGTTGTAAAAAATACTGGGCGGATGCGGTACTTCTTCCATATTGTTCGTAATTCATAAGATACAGGATGGCAGAGACATTGAAGTTGAGGAATTCTTTACACAGGGATTTGAGGATAGCTGAAACAAAGGCATCATTTTAAGCTAGCGGTTTTCAAATTTTGAGGCGCGGAGATATTAACAAATATTTTTGGCAAACATAATGAGCAAAATGAAAGCATTGGCAACTTGGAAAAAATGTCACTATGAGTTTTTCACAACAGAAAAAAATATTTCCTTTTATAATTATTTAAATTTATTTTTGTATCAAAACTGTTGGGAATAAGAAATTGTAGACAACAATCGAAAAAAATAATATTTTTAACAAACCTTATATGTTATTTCACTGCACGACGGAAGGTGACGTCCAACATCAACATTTTTTGTAACAAGGATTATACTCACACAAAATAAAATATAATGGAAGGACCCTTCGAAGCTATACCTAGTTCAACATCTTATAGTATGCAGGCCAAGGGTCCATTTTTTAATTCTGCTTAACGCCATATTTATTTTAAGATCAATTTGGAAACAAAGCGGTCAAGATGTAGCTGAGGGGAGCAGTATAAAACCAGACCACGGTACACTCGTATAAAAACGCCGTCTGTGCTTACCTGAATTTATATTTTGTCCTTGGTCTTGTTATTTTGAATAATAAAATAATTATATTGTATTTACATTAAGTGAATTGATTATAGTGCACTCTGGAAACATGTTGTGCGCATCTTTATTATCTGGAGTTATCATTACCCTTCTAACACTAGGAAAATAAATTGAGTAATACCTGACATCAAGCATCAAAAAATACACCTGATGTGGACCAAAAAGAAAGGACCGGGCTCAGAAAATCTGGAAGAACATCAGGACAACAAAAACCAAGGATACTATTACTACAATAACAACCCCAGCAATTAGAAGAGTATTTTTAAGAATTGTTGACAGAACAACGGAACGAGTTTAAAGGAGGAGGAGAAGAGACACAAAACATAAAAACCACAGTCAAACCAATTACAGCTATAAAGGAAGAAATTAAAAAATAGTCTTGCTTCTTGAAAGTATTGTTGGGAAATACCTAATCAGGAAAACTAGAAAATGTGGTGAAGCCTTCAGTAAGTAAACTAGATGTTTCAAAACCCAAAGATAAACAACAGTTAGAGTCGTATTTTGGGGTTGTTAGATTATATTTCAAAATATATTCCTAGGCTAGGAAATAAAAATGGTCCGTTATATAAACCTTTGAGGAAAGATATTCCCTGGCTTTTGAATAAAAAAGCTGATGATTGTTTCGAGGACATCCTTATCTAGTTTGATGACTATTAATCCAGATTTTTTCATAATTCTGTCGTGTGATGCATCAAATAATGGCGTGGGTGCGCTTTTAGCACATGCTCTTCCAGATGGGACTGGAAGATCTGTTATGTATCTATTATCTATACGTCAGAGACATAAACTATATCTGAACAGAAATATAGCCAACTTTATGAGAAGGCATTATCGGTTATTTTTAATGTTAGATTAGATTAGATGTTAAAACCAAAATCCAAAACTAAAATGTCGATGTTAAAACATAGGTACTTTGGAAAGAAAAAATATGAGTTCTTCTAAATATATGAATTTTGAAGAGGGTGGAAAGCTTAATGTAAAAAAATGATAGTGGTGAAAAGCGCATAAGTAGAGTTATTTCTTGGTAAGTTTCTCAATGTGACCATGAAATCTAAGCTTATCATCTATGCGTATTCCTAAAAGTTTACTTACACCCACATTATCAGTTTCTACAGTGTCAAGTTATACATTACTTTTATTACATTTGGAAGACAGAATATTGGTAAAAGTCACATTAAAATTTAGCAAATTACTATCACACCACACTTTGATCATTTTTAAGTCGTTAGTTATGGTGGAATACAAGTTTGAATTCTCTGGACTGTGCCAAAGGATAGTAGTGTCATCAGCAAACTGATTTGGCTCGGACATGTACAAAGTATGGCAGATACCAGAATACCCAAGCAAATCATTGAGTGGAAACCAGGGCGAAAAGGAGACGCGGCAGATCGAGAAGAAGCTGGAGATGTAAAGGAAACGAGGGAAAGAGGGACAAAGGCTTGGAAAAGGATGCCCTGCATTCATAGGGATCGTTCAGGATCGGGAATCGGATGACATAGAACCTTATAGGCGGATAATTATATGTATATACAGGGTGGCCTATCGAAAACAGTCCAGCAAGGTTCACGGCTTTGCAAGTGAAAATTTAAAAAAACCCTCGGACCCGTAAACTTTTGTTTTCAGGAGGACACGTTTCACTATTAATTCCAACCCTGTAACCTCAACCCCCTAGCGGGGTCGGCTACCACCCCTATTTTTTCAAATGGGAAGTGGTATGTTGTGATACACATATATCGAAAGGGCATCAAATTCTCTTTAAAATGCCGCTTCGTTTTTTAAATTTCAGCAACGCGCCGTCGAGAAATTGGTTTCAATACTTTTAGAAGATTAAAAGATCTGCGAAGAATTACGGAACCGCATTACTAATGAATGTCAACAAATTACACCAGATATTCTTCACAATGTGCGAGAATACTTTGAACAGTTCTTGTACTATTGTATGGATGTGAATGGCGGATATTTTCAACATTTGGTAAGATAACAGGTAAAGTACTAGTACTAGGTACCTACCTGAGGTACTTACTTAATAAAATTATATTTTTTAAAACGCAATTTCTCGATGGCGCGTTTCTCCAATTCAAAAAACTAAGCGGCATTTTAAAGAGAATTTCATGCCCTTCCCGTTTGGAAAAATAAGGCTAGTAGCGGACCCCGCTAGGGGGTTGAGGTTACAGGGATGAAATGAATACCGAAACGTGTCCCCCTGAAAACAAAAGTTTACGGGTCCGAGGATTTTTTTAATTTCTACGTACAAAGCCGTAAACCTTGCTGGAGGGTTTTCGATGGGCCACCATGTATACAATAGGGACAAAAATTGAAAGTTCTTGAGATGTTAATTGTGGCCTTGCAGTTATTTATTCGCCCTATGGAAACTGTATTCTAAATTCAGGTACCTACTTGAAAAATTGCAGACGCTTTCAATTTCATAATAATAGCAATAGATCCAGCAAAAACTTTATCGGATCGACTTTCCTGCCTGTTTAACCTCCAGCAGTAATTTCCGCTTTCCCTAAAACTCGAAACTGGGGGAACTATTTGATATAAAGTTTCGAGGAAAAGATTAATATTAACAGGAAATTGACAGTTTTCTTTTGTTATGCTATACTCACTGTAGAAACGTGCCCATCATATAAATCATATGCATCTTATTTTATTAGACTTTCATTGGGGCGCTCGGATATATTTTTTGACGAAATAAAATTTTAATAATGTACAGGGTGAGTAACCATATTTTGGCACCCATCTGCAGCCGTAATTACAGGTGATAGGTAAAACGTGTAAATACAAAAGTTTTAGGATTTTATCTGAACGGCCAGAATTTTTAATTAGATTGAAAAAATGAGCAACACAAATATATCAATGTTCACTTTTTTTAAATGGAATGCACTTCATTTTCTTTCAAATTCTTGAAGTTCTCGTTTTTCTGATTCAGATTATATAATATGTTAATGTTTCTTCCAATAGTTTTGGAAATATCTGGAGTTTAGTTATTCAAAAACCTATTCAGGTGGGTATCAAAATGTTTTGTGACAGGTGACAGGTAAATTAAGGTGAATATGTTCAAAAAACTACTGTCTTTGCATAGCTAAACCCCAGATATTTCCAAAACTATTGAAAGAAAATAAAGGGCATTCCATTTGAAAAAAGTGAACATCGACATATTTTTTTACTTTGCGTTGCTCATTTGTTCAATCTAATTAGAAATTCTGGCGGTTCAGATAAAATGCTAAACTTTTGGATTCACACCTTTTACCTATCAGGTGTAATTACGGCTACAGGTGGGTGTCAAAATATGGTGACTCACCCTGTACATTATTGCATGAATATAAGTGTCACACTCTAAATCCATTTTTTTGATTATTTATTTATAGCCTCTCTCACCTTACGGATATAGCTAGGAGGGATGGAGGTTTAAACAAACAGACAATACAACTTTTGTGAAGTCCGCCTTACGAGTCTAGCACTACGACGTCTGAAGAGCAAGGGGACATAACGCCATTCATTTCGAGCTTTATGCTGCCTGTCATAGCCAAGCGCGCAACGTTTTTGAATATTACTTTTTCCTTTTAAATGTAGGTTTGCAATATAAATAAATATTAAGGTATTTTTTATTGGAAGTCAAATAGGCAATATTGCAATTTTTTAATCCGCATTCTTTCCATAGTGCTAGACTCGTGAGGCGAACTTTACCAGTCGAACGCCTAGAACTATCGGGTGGTCCTTTATGTGCCGATCATACGTCCGATAATAATCAAGCGAGAACATTGTCATGTAGGTTGGCAGGCTAGCATGGTTAGGTATATTGTTCTCCTTGTCACTGTTAATTTTGTGGCATTCATAAGCACATAGTTGCATTTCTCAGTTAATTTACCTTTATGAGGTAAAACATCAAAACAAAGTCAAAGTCAAATAATGCTTTATTCTTCTACAACATCAAAAGTTTTCAACAAAATCTCTTAAAAGAAAAAGAAAAGGAATGCCAGATAATTGAAGAACAAACAAAACTAAAAACTAATAACAGGGATAAAATTTTGGTAATTACAAGTAATAATAAAAGAACTTTCCAAAATAAAAAAAAAAATAAAACAGTTTTCAAAATAGCATACATAACCATAAAAAAATATTAACAAGCATTCATAATAAAACATATCGAACAAAATATATGTGTATATAAACATTCACATTACAAAGAGACGTGCTGTAGACAGAGGCATACAACAGTCCTAACACAAGTAGCTTTAGACAGCGGTAGAATAGTAAAGACAAGCCTTGGAGCAAGCAATAATGTAGCATTACTCGCCAAATCTAGGCTTTGACTTATAGTGGATTTTAAAAGAAATACGTAGCAGAATGATAGGCGTTTCTAATGATCAGCCTCTTCATCTGCATTTTGAATATGCTGGGGAATGCCGCATTTTTAATATCAAGGGTAAGGTTATAACGTACTTATTTTGGCAATTGCCTAATTATACTGCTACGGCTAGTCAGCTTCAGTTCGGAGGCCATGGGTCTATGGGTTCCTTGTATGCATCTTACCTTTGGGCGCCACCAAATTAATTGCGACTTAACTAGGAAGATTACTTATTGATGTTATATCAAAACCTGTGCAATTGGAGAGCTTATCAATAAAACATCTAATTAGGTACAATAATGTATCTGGCTTCTTTATTAAAAAATAATAACAATAATGAATAGGGATAGCCAGGACGTTGTTAAAAATGTGTATACATTAGGGCTTGTACCAATTTATAAATATTTGATTATAAAAAATGAATGTAAATAACGCATATATAAATATGAATTTTAAGTAAACATGACTAAAAACCTTTTGGTATTTACACTTGTGAGTGATACGAAAAATACAGTATGGTTTACACTTTACCAACAGGCAAATTAAACACAGAAAGATGAAAGTTATTGTTAGGGCAACCTCAGGGTAAAATTCTAGAATTTTATTTAAGGGGCACTTACCGAACCTAATTCAGTATCAAGTGATTTACATAGGATTTGCCTATATAGTAAAAGGTGTAACTTACATGTGATACAAGTGTTTGTTATCTTCAAATGTATGTGTAAATCCAGAAGTTCCAAAAGTGAGGTTATCTACATGTTTGGTCTCACTGTAGATAGACAATGGTATGGTAAGTGAGTCATGAGTCCTATCCACGTGGTATCTGTTTAACGTAGAACTCAATGTGGTTCTAGCAGAGCGGTACCAAGAGGGTTGCTGAAGGAAGGCTACCAAAGCACAACTAAGAGCAATCTAGATCTAATCTAGAATCTCTTTAATTACAGCCTAGGAGCTGTCTAGATATAGCCTAGAGTCTTCTAAGTATAACCTGGCACTAGGACCCTATAACGATGTTCGTATAAAAAAAACAAATCGAGACCCTAATATTAGAAATAATCTTACCTCAAATTGAGGGATACTCTAGACCAAAGGTGAAGTCTTAAACTTCCAAAAGCTGCTCGGAACAGTCCTATTGAAAAAAAGGAACACGTGTTGTAGGTTAATATTTCCTGAAGAAAATCTCAAAACTTACCGAAACAAAATCCAAAATGACCAAGGGACAACTTTAGACAATTATCAACAAGAAATTAGTCTGAAACTCGAGCTCCCCGGCACAAAATTCCAAAAAGTCTCGCCCAAAATCAATTAGGGCCGAGACCAACATTTCGGTATCAAGTCTCAAGATCAAAAGGGAAGATTCTTCCTTCTGGATTTCCGAAGAAGGCTTCCATTTGTCAAACTTCTAATTTTGACATTGATGAAAATTATAGAAAAGGTGTGTTCAATTTGATCCCAAAAATTCTTTTTGAAAAGTGGGTTGTGTAAAAAATGGCTGGTGAATGTTGAAAAATGCCTATAGAACATATATCAAAAACGCCTAGACAAGACAGCTGTTCAATGACATGATCGAAGTGAAAAATCAAAAGAAGTAAACAACAATTGATCATAACCTCAGATTATTTATTAATTGGATTTGCAAACAGAGATGATGAAAAAATCTCTCCTTTATATAAGACTCTAATCAATAACAGCGGGCCCTGCCGTACTGAATCAAACCTTCCTAGATCAATTAACCAAACTTGCAAACCTGAGCTAAAAAAAACTTTCAGTAGAAGGCAGTACTCAAGGTAATAAAATCTGGGCACAGAAAAGATAGTTGTTCATTAATTTATTTTTTTATAGTTCTATATAGAATCATATCTACTAGAGCAAAACACAGTAACATATTAAACAAGAAATTGAAAATGCTACAAGGTGGTTGAAGATATTAACACTCTCATAAAAGACGGACCTTCGTGTTAAAGCAGGAGTAGGTCGGGAAAGACGCAAGATCCTGTGATTCCTGCTTTTATGTTGGGGGTTCCTCGCGATGAATCCTGATTGGCACTTAAAGGCGATTCAAGTGGTTTCAAGGATGTTTAAACATGGGAGAGTTAATATTCTCTCCCAAAGTACCGGACAGTCATCTTTTGGAAAATACACAGCATTTGAAGCACGTAACTATTTTCATTTCCCCAGAAAGCATTATCATACCGAAGATGGTATCAAGAGAGTGAAAAAAAAAACATCCTGCCAATCCTCGGGCCAAGCTCGAGGACACTAATCTTAACAGCAAAACAACCATAATAGTCCAGGAGCTGGCGTCGAAAATATGCAAGAGTTTTCGCAAGGCTCATATTTTCAGAATGAGTAGTATTTTAGTGCTACAAAGCTAGGCTACAGTCAGCAGTTCCAGTTCCGGGACACCTGGCGCTGAGATGGGCGCAAAGGTGTATTTTTAATCAACACCTCGCAACAGTTTTCGCAAAGCTGAAAATTTGCAAAGAGCATGCGAATATAATGTAGAACCATAATTTAACAGTCAGACAAAGAAATACGGGGACACGTAGAGTCAGCGCGACTTTGAAGTGGTCAAAAAAATGACGTCACCGAAAGTGTTTTCGCATGGCTGAAATTTGGCAAGGTAATAGTAAAAACAATATATTTATTGAAAAAAACAGTCAGACACTTCTATGTCGGGACCCCGCCAGTCAGCAGTCGATTAAAGTGATATAGGTGGTAGCGCGCGTCAATAGGCATATAACCATGTCGAATAATAATTTCACCAAAAGTGTTTTCGCATAGCTGAAATTTGGCAAGGTAATAGTAAAAACAATATATTTATTGAAAAAAACAGTCAGACACTTCTATGTCGGGACCCCGCCAGTCAGCAGTCGATTAGAGTGATATAGGTGGTAGCGCGCGTCAATAGGCGTATATGCATGTCAAATAATAATTTCACCAAAAGTGTTTTCGCATAGCTGAAATTTGGCAAGGTAATAGTAAAAACAATATATTTATTGAAAAAAACAGTCAGACACTTCTATGTCGGGACCCCGCCAGTCAGCAGTCGATTAGAGTGATATAGGTGGTAGTGCGCGTCAATAGGCATATATCCATGTCGAATAATAATTTCACCAAAAGTGTTTTCGCATAGCTGAAATTTGGCAAGGTAATAGTAAAAACAATATATTTATTGAAGAAAACAGTCAGACACTTCTATGTTGGGACTCCCTCAGTCAGCAGTCGATTAAAGTGATATAGGTGGTAGCGCGCGTCAATAGAATTTTACTCTATATATATCCATTTCGATGAATAATTTTATTTCTATAATTTAAATTATTTGGAATCGGAAACGGTAAAATACATTTTTTTTTCTCTTAATGAGTAAGTGTAAACCTGTAAGTTGCAAGCGTAAGCGCGTATACTTGAATAAGGCGTATATGCATTCGAATTCGGAAACTTCATTATGGTACTGTTAGGTCGAGATTAGGGGAAGGGAAGCGGCAGATGTGATTAGAATTTTTTTTTTGTATTTTATAAAATCGGCGACGATTATAAGTATTTAATGAAACTTACTATAGGTATACTATCACAGTACTGCTGATTAAATGGTCAAGTAATATTTATACGAATCGGGCTTTTTTCTAACCGCAAACTTTTTAACTGCATGTACAATTTTATTTTACCGTTTCCGATTCCAAATAATTTAAATTATAAAAATAAAATTATTCATCGAAATGGATATTATATATAGAGTAAAATTCTATTCTATTCTATTCATTTTAATCGACTGCTGACTGAGGGAGTCCCGACATAGGAGTGTCTGACTGTTTTTTTCAATAAATATATTGTTTTTACTATTACCTTGCCAAATTTCAGCTATGCGAAAACACTTTTGGTGAAATTATTATTCGACATGGATATATGCCTATTGACGCGCGCTACCACCTATATCACTCTAATCGACTGCTGACTGGCGGGGTCTCGACATAGAAGTGTCTGACTGTTTTTTTCAATAAATATATTGTTTTTACTATTACCTTGCCAAATTTCAGCTATGCGAAAACGCTTTTGGTGAAATTATTATTCGACATGGATATATGCCTATTGACGCGCGCTACCACCTATATCACTCTAATCGACTGCTGACTGGCGGGGTCTCGACATAGAAGTGTCTGACTGTTTTTTTCAATAAATATATTGTTTTTACTATTACCTTGCCAAATTTCAGCTATGCGAAAACGCTTTTGGTGAAATTATTTTTCGACATGGATATATGCCTATTGACGCGCGCTACCACCTATATCACTCTAATCGACTGCTGACTGGCGGGGTTCCGACATAGAAGTGTCTGACTGTTTTTTTCAATAAATATATTGTTTTTACTATTACCTTGCCAAATTTCAGCTATGCGAAACCACTTTTGGTGAAATTATTATTCGACATGCATATATGCCTATTGACGCGCGCTACCACCTATATCACTCTAATCGACTGCTGACTGGCGGGGGTCCCGACATAGAAGTGTCTGACTGTTTTTTTCAATAAATATATTGTTTTTACTATTACCTTGCCAAATTTCAGCCATGCGAAAACACTTTCGGTGACATCATTTTTTTGACCACTTCAAAGTCGCGCTGACTCTACGTGTCCCCGTATTTCTTTGTCTGACTGTTAAATTATGGTTCTACATTATATTCGCATGCTCTTTGCTAATTTTCAGCTTTGCGAAAACTGTTGCGAGGTGTTGATTAAAAATACACCTTTGCACGCATCTCAGCGCCAGGTGTCCCGGAACTGGAACTGCTGACTGTAGCCTAGCTTTGTAGTACTAAAATGCTACTCATTCTGAAAATATGAGCCTTGCGAAAACTCTTGCATATTTTCGACGCCAGCTCCCCGACTATAAACTATATGGGCAAGAGAATTTATAGGTGTGTGTGGGTATTGGGGTTCACAATCACACTTGGAATTATTCGAATCTCATTAATAATACTTTCAATTAAATGATTTACTGTGGACAGCTCACGAACCAGCTGCTACCACCTGGCGAATAACTGACTTCCCGCGGCGTTGCCACATAGAGTCTATGAAATTGAACAATAGATCATGGCTTACTTCAGCTGTCCGTGTATGAAAATTCTAAGAAATTTGCTGTCAGGTTTGAACTCAACTGGAGCACTACATGTATATAAAAATATCTGCAAGTTTACCCTTAAAACATACTGGCATTGTCTTTGTCAGATTCAATGTCAATAGGTTAGAGCATCAAGTCTTTACACTCTGGAGGTTCTCCAAAATGACTTTACGGAGGAAAACGGGGTCCGGAGCCTGCCACATTATTGTGGTATCATCGTCGAATATGGTGAATTTTACACGAATCTGTAGATAAGCGAGATCATTTATGTAGAGTAAAAATAGGACCGCACCCAGAACCTTACCCTGTGGCACTCTCCATTCAATTTGTTGGTTGTTGAAGCACTTAGATCCTTTCGAAACGCGTTGTCATCGACCGAGCAGGAATGATGGGAACCAGCATAAAGAAACTCCGCTAAAACCGTAGGGGTGAAGTTTCCGCAGCAGAATTTCATGACTAACACAGTCAAAAGCCTTCGATAGCTCACAAAAAACTGCCACTGAGACTCCAACGTCATTAATATGTGACGTATGTAAAAATCATACATTAGATAGTAAAGTCCGCGTCGGTAGGAAAGAGTACGGTGACGACACGGAAAGCTGCGCGAAGCGGGTCGGATCTCTCTCCCTCGTCTATCTCTCGCTGTCTGCCGTGACCTCGGACGTGAGCTGAAACCAGCAGCGGGGTATCTTTTTAGACAAAACTTGGATAGAAAATAAACTAAAAAAATATGCCTGCTGGCCGTACGACAATGAACCACGTGCTTGGCGTTCGGCAGCAGCACCGAACAATACGATATTTCGGTTAGTCTTCAAAATTGGGTTTGTGCGCATTTGACGTCACCGTCTTTACTCTTGACGCGGACTCTATACAGCATCATTTGTATGGTGCCTTCACGAAAGCCAAACTGATACTTGATGAGGATCCTATTAGCCTCGACGAAGAGAAGCATACGTGTCTTTACAAGCTTCTCTGTAATCTTGAACAAGGTAGATAAGAGTGAGATTGGCCGGAAGTTTAGAGGATTATCCAGATTTCCTCAATTATGGATCGGAATAACATTCGCTGTACTTGAAAAAATTTCAGTCTCCCAAGACCTATTAACTGCTCCCACCAGAACCAACAACACCCAATCAGGCAAGTTGAGAAAAAAAATTGCGGAAAGGCCTTCCTCTCCTGAACTTTGTTCATTTTTTATTGATCGTAGGGTGTTCCGGGAAGAATAAAAATAAATTTGGAATATTTATATTTGACAAGCAGTCAATTGGATCCACCATACGCTGCAGGCTTCGTTGAAGGTTACCCGCTATATTGCAATCAACTTCTATTGCATTGCATCCGGAGGAGCAGAAGGAGTGGAAACAGGGCAATGGGTATTTTTTTGACGTATATCGGTAACAATATTCCCTTGCCTTTTTTGACAAATATAAATTGACTGGAACAAATCAATGACGTAAAAAACGTTCGTCGGCTTCTAAACCAGAAGCCATTCATATTAAATTGTCAAAAAAATTGAATGTAGCACATGAATTAATCTACGACAACTCTTTTTTTTTCAAGTTATGACGTCTTCGATGTCGAAAGTATGAAACCTCGTGAAACAAAGTGTATATTATCAACTTATTTCGTTTCCTAGGTACAGGTAGCACAGGTAACTACAAGTCAAAATACAATACAATATTCTATGATAAAAGTTTAACTGATTTTTTGTAATTAAGTAACGAAATGTCATCTTTTTGACATTGATTTTAGTTGTCTAATGTGGTTCATTTTGACACAAACGCAAAATAAGCAGTGTGTTCTAATACAGTGTTGAAATGAGATCTAATTTCATCACTGAGTGTTGAAATGGGATTTAGAGTGCGTTCCGTGTCAGTGTTAAAATCTATATATATAAAAATTAATGCCACTTTTCGTTGTAATTTTATAACTCAAGAACGGGCTCACCTAGCCAAACCAAATGTTTAGGCTTTGTTCGGACTATTTATTAGATGGTTTATGTGAAGTTTGCACAAAATCGGTCGAGCGGTTCTTCATTTATGACATTTTTTGTAATAAATGAATTATTCAATAAATGGAGCATCATTTTGTTAATGGGGATTTTGCTGTCAAATTGAAACTTTTTTCAGCGTTGACAGTACCAGCATGTTGTTATGTCATTAATGTGGTAATGTCATTACTTATTTTATTTATTTATGAAAAAAATTTACTAAGCCCGCATACGGCGCCATCTCTTATAACCGATACCATTTATTTTGTATTTTGTATACCGCGCCATCTCTGATACCTGGAACGAAGCTCGGCATTGCAGATACAGTAGAACAATGCTGCTCAGGAACTGGAGCTATTTCGAACAGAACTATTCCACTATTCCGATCAGAGAGAGTCGTTCAGAAAGAGTAGATCAGATAGAGTAGTGCAGATAGAGTAGAACAGATGGAGTAGTGCCGCGCATGCAGTGCAGATAGAGTGAAACAGGGCTGCGCTAGAGATTTTTTTTTGTTTTCTTTACACTCCTTGAACATTCCTGTGCCTGAGTTTATTTATTTGGTGGTACACTTTACAAGAATAATGCCCACAAGCTGCCTAAAAAAGGATGATGTAAAATTTTAGTTTTAGGTGACTTCTGATCCAGAGAGTAAACATTAATTTTCTTCAACCAAAGCCAAATTAACCATCGAAAAAAACTGAATTTAATTCAGCTAATAGATAAGTTAATAGAACATTTAATAGGTATATGTAATAATTCAGAGGCGGTACGAAGTTCGCCGGGTCAGCTAGTGAGTTTATATTTTGAATTTTAAATATTTTGAATGAATCACAAAAAATCTTGTATGATACACGTCGCAAGATGGGTAGATTTTTGCACACAACGTGTTGGACCACTCGCTTCGCTCGTAGTACAATCTCCACATTTAGTGCAAAAAAACACGCTCATTTTACAACTTGTTACATAAATAGCTATTGTTTAATACTAAATTGATGAAGGAACATTATGTTCTGTAGAAAATCAAGCATTGTATGTACCACGGGCATTTTTAGAATATAATACCCTTCATGCAAAATATATCCCTCGGGCTAGTTTCATCCTTAGACCGTTTCACCTTACGGGCATTATAATCTACATAATTGACCTATCTCGCATAAATAGAAAAAGATAGCTGAATTGTAATAAATACAAGTTGGAAAGTAATAAAAGATGATATGCGCGCGCAACTGGGGGTTGCAATGTAGCCAGTTTGTATTGTTGCAGAACAAAATATAGACAATACAAATCGAACATTATACCTTTAAAAAAGTGATATAGTGTCAAGTGTTTTACAACGCCTTAGATCAGACAAAAGAAGAGCTTTAAAGTGTATGTTAACATCGTTTGCACTTTTATTTTGATAAATGTTTCATCCAGCAATATCGCACAATGAAAGTGCAAAGGAATATGTCAAGTTTAATCTAACATACCTTAAGCAACACTGCGGTGAGTTCAGAAGTCATACGTAAAGTATCAATTTGCTCTTTGGCGAATTACACGTTACAAAGAAAGGAGGAACGATTAATTCTGAACTCGCCCCTGCATAAGAATATGACGTAAGCCCGTAACAAACTCGCTTCTCATTGGACGCTCACCTGCAACCCACGAGTTGCGCGCGCAGTCAAGGTAAAAAAGATATCTCAATTTCCTTGGTATCTACATAAATAGCTAATAGTCACTAACCGGTCGGTTTATAAAGCAAAAATAAATGAATATGCAAAAACATTATGACAGTTCGATTGGCAGCTGTAGTTTTTTAATTAATTATAATAGCTATTTACCTAACCAGTGCGGAAAAATTCATTTTCCTCAAGTGTTAGGTACAATAGTTTTTCTACAGACGTGCGGAAATAAGTATATCTACATAATTTGTAGGTAGTCATTTAATATTATTTTTTTTGAAAGCCGTGCGGAAAAAGTCTTTCCGCACCGATATCCATGCGGAAAATTTTTTGTCGCACCATGGGGGAAAATCGATTTTCCGCACTGTTTGACAGTGGATTTAAGACATGAGATTATATATAATATTTTATTGTGTTTTGTTGTCAACATACATAGGGGCGGCAAATAAGATCTTGCACCCGGGCGGCAAATTTCGTAGGCGCGCTCCTGATCCTTTGTAAACCAGGTCTTTTTGGACTGTCTTCTGGCCAACTGTCTTGGCAATGAATATTGAGTCCTCTGTTTCGAGCATAGATTTTCAGCACAAATTGTAGAATCTATCATAGTTTTTGCTGCTAGCATTTCTTAGATGCAGATTATCCCGTTGGACTAATTCTTGAAGGCGATTTACTTCATTAGACCTTTGCAATATTTATTGAGCATCCTCAACGGTTGCTCCTCCTATGATAACTGACTCTCGATATTTATTAATAAGTGCTCCACAGATCCTATAAAAATCCCCTAAGTTTTTTACATGAGGTATAGATAGGTATAGATTCCGAAAAAAACTTAAACATCGGTTGAAAATGTCCTTTTCTAGCCTCGACAATCCATCATCTGGTTTTAGTGACTAATCCAGAGGCATTGGCTTCTTCCGTTGAGAGTTGATTCTGGCCTGCCCCTAGCTGACTTGGTATTTTCAATTTGATTCCAAGCTCTTCTAGCAAGGGAATGGTATCTATCAAAAACGCTATCAAACACCAACTTTTTTTTCACTATGATAATAATATTTCAATTACTGGATACTACTATACATGGAAATCAGGGGCAAGGACCTTCGGAAAGTGTGCTCATATTGCATCTGTACTATGGTATCTTGGTATTCCAGGCATGAAATAAATGTTAAATATCCTCATACAGAACTTTTTAAGAGAGTTTCTGTTGCTTATCGGCGATACAAAAATAAAAAGATCCAAGTAATTGAAGGGGGGTTAGTTTTAAAATGTATTCAAAAAATATTATTCTACCTTCACAAAACTTTTTTTCTATTTTATGGTTTAGCCTAATAAATTTTACCCGAAGAATAATCGTAAAATGTAAAAATAAAGAATCTATAGGTAGGTAAAAAAGGTGTTTGGTACAACGATACGGATATTGGGGTCATTTCGAAGCTGTTTGACCGTATTTATCCTCATGCGTGTTAATTAATAATCGTGGATCTGGAAATAATCGTAAATAAAACTTGTGTTGTTCACTGTTAGTTAATACTTTTTAATGAACTAAACAAACTCGAGAAGTACTGGCGCAACAACTGTCACTATAATAAATCAATATAAACAGTGTTGCCAAATATAATAATAGTATTAAATATTGAGCTCATACTGAAAATGCAAAGTTTCGCCGTTT
The DNA here is from genome assembly GCA_917834065.1 of Ceutorhynchus assimilis. Taxonomy (NCBI): domain Eukaryota; kingdom Metazoa; phylum Arthropoda; class Insecta; order Coleoptera; family Curculionidae; genus Ceutorhynchus; species Ceutorhynchus assimilis. The sequence continues at coordinate 76,215,594 of OU892277.1, forward strand.
TTTGAGATATCGCTATTTTCAGATATTTTAAATCCATGTATTTTAACACACAACTTGGGCTAGGCTACATATTTTTTTTATCAATCATTCGGTTTTCCTATCCGTATTGTTTCGAAAGAGTGCATATACAGTATCCGCCAAAATAAACAGTACTGAAAATAAAAATTATATCTATTTATTAATTTTAATAATGCATATGTGAAAAATGTGCACCATAGCGACGCAAAAAAGCTTCAAAAGGATTCTGCAAGTCATTAGCCCACCATACACCAGCGGATGACTCGACCAATTTCATATGGCACGAGCCAAATACGCCGATAAAATATCTTCATTCGTGCGACGAGCCAAGTTTCATCGTGCAATTTGATTTGTCCTGTATTATTATATTTATAAAGAGTGGATTTGGCTATTTTTCTGAGACTTGTTTTAAGCTGCGGCCGTTATTCCTTCCAACTCCGGAAATAGTGCTCTACTGAGAAAACTTTTTCTTCAGTTGAAAGAGCCATATTGACGAAGATTTTTGGCTTAACGTAATGACAAACTCATAATTAATGACAACTAAACGAAATACGATAAATGCAACTTGCGTGCGCAATTCCTCAGAGCTCTAGATTTCAGTAGGTACTGTTTATTTTGGCGGATACCGTATTATGAATATCGAAAAAAAAAAAAAAATGAAAAAAGTATATGTTTACTACCTAAAACAATAATATGTTTTAGGAACAATTCAAATATTTCCCAAAAATATCTAAAAATGCTGATATCTTAAAAACGACGGAACTATGCATAAGGGTAAATATGGTCAAACAGCTTCTAAATGACCCCAACTGTCACATATTGAAAACTTCCTATTGATGTACCAAACACCCTGTATATTAGGATTCGAATTTCGACACCCAATATACTCATCATTTATCTTAGTATAGTAGGTATTTAGTTATTTCACAAAAAAAACAAGAACAAAATATCAGATTATTTCAAAATGATATCTTGTAAGAAGCGTATCTATATGGAGCATTTTGTCTATCTGTTAGTCGAAACTGCAGCACCATTTATGTTGATTATAATAAATATAAACTATTTTTATGGTATTTTATCGATTATTATAAAATAATAATGAAATGTGAAAATTCATTCAGTCTTTAATTTGACCTTGTTCAGCCATTTTGAAAAGGCTATAACTCGAAAACGGCTCGAACGATTTTTTTGTGGCAATAATGAAATTTAATCAGGAGGTCATGGACTATATCATACTAAAATTTTATTGGATTTGATCGGAACCCCTTTTCCATAAGTTTTGTGCGGGGTCCTTTTTAATGTACAAAGAAAACACAAATTCTTCCTCCACAAATAAACATTAATTGGGTTTATAGAGCCCTATATGTTTCGAAACTAGAAAGTTTCACCATCAGGGGCAAGTTTGCTCTGATATTACATTTTTTTCAAATTAATTTGCGTCCTGACATTATTCTTATCAAGACGGGCCCTACAGTTTAACGTGGAGCACCCTACCCCAGGAGCGCTTACGAAACACGGTCATCAGTTACAAAGGGAACTTCAGGCGTGTATCCTTTAGGGGCACTACCTGTTGTTCCTCTTGGGGCAACTTATTACAATGTATTCTATTTTTATTTCAAGTCGCGGAACTTATCTGTAAAGAAGAACCCAAGTTTAGAAAACTTAGTTCTGATGAGAGTTGAGTATTATATTTATGAGGAATATGACAGTATAAGGACTTAGCATTTGGTAGAGGAAGTGAAATCAAAAAACAAAAATTTTATAAATTACATTTAGATTTAGACACAGCACATTTGAACGAGTATTAATTAAAAGATAATATGTCATGATTTTATGCCAATAAACTTCTTTTTGAAGCTAAAAACTATCTTTTTGTTTCAACTTCGACTTTAATTTTTTTCCTTAGAAGCAACATCATTTTAGTTAGTGAGGTATATCTGGCTCCTATTTGTCGCTAGGTACCATATACGGAATTTGATTCTATTTCGAGAATTTTAAAGACAATTTTCTTATATTTTTTTGCTAAATCCGTAGGAATTTCACGTTGCCGACTACCATTTTTCAGATACCCCACTAACTGAAGTGGCTTCTAAGGAACAAAATAAAAGACAAAGTTAAAACGAAAAGAAAGTTTTTAGCTTCAAAAAGAAGTTTATTGGCATAAAATCATGACATATTATCTCTTAATCAATAGATACTCGTTTAATCTGAATCCTAATGTAATTTTTTAAATTTCTGTTTTTTGATTTCTCTTCTATACCTACTAAATGGTAAGTCTTTATACTGTCATATTTCTTATTAATACAATTTTCAACTCTCATCAGAACTGAATAGTTTTCGGCAAGATACGATATTATGGAAACCATAGACCTTACGGCTCCAGGATTTTTTTTCTCCACTAAATCGGCTAAGAGAAATTGATGGAAATTATTTTCAAGTTTCTAAGATGACCGCTAGGAACGCAATCACGATGATATAGCTACAGTGGCTAAATAAACCTTTACATACAGTGGCGACAATAGAGGTCCCGCGGCCATCTTGTTCCCAAGCTCTTGTTACTATTAAATATTAATATATAGGATTTAAATAGACATCTATTATAAAAAATTGAAATCGACGTATTTGATGACCATTATTAGGTCCATCAAATACGTTGTTTTCCATGATTTATGATGGATGTTCATCTTAATCCTATATATTCATATTTAAAAGTAACAAGAGGTTGGGAACAAGATGGCGGCGTTTCTAGTATAAATATATGGGATTTTAGAACCAATCAAAAATAAGACAGCAATTGTCGCCACTGTGGTAATAGAGTCACTGTAGATATAGCTAAAAATTCAAATTTTCTTAAGAAATCGCTATATTAAGATACTGTTTTAACATCAGAAATCAAAAGTTCATTAATTCTTGCGCCAGTTTGGTCATTAGGCTTTTTTCGTATATTCATTAATAAGGGTGAGGAAGCTGGTGAAAAAATAGTTATAAAAATTCCTGTATCTTCCATACCCCTTATCCAAACTCATTCAATTTGGGCTCATTTGAAAGAGAATTTTATTGTTATTGAGAACACCACTTCGCTCGGGGTCGATAGTTCCCACCTCGTCTTCTAGAGGGCGCTATTTAACCAAGATCCAGTTTTTTCTAATTTTCTCGAAAAATCCAAATGGCATGATATTATTTTTATATTGCTGTGCTTAGAGAGCGAAAAAATATCTACATTTTGGCGCAAACCGCAATTCAATATCTGCATTCGTTTTCAAATTATATGCGAATAACTATTTTCATAATATCGTACCTCGTCGACCTTAGTGGGACACTCTGTATATTATAATATCAGAGCAAACTTGCTCCCGAGCTTGCCCCTGATGACGAAACTTCCTAGTTTCGAAACATGTAGGGCTCTATAAACCTAATTAAAGTTTTTTCGTAGAGGAAGACTTTGTGTTTTCTTCGGACATTGGAGCTTGAAATATCAGATAGGATTTCATCTAACCCTGTAAGGATCACGTCACTACCAGATGAAGGTGAGAGATAGATACAAATTATGTATAAATTTTGAGATTTGGTAAAAACCTCGGAAAAAACTATGACGCTCGAAAGCAAATTCCTGCAATAAGTAATTAAATTTCGTGATCGATTGAAATGAGCTCTGTTTCAAGAAAACATTTATGGGCTCTTTCACTTATTTCTGAAATTAGCATAATTGGACGAAGCAACTAAAAATAGAATGTTCTGCACCCTTACTTTTGAGAAAAAGCTGGAGTCCTTGTTGCGAAAATAAATAAAAAAGAAAACTCTCTTAATAAGAACACGGAATTTATTCGCACTACGTCACAAATTGAATTTTGACAGTGTTGCCCTCATTGTCAGCACTGAAAATATGTAATATAATGTTGCTAAAATGTTGGTAAAATACCAAGCAAAACAGTTGAATTAATCACTTAGGGATTCGGGAGCTCATAATTTTTTTTTTCTAATTATTGTCATACACAATTTAAGTTTATTTCTTGTAAAAACTTTAAATTTTTTTTTCTCACGACGCACTACATTTAGTCACAACTAGCAACAGCGCAATCACAGCTTGAAGCCAACAGCCACCGTAACAGCTGTTTGTGCTTTTTCGATGCCGCGTATAGAGTCTCTTTAAATTTGATTGGTAGAACTCACTTTTGACCAGATCTGCTAGGCTAGTGAATAAATGTCCAGTCCATTAAGACTGTTTTCAAAATCACAGCATTTAAAAGAACATCTAAATGATTTCCGGTCTTTCCTCCTGGTAATTGCTCTCTACTATCTAGGATCCCTTCTGTTACCCATAATTCAATTTACTATCCAGTTATTGTTCTCATATGAAGCCCCACCTACAATTTGTGCTTTTGTAATATTCATATTTTGAATTGCGATGCATACTTATGTTAAGAAAGTTTGATTTGAGCGATACCTCATGGAAATTCATTAAAAATTAAGAAAGAGAACAAAAAAGTTTCTTTCTCACTTTGCAGGCTTCTCCTTCTACCCTTTCATTTCAATAAAAGTAACCAAGTTGATTGGAGTCCAGAACCTTGATTGATTTCTCTACTCATCAAACAAGCTAAGTGAACTGAACATAATTTTCCCTGTAGCTATTTTTTTCCGGCGAAACCAACAGTAGTGAGCAAGTATAGTAATTTTTATAGTAAATTTAATTGAGTATACTTTAAGTAATAAAATTGTGTAATTTGATTCAATAATGGCTGATTAATGCCAACTATCTATCTCTATAATTTTTAGTTTACAGAAATGATATTTCAAACATTTTGACATTACTGGGAGAGTAATTATTTTTATAACACAATATGTCGTTTAGCATATTGTGTCCAATGTGGTTTAGTGTTGCAATTTAATTCTGATATTTTCAAAGATTCACGAAGTAACTTTGCATTGATTGAAAACTACATTTTTCTTATTATTTTCATTTTTATATATTTTTTAAAGTACGAAATCTGCTGACGTGATTTCCTATACCTACAGTATTTGTTGTTAGTTTTTGCATGAGCTAGATGATACTCCCTTAAGGACAATATTACTATATATTTTATTCTACTTCAAGCTTATTTCGCTCTCACAATAATCAATCAGAGCTACGCTTTCTTATTGTTAACAACTGTATTTTATTAATGGTATTTTAACCCGTACTTCAAATATTTTGTTTCAGTAATAAAAATTATTTTTAAAAACAAAGTGTCGTGTTGTCGATATGTAACTGGCGCACTCAGTGGGATGGTCAGAGATTGATACATCGAGCATCCATTTTTCGCCTAAACGATTTATTAGCCATCCAAAACAACTTACAGTCGCGGATAAAAGTTTTGAACGGACATCAGGACTTCGACCGTTAACACCTTAAAGTTTCTGTGCGTGTAAAGTAGTCAATCGAGGATTACTTCACCTGGGGACTTTGAAAATAAATACCGAAATCGATTTATTTCGCTAGGAAACAGTGATTTGGACTTGGAGTAGAATCGCCACCAGAAAGCTGAGACTTCATAAAATTCCTAATATAGGAAACTGAAGAAATAATGGCACTCATCCTATGAATTATTATGTAAGTGCAATTCATAAATGTCAGATATTGATGATTTAGAAAATTCTTTTAAAAATATTGATATAAAGGATAATAGTTCAAGTGGCTCTAACTCCGCCTCTCCAATACAGGAAGCGTTAAATTTTCCAAGTACTTCTATTGATACAAATCCTAATTTAAATTTTCAAATAAATATAGCCGAATCAGAAGCAAAATTAAAATCAATACAAGCACAAGGAAACCTACTTTCTTCAAATCTACAAAATATTCAAGAAAATAATATCTTTACTGTTCCTTCTTATCATCCTATAAATATGACAACCTTTAAACCTGAATATCTTAATCGTATCCCGCAATTCGATGGAAATCCATGAGAATTGGACAGGTATTTAGCAACCTGTAAATCTTAAATTGACAATTTTTACAATGTTGCAAACGCAAATTGCTTTTAGAATATTTATTCAATTAATACATTGATTGGCAAATTATCAGGGAATGCTAGACTAGTAGTAAACGTACAGAATGTCTCCTCCTGGGACGATCCCAAGAACACTGACTAGACATTTTGCTGATAGACGAGACGAATCCTGTCTTAATACGGATCTTGTCTTGATTAAACAAAGCTCTTACGAAACACTATAAACTTATTATGATTGGGTACTAGAAATATTAAATTAACTATGTAGCCATTTCGATGCACATGACAATAATGTTACTGCAGCAATTAAACGAGATTTACATAAAAACTTGTCTTTAACTAACTTTCTTATCAGGCTTAAAAGAACCCCTTGGTACCACTATTCATTCTAGAGACCAAAATATCTCGCTGAGGCTATACAACTTGTCACTCAAGAAAATAATATCAAATATCTTCAAAATCAGCCTGCACAAACAAATAGTAAATATCCCAATAAACAAATATTTCAGCCCAACTTCCAACAGCACCAGCCTAGGTATCAACCAATGCCTAATCGTGGTTTCAATGGCAATTTCAATGCTCACACTCCAAATTTTCAATTTAGACAAACATTCTCGTCTCAACCAACAGCCATCAATGCCTGTGTATACTAAAACGTATAGGTATCCATTTATACATCGGCAAGAAGTAGGGTCCCAAATAAAAAAAAAAGCTAGATCAACACATTATTAGGTCATCAAATTCACCATAGTCCTCACCGATTTGAGTAGTTCGGAAGAGAATGGATGGAAGTCGAGAGTTGTGGACCTTCGGAAATTAAACGAAAAGACGATTGACAACAAATATCCCTTACCTAACATATCCGATTTACTAGATAAAGGACATCGCACACATCTTATGGGTTTTCGGGGCCGGTCGATTTTTGGAAAAATTTGGTATGTTGTAGTACTAGTAAAAATAAGCATTTTTCATCATTGCACCAAATCTCTAACTATATAGGGTGACCCAATGACATCAAAACACAGATAGACGGATCATTCCATTCATAAACTATTATTTGTTGTGTTGACAAGACCACCCATGGGCCAGGAGAGGTGAGTTGCTCGCGGGGTCGGGGTAGGGAGACATCATTGCTCAAAATGGTGTAAAAAACCCCGCCCACACGTGAATATATCTCGAAATTTAATTGGATGAATAAATAAAATAACAAATTGACAAATAAACTGAAAATATTCGATACGAGCCCTTTATTCTGGGAGTACCAATATCGTGTTAGTCGTTTCTTGTTTAACGCTAATGAATAATCCCTGTTTGCAATAAAGATAGCTAGCTACTACAATCAACACCTGCCTGCCATTCAACAAGCCGCTTCTGGGCGGTGTTTTGCTATAATCTGCTGTTGCCAAATTGAGTTCAGAAATAAAATTGAAAATGTTAATTAGAGGAGAAAAATATATTATTTAGGGATTCAAGACAAAATTTGGCATTCTCAGTGGTGGGGATAGCACAAAGACCCAAAAGAGACAGAGAGATGTTGTCATACGAAAATTTTGTTTATTGTTCCGTCTATCTGTGTTTTGATGTCATTGGGGTGACCCAGTAAAATGGGTCCGAAAATCATTGCCAAGCCTTTCAATTATTGATGTTAGTACGCACTGCAAGCTACATATCGGGATTTTTTTTTCCATTTCGCAAATAAATAGTCTAGATAAGCCTAATATATTATACAGGGTGGCTAAGCTTAGTATTCTTTTAGAAATACTGCCCTATTCTTAGTAATAGTGTTACCAAAAAGGTCGTGCTAGAATTAATTTGCCCGTAACTATTCCAATTTTTGTCTGATTTTAGAAAATCTGGTCTCAAAATAAAGCCTATATCACAGAGGGATGTCATGAAATCTGAAAAAATGACAAATCTCGTAGAATTCGTGTGAAATATCGCCTTTTTTGGCCAGAAATCGTCAACAATTTACAACTGAGGAAGCAAATAATACTCGTAAGATTACAAAGACACGTTGGATGGACATTTGAAATCTGTGTTTAACACAGAATGTTGTGACTGGTGCAAAATATTGAAATTGCCCTACATGAAAGGATTCAAAGAGAAAACCTCCAACTAAGGGGTGGTGGGGTGGGCCTTAAGTCGATTTACATGACTATTTCACTAGAGTATATTACACCGGCAATAAATTCGGTATTCACCTGACAATAATGCTACCTGGACAATACCAACAACATGGTATTTCAGCGACCATTTTTTGACAGTGTCAAACTGGTATTTTTAATTTGGAGTTTTTATTCATAATTTTGCATTCTATTTATTTTCAAAATCTTACGTGAAATAGTCATGACGAATACCACTCGAGAAAAAATTGTATAGGCAAAATTGTTCTCAAGATTTTATTCAAGTTTGTTGCTTTTCGGCAATTTCGCTCATGACATTTTTGATAAAATCACTCGCCTGACGGCTCGTGATTTTGTCAAAAATGTCATTCGCGTTGCCAAGCAACAAACTTTCATAACTTTCGGAAATTTTGCCGACAAATTTTTTTCTCTTGTGATATTATAATAATATATGAAAATTATATTAATTTTTCTATTCTCACTGTTGAGTATTCATGAACTAAAACTTTCCGAATATTTCTAAATATTTTCGGGGTTCACACAAGATAAGTAACGAGAAATTTTCTGTTTGTATCATTTTTATTCTCCCCTGTGCTGGATGGAGGGGATCCAGTATTGGGCACATACTGCACTTGCACAGTTATAGCGGTGCTAGCTACTTTAGCTACGCTCGACATGAGAACAATGTAGAGTATCCATCAAATACGTTACTTATATTAGGGCCGGATTATCAATAGCGAGTCATTTTCGGGTTGATTATAACTCCAGGGTAAATGTTTCTCCACAGCGAGTTAGCTATAACTCTTGGTGTAGCCTTGGGTTAAATTGACACACTGTTGATGATAATGCGGGTTTAGCGATTTACCCCTTGAGATAACCTGAAAAAACTTTTTTTTTTCATGATCTAGTGATTTGTCAATTTTGTGGTAATATTTTTTTTTTCCAAAATAGAAATATATGGACTGATTGATGAAGATGAAGATTTCTACAATTTCGTAGCAAAAACGCCTCATATAATCCGCCAAAGGATTAATCCTCTCGAGAAATACGATGACTAGGATTTCTCTACAAAAGGATTAAAAGTTCATGTCTGACCTCTTGCACCCTATAATTCGCTTATATTATAGCTTGATTATTATTAATTTTTCTGATTCAAGGAAGTTTTTTTCTCTTGCGATATCTTTCTTCGCCATGACTATTGACTACACACACTACATTAACCACGGTCTTCAAAAATTAACAAATTGTAATGAGAAAACGGTGCGCCAGAAAGAATACTCGAACTTATCATGATAAACAACAACAAATTCCAAAATGTTTTATGAATGGGCTAATTTGACGATCGACTCATGCGTGACTGCTTTCGACTATTCAAAAATATGTTAGGATCACCATCCTGGTAAACAATAATGCTACCAACTATTGCCTAACCCAGTGTTCATTAACTCCACCTACAGTGGATGCTTGAGAAACACAATCCTCAGTTAACCCAAGGTTGAAATTAACACCGGGCTTAGTTAACCCCTAGTTACTCGCAATAGTCGCAATTGAGGAACCGCCCCTTACTTTAGGTGTATTGGGTGTATTCAAGACCATAATCGAATGAAAAGTTATACTTTTATCAGGTTCAACCATCTCGAATTTTATCACATTTTTAATTTTTTTAGATTTCATGACATCCCTGTGATATAGGCTTTATTTTGATACCACATTTTTTTAGATCGGACAAAAATTAAAAAAGTTACGACTAAATAAAATCCAGCGCGACCTTTTTGGTAACACTATTTCTAAAAATAGGACAGGATTTCTAAAAAAATATGCAAGCTCATCCACCCTGTATAGTATATCAGGCTTATCTGACTATTTATTTGCGAAATTGAAAACAAAAATCTCGATATTTAGCTTGCAGGGCGCGCTAATACCGATAATGGAAAGGCGTGTTTTATGATTTTCGGACCTACTTTACTGGATCACCCTGTATAGTTAGAGATTTGTCGCAATGATGAAAAATGCTTATTTTTGCTAGTACTACAACAAGCCAATTTTTTAAAAAAATCGACCGCTCCCCGAAAACCCATAAGATGTGTGCGATGTCCTTTAAGAGATGCCAATACTTCACAACGCTAGACCTTGCCTCGGGCTTTCACCAAAAAGTGATGTTCCCAAAACGGCGTTAAACACCGGAAATGGCCATTATAAATATCTGAGAATGCCATTTGGTCTTAAAAACGCGCCAGCAACATTCCAGAGCGTGATGAACTCAATACTTAGAGGAATACAAAATGAAAAGTGTTTAGTCTATTTAGATGACATCATAGTATTCTCGACGTCATTGCAAGACCACATCAACAACATAAAAGCCGTTTTTCAACGACTTACGGCCAATAGACCTATCTATTTTACCAGACAAAGAGGTAATAATACGAAAACTTTATTACATAGAAAAAGACGCAGAACGCTTATTGCGCAAGACGAGGCAAAACGTACCAAACCATGTTAGCCTTATGCATAGCAATCCCTTCTTATTATTTGCACGGGATAGAAAGGGAAGGAGGAAAACCGCGTGACGTGCAACGTATTTGTCAATCAAAAACACAAACAATTGAAAATCGATCACTTGTCAAGCTACGTCAAGTTATTTATCAACCATAATTCTGATCCTTGTCAGACCACGGGCAATGAACAAAGACAAGGAGATGCCTAGAGTGCAAAACGAACACATCTCACCTGTATTAGTTAGCCAATAAAAATGCATTGCCTCGTGTTGCGCGCGCATACAGGTAAAAATAGATAGGTCTATTTCATAAAAGAGAATTAAAAGTTACTTCAGCTTAATAGACTTTTAGGATATGATTTTTCAACTTCAAATGGAGCTTTAAATTTAAAGATTACTTTAGGTTTAGTATGAAATTGGCCGTTAGAGACTCCAATTTCAAAATACAACTTGATAAGAGCGAATTCCTACAAAGAGAAGTCGCCTATCTAGGACATGTTGTTACCCCAGACGGCGTAAAACCCAATCCGGATAAAATATCTACAATTAAACAATTTTTCATTCCTAAGACTACCAAACAAATACAGGGATTTTCAGGAATTATAGGATATTATAGAAAATGTATCAATAACTTTGCAAAAATAACTAAACCGCTCGATAAGTGCCTAAAAAAAAGGTGCTATGATAGAGCACAATGAGGAATTCGTAAATTGCTTCCAAATGTTCAGGAATTTATTGATTAATGAACCGATACTTCCAGATTTTCAGATTTCAGCAAACCATTCAACCTAACAACAGATGCGAGTAACATTGCTTTAAGAGAAGTGCTTTCTCAAGGTCAAATAGGTCAAGATCTACCTATCGCATATGCGTCACGCACTCCCAATAGTTCCGAGTGTCACTACTCCACCATAGAAAAAGAATGCCTATTCCTTGTTTGGGCTACCAAGTATTTTGGTCCGTACCTACATGGTAGAAAATTCAATATTGTCACCCACCAGAAACCACTCCAATGGCTTTTCTCTGTCAAAGATCCAACCTCGAAACTTTCACGATGGAGAATAAAATTAGAAGAGTTCGATTACCAGATAATATACAGGGTGTTGATTTTAAAACTTATCACCCCTATTATCTCGGAGATGAAAAATTTTTGAAAAAAATTCCTGAAACACGTCAACAATAATTTTAGGGGGATGAGTTTTTATGCCAGATTCACCTTTCATCCCCTCAGCCCACAGAGCCCCACTGTAAAATCTTAAATGGGAAGGGAGGAGGGAGGTCAAGTGATACATCATTTTGGAGGGATTTTAATTCCATACATTTTAGTACTGAATTTTAATTCCTAAATTCAACTGTTTTGGAAATATTGACAGTTGGAAATTGACTTTTTTGTTACTTTTGACAGGCTGTAAGACCTAAACGGTTAATTTTAGAGGAAAACCAATCTTATATTCTTGTCTTAGATTTTCATGAACTATGATTTGACACCAACTTTGAATTCAACCGGAGATTAAATTCTCAACCGGAATTCTTGATCATGGATTAAATTCAAAGTTTCTGTCAAATGATAGTTTATAAAAATCTAAACAAGAATGTAAGATCGGTTTTCCTATAAAATTAACCGTTTAGGTTTTACAGCCTGTCAAAGTAACAAAGAAGTCAATATTCAACTGTCAATATTTCCAAAACAGTTGAACTTAAAATTTAGTACCAAAATGTATGGAATTGCAAACCCTCCAAAATGATGTATCACTTGACCCCCCTTCCCATTTAAGATTTTCTAGGGGGTGGCTCTTGGGGTTGGGGGGTTGAGGTGAATTTTGCTCTTCCCCTCAAATTATAGTTGATGTATTTCAGGAATTTTTTCGAGAATTTTTCAACTCCGAGATAATAGGGGTGGTAAGTTTTAAAATAAAAAATATTTTTAAATACATGGATGAATCTACTAGAAATCTGGAAAACTGAGATGAAAACGTACCTGGTACAAGTAGCGAAAAGGAAGATCAAATGTCAATGATAGCACAACTAGATACTGACCCTTTAAACATCGCACAAGATACTAATGACGAAACCGCCCATACAAACGAAGAACAAGACCCAATGGTAGGAATACCAATTATCGACACAGCCGCAAATTATGGTGCAAATCAAATTGTGATTCAGCAAGTGCATCACTCACCGGCTAAACCAAGGATTGATTATTTATTTGATGAGAAACGCCGAATAACAGTACAATTATTATCAGAAAATAACTCTGAAGAAGACATAATGAACTTTATAAAAGAATTAGTAGCACCAAGAAAACTATATCATCTGTATTTCGAAAATCCGTCCACGTATGAACTATTTTGCCGAATAATAAAAGCAAACTTCAGATGGCCCTGCCTAGTATTTAAGCGATGCCTCACGAAGCTACTAGACGTTACAAACAATAACGATATTAATACTATATATATATATATATAGAGGAGGACAGTAACGGGGTACTGGTAACAACAAAGGATAAGTTAATAGATGAGATTCCCCAAAATGCTAGAGGTAGCCAAAGTAAAACGATGTAATGTGCTACTAAGTGTCTGTTTATTCAAATATCAAGCTTTCGTCTACCATTGCAGACTTCATCAGGATGCTAAAAATAACAATGAAAACTCCTTACTAAGAGACAGATTAACCCTTTACTTGGAGGCAGAAGGCCCAACAAACTTACTTGAAACTTCAAGACAGCTCTATTGCAATAATAACCACTATATAATAGATAAATGCATAATGCACTTTCACAGAAGACTTAAACCTTGAGGATGTCATGTAACAATCTAGATTTCAACTAAACGCTTATCAATATAACAGAATGCAACATTTAGGTAAAAGGACGGACATAATTAATTTGTAAAAAACAATTATCCAATAGGGGATTACAACAGATTAAAATAAAAAGTAGTAAAAATTAATTAATAAGTCTTAAAACGTTTAATTGAAAACAACAAAACAGCACGAGAAAGCTGACAGTCGACAGAAATGAAGTAATGACAACGTCAAAGTCTATCAATCTCCATCTGCCTGGAAACCAAAAAAGAAGAAAGAAGAGAGAGAATATGTCAGGTTGATTTGAAGTTATGTTTCACTCTGTCATTCTTAACACAAAATATCAGCTAATAGTTAGCTATTCTCCTAGATAAGGGGTACAGATATTCATACGATTTAACAATATATCGCTCTTTACTTTATATTATACAACTCAAAAAATTCAAATTACCAATCACAAAACCAGCAATGTAAGAGAGGCAGGCTTCAAATTAGTCAATATTATTAAAAAATAGTTACATTCCCAGAAATTTCGTCTGTTTGGAAAAGACAATCAAACAAAGACGGGTAAACTAGCCCCAATTCTTTCTGACGTACTCTTGTGGATACTTTTTATTGCTGTTAGTTAACTTTTGAGAAAGTAAATAAGTGTAAATTGAACTCAGGCCCTCGACATCTTTTTTATGATTTAGACAGTTATCACAATTATAAATGTAACACATCTCCAGAATCCTCCTTTTATATGAATTCTTTTCAGAATGCAATATAAAGGCATCTTTATAGTGGACCATATGGTCATTGTTATTCACATGTGTACTGAGACTCGTACTCAGAGGTTTATGCCTACAATCACTTTTATGTAGAGCTACCCTTTTTGTTAACTTTTGTGAAGTTTGACCAATTTATATTTTTCCACATTCACATTTGATACCATATACAACATCAGATTTCTGGAGTGTAGGAGTTTTGTCTTTTAATGATGTATAAAAGAGACTGAGTTTTTTTTGATTATAGTTAGCCACAATAATGTTATGTTGAGATAAAAGTCTAGAAATGATTGGAGATAAGTTCTCAATGAATTGTAATTTTACATATTTTTTGTTAGGAACAGGAAGCTCACCCTCAACATCATTGACTGGTTGAAGACGGTTAAGTGTAACATTGCTAAACAGTAATTTATTAATCAAGTTCGGTGGGTATTGGTTATTAATAAGGATATCTTTGAGTAATCTCAGATTTTTTTCCAACAAAGTAGGATGTACAATCTTTTGGATTCTGTTCTTTAGAGCTAGTATTGCATTAATCTTCTGTTTGAAGGGATGGTAAGAAGAGAATGGTATGTATCTACCTGAACTAGATTTTTTCCTGTACCAATCCAAGATAACTCTATTTTCTCCCGTCCGAACCACCCTAGTGTCAAGAAAGGGCACAGACAACTCAGTTTCCTCTTCAACTGTAAATCTCAAATTCTCATTAAATGAATTGAAAAGGTCAAGGGTTTCACCTACCCTATCCGCAGGAACTGCTGTTAAAAGATCGTCAACATATTGATAGATAAAAGGGAATTGAAATTGTGAGTTATTAGTGACAAAGTAAAGTAATTTATTCATTACAATTTCTGCTAAGATAGGGGAAGTGGCACCGCCCATTGGTAGCCCCTTTACCTGCTTATAGAAGAGACCATTGAAACAAAAGAAAGTATTATTGTAAAGGTATTTAATGATACTAACAATATATATATATATACAAAATCCTATCATTGCTGCGTCCATAAACTTATATATATATATATATATATACAAAATCCTATCATTGCTGCGTCCATAAACTTCCTCAACACATACACTATTGCTTCCTTCGAATTACTGCGTCCGAATATCGGACGCAACAATGTCAACTCATGTTTTTGTGACTTCCCGTCAATTTTTAAACAAAATTTAGGCGCCAACAGGTGACAGAAGTTTCTAAGTTTCCTTTCCACAATAAAAAGTGGAAGCATCTATTGGGATTTTTATGATTTTACTGGATTTTCTGTTTGGTAGTGGACGCAATAATATTCGTGTTATAGATAAAAATGTATACTATTAGTTCATCGATTCTCCGGTAGAGGTGCGAAAATAATATACAGAGTCAAGTATACAGTACATAAACGCATAAACCTAGTATGTTATTGCGTCCGAAGCTTGGCAACATGGCAATCTATTTTTAGCTCGGGATTTTTGTGTGGTGTGATGTTTTGTATCGTGTCATCATTTTAGCAGAAGCCAAAGCCATTGTTGCTTCCACTCAGCAAATATGAAACGAAGTGTGAGAATATTAGGTTTATGCTACAGAGGACCCAGAGAGTCATAATAATATACAACTTTTTTAACAATAATAGTGTAGGTGCTGGATGGAGTTCGAGAGGTCATAGCTTCTTTGAAAATATTATGCCCTAAAACACTTGCTATGATTTGTATTTAATTTGTAAGTTTTGATGAAATATTAAAATATTAGTATCAAATAGGTTGCATTTTAATATCTTTGTAATAGTATTTCTACAAATTTTTTTTCTTCATATACTTATATCGCTGGCATCAGTGAACTTCAACGCAAATATTGAATTTCTAAACTCAAAAACAATCGAATGAAGCCGCGTATAATAGCTAGGTTCGGTAATTGCATCTGCGAGCGAAGTGAGCAAAATTTGACAGACGTCACGTGATCACTTATCTCTTTTCGCGTGTCAATTACCGAACCCAGCTATTATACACGGCTTCATTCAATTGTTTTTGAGTTTATAAATTCAATATTTGTGTTGAAGTTCACTGATGCCAGCGATATAAGTATATGAAGAAAAAAAAACTATAGAAATACTATTACTGAGATTTAAAAATGCATAAAATCTGTTTTTTTTTAAAGATAATTCCCCAAGTCAAAAATTTAGGAACTATGTTGGCAACACAAGCCTTTTCTACATGAAAAATTTGATAGCATTGACAATTTTACATTGTATTGCCAACCTAATGTCAGTTTGACTTTTATCTTTAAAAAAAAAAACGCACTTTACTATTTGATAGTGATATTTGAATATTTCATCAAAAATTACAAATTAAATACAAAACCTAGCAGGTGTTTTAGGGCGTAAAAAACAATAAACAATATAAACACCAAACTATACAACTTCAAAGCTATAAATGATAAATTTGTTAACCAAAAATAAATGAATGAATTTGAAAAAAAAAATGCTAATGCTAAATTCACCAATATAAGCATTGCATTCAAACTAACATTTATCTAGCTGAATGGGTCACTGAATGTCACTTTAAACAAATTCCAGCTTTAAATTTGACGTGGCATATGTTGCATTTAAAATTCCTCCCATTTGAGTGTGTTAATAAATGACTCTTCAAATTGTATTTAAGTTTAAATTTTACAGTGCAAGTGTTACATTCAAATAGATAAATATCCGAATGTGTTAGTTTGTGAATCTTCCAATCGCTTTTCCGTTTAAATTTTGATTTGCAAGTGTCACATTCAAAAGGCTAAATATCAGAATGTGTTAATTTGTGTCTATTTAAATTACCTTTCTGTTCGAATTTTGCATTGCAAGTGTCACATTCAAATGGATAAATATCCGACTGTGTTAGTTTGTGAATCTTTAAGCGCCGAATTTATAGTCGTTCCTCGAATCTTCCTTGGAGTCGCGAATTTAGAATGGATACTTGCCACTATTTGACAAGTCAGTCATGTCAATTCTAAACATTCAAGGCTTCCTTAAGGTCTGAGGAAACCTCAAGGACCTACAATAAATTCGGCCCTAAATCGCCTTTCTGTTTAAATTTTGAATTGCATGTGTCACATTCAAAAGGATGAATATCCAAGTGTATTCATACGTGCCTTTGCAAATTACCTTTTTCTTTAAATTTTGCATTGCAAATATCACATTCAAAAGAATAAATATCAGAATGTGTTAGTTTGTGTCTCTTCAAATAATCTTTTCCTTTAAATTTTGCTTTGCAAATGTCACATTTAAAAAGATAAATATCCGAGTGTGTTGAAATGTGCCTCTGCAAATTACCTTTTTGTTTAAATTTTGAATGGCAAGTGTCACATTCAAATAGATAAATATCCGAATGTGTTAGTTTGTGAATCTTTAAAATGTGTTTCCGTTTGAATTTTGATTTGCAAGTGTCTCATTCAAAAGGATAAATATCCGAGTATGTTGATACGTGTTTTTGCAAATTATATGGTATGCTGGGTCCGGTAATTGCATCTGCGAGCGAAGTGAGCAAAATTTGACAGATGTCATGTGATTTGACACGTGAAAAGGGATAAGTGATCACGTGACGTCTGTCAAAATTTGCTCATTTCGCTCGCAGATGCAATCACCGAACCCAGCATACCATATAATTTGCAAAGACACGTATCAACACACTCGGATATTTATCCTTTTGAATGTGGCACTTGCAAATCAAAATTCAAACGGAAACACGTTTTGAAGATTCACAAACTAACACATTCGGATATTTATCTATTTGAATGTGACACTTGCAATGCAAAATTTAAACAAAAAGGTAATTTGCAGAGGCACATTTCAAAACACTCGGATATTTATCTTTTTAAATGTGACATGTGCAAAGCAAAATTTAAAGGAAAAGATTATTCGAAGAGACACAAACTAACACATTCTGATATGTATCCTTTTGAATGTGAATTTGCAATGCAAAATTTAAAGAAAAAGGTAATTGGCAAAGGCACGTATCAACATACTCGGATATTTATCCTTTTGAATGCGACACATGCAAATCAAAATTTAAACGGAAAGGCGATTGAAAGATTCACAAACTAACACATTCGGATATTTATCTATTTGAATGTAACACTTGCACTGCAAAATTTAAACCTAAATACAATTTGAAGTCATTTATTATCACACTCAAATGAGAGGAATTTTAAATGCAACATATGCCATGACAAATTTAAAGCTAGAATTTTTTTAAAGTGACATTCAATGACCCATTCAGCTCGATAAATGTAAGTTTCAATGATGTGCTTATACTGGTGAATTAAGCATAAGCATTTTTTTCAAATTCTTTCATTTATTTTTGGTCAACAAATTTATCATTTGTAGCTTTAAAGTTGTATAGTTTGGTGTTTATATAAATAAATAAATATAATGATATGAAGAATTGTTTATAGTTTTTAACGCCCTAAAACACCAGCTATGTTTTGTATTTAATTTGTAACTTTTGATGAAATATTCAAATATCACTATCAAATAGGATGCATTTTAATAGCTCTGTAATAGTATTTCTATAATTTTTTTTACTTCATATACTTATATCGCAGGCATCAGTGAAATTCAACTCAAATATTGAATTTCTAAACTCAAAAACAATTGAATGAAGCCGTGTATAATAACTGGGTTCGGTAATTGCATCTGCGAGCGAAAAAAGCAAATTTTGACAGACGTCACCTGATCACTTATCTCTTTTCACGTGTCAAATCACGTGACATCTGTCAAATTTTGCTTACTTCGCTCGCAGATGCAATTACCGAACCCAGCTATTATACGCGGCTTCATTCAATTGTTGTCATAAAAAGTGTCACATTCAAAAGGATAAATATCCGAGTGTGTTGATACGTATTTTTGCAAATTATATGGTATTTCATTCCCAAAAGCCATTTTAGAGCTGCGTGATCCCTTTAAATCACAAAATTACTTCCGTCTTCCGTAGAGTTACTCATGGAAATGGTCGCCTGCTTTTACTATGGCAAGCAATTCTCTTCTTGTGGCACAATAATTTCGTTCCGGCTTTAATAAAAATCTGCTGTAGTACTCTACGACACGCTATTGTGAATTTTAGATTTGTGAAAGGACAGCTCTAATAGTTGTTGCTTGCATCTGAGTGCAAAATCAGCATGTCCTGATCGGGATAGGACAACACTGGACTTGTACATAATGCTCGTTTTAATTTTCTAAATGCGGAATCGTATTCTTGGGTTCAATTGAATGTTGATTTTTCTTTCGTTAATCGATGAATCGGAGCAGCTATATTAGCGAATCCTTCTACAAATCTCCGATAATAAAAACACAATCCTAGAAAACTCCTCAGTTCATGTTTGTCGCGTGGTTTTGGCCCATCCCTGACAGCATCTATCTTTCCTTTCATAACTCATATGCCATCTTCAGATACCACGGGACCTGAGAGTTCCACTTTCTTTTGAAATAGAAAACACTTGTTTGGATTGAGTTTCAAGTTGGCATTCTGGAAGCGATCAAACACTTGATTCAGGCTATTGAGATATTCTTGGAACGAATTTCCCATGATCATGACATTATGTAAATAGACCAGCCAAGTTCTCCATGTGAGGCCTCGCAAAACAAGATGCATCAGTCGCTCAAACCTAGCTGGAGCATTACACAATCCGAAAGACATCACGATTAACTGGTATAACCCGCTTCCGAAGCTGAAGGCAGTTTTCTCCTTGTCATCTTTGTATATTGCCACTTGCCAGTATCCACTCCTGAGATCCAAGGTGGAAAACCATTTGGAGCCCGATAGAGTTGTTAATGTATCATCTATTCTCAGGAGAGGCATGCTCTCCTTCTTGGTGACCTCATAAGGCTTACGGTAGTCCACACGAAATCTAAGACTTCCATCTTTCTTTGTAACCAATACTACTGGCGCAGACCATGGACTATTCGACTCTTCAATAATTCCCTCTTGAAGCATTTTATCAATTTGGTTCTCCACTTCCTGTTGTTTAGCTACTGGCATACGTCAAGGTGGTTGTCTTATTGGGTATGCCAATCCAGTATCAATTTTGTGTTGGATTAAACTGGTCCGTCCGGTTTGATTATCAATCACAGATACGTCTGCTTCTCTAAGTCTATCTGGATCGAGGTGTTTCCATGATATCTTCAAAGTCTGCATCAATTTGTCTGTATCCAATTTCGGTTTCACAGAATGTCGTTTATCTGGTAGGTCACAGCGAAATTTGCTTAACTGGTTCGAGAGTTCCAATAATATCTCATTTTTTTTATTTTTACTTTTTAAGAAGAAATATTGGCAATTCTTATCCTAATGTCTCCATTTATTCTTACTAGAGTCTTTCCAACGGAAATTTTTCTGGTTTATCTCCAATAAAATTATTTGTGAATCCAACGCAGCACCAAGATCCAGGGCGCAAAAGTTTTTCGTACCTATAAACCGATGATCTGGCATGTTCCACTTCCGCTTTCGCTCGCCTATTTAGAACAGAAAAGTCAATTTTCGTGAGGTTGGGGGGGAGTAAGAAAAAGAATTAGTATCAGGGGGGCTTTATTTGAAAAGTGCAAATCAAATTCGTATCAGTAAATCGCAATGTATGCGATGGTATACCGGCAAAAATTGCGGCTTACTCAGACGCATTTGAATTGCGGGTGAAATTATTATTGTGTATTTTATGTTGCGTTTTTGAAGTTGTCCAAATCAGCTCATAACTTTTTACCAAGAAAACGCCGATAAGCCGATATTCAATTTACCTTTGTCATAGTTTCGTAATTTTATTGCGTCCTGTCAGTTTGGCAACATCGCACGGAGGCAACATTGTATGGTGCAACCAATATATGGAGCTGACAAGGTTGCTTTTTATGAGGACGCAACAGTGGTTTAAAAATATATGAAAATGTGTATATCTTAAATTTGAAGATACAAAAAATCTACATATAGCCCCATCTATCAAATTCATTGGTGAACCAGTATACGCCTTAAGATCCTAGATATCTTTTCGTTTTCCTGGAGACGCAACAATGTATGATTTTGTATGGACGCAATAATGTTTGAGGATGTATATATATATATATATATATATATATATATATATATATATATATATATATATATATATATATATATATATATATATATATGGATCAATATACAAGTTAAAGACAATAAGACAATACTATAATGTAACTTACATCTTTGGTGAGATTATTAAAGATAAATGTTGTGTAATTGATCTGTTCCATCAGCATCGAGGACAGTGAGAACTTAATTATTAGTCATTAATACATAATAAGCTTGTTAAAAATTATTGAGAAAGGATGAAAGATTGTGTAAATGGGACAATACAACATATTAAAATATTAAATAGTTACAGAGAGAGACTTTTACAATATATCACCCTGGGTTTGAGGATCATCCATCAAATGTGTAATTTGGAATTATTATATTAAAAAATAATTTTCTTTTAAATTTAAATGTCAACCAGAACCAGCTGGCCGTCAAGATCACCTGTTGAATTAATGACTTAAGACATATGTCATTGTAAAGTTAGGTTAGGTATACAACGCTATGTTCCATTGAATGAACTGATACACATTCGATGTGACGTCACTAGCAGACCCACTCAACACAGCAAGACGCCAGGAGCAACAGAATAGGATTAATTGAATCATTTGACAAAATACTAAAAACCAATAAGCAAATAAATCATAGTAACACATTAAAGAGAATTTTCATTTAAATTGAGGTTAGGCCCTTTGTCTAGGTGTAACAGATAGGAATAAATCTCACTGAGGTGGTTAATATCAGATTTTTTGTTCATACAATTATCACTCTGAGAAATGAAAGCCATCTCTTTGAACGGTCTCTTTGAGTAGTGGGATTCACTGGTTAAAACTCTCACAGAGTCATAGTCCATTTGGTGCTGGAGTGAATGTACATGATCAGCCAAAGCGCATCTTTCAGGGTGGAGTCTGCTATCGCTTTTATGGGAAACAATCCTGTCTTTCAGTTGCCTAGTTGTCTGGCCAATGTAAGTTTTGTCGCAAGAAGAACATGGAATGCAATACACCACGTCTGATTTTGCGAGAATCGGAACTTTGTCCTTTAGGTTAGAGTGAATGGACTTTATGGGTAAAACTGACCTATTGGCAATTTTAATGTTTGTGAAAGCTTTACTGAAAAAACTAGTCAGCTTGGGTGTAATGTCTCTAATATATGGTAGTGATGTGTACAAAACAAAAGGAACAGTGGCCTCAGCAGGGGCCAACCCCAGAGGTGAATCAGCTGCCGTTGCAGGGTTATTCATTTGGGGATTGACTAGGTTGTTATGGCTAGTGTGTGATTGTAACACTTCTGTGGACCTTGATGAGGCCACTGTTCCTTTTGTTTTGTACACATCACTACCATATATTAGAGACATTACACCCAAGCTGACTAGTTTTTTCAGTAAAGCTTTCACAAACATTAAAATTGCCAATAGGTCAGTTTTACCCATAAAGTCCATTCACTCTAACCTAAAGGACAAAGTTCCGATTCTCGCAAAATCAGACGTGGTGTATTGCATTCCATGTTCTTCTTGCGACAAAACTTACATTGGCCAGACAACTAGGCAACTGAAAGACAGGATTGTTTCCCATAAAAGCGATAGCAGACTCCACCCTGAAAGATGCGCTTTGGCTGATCATGTACATTCACTCCAGCACCAAATGGACTATGACTCTGTGAGAGTTTTAACCAGTGAATCCCACTACTCAAAGAGACTCTTCAAAGAGATGGCTTTCATTTCTCAGAGTGATAATTGTATGAACAAAAAATCTGATATTAACCACCTCAGTGAGATTTATTCCTATCTGTTACACCTAGACAAAGGGCCTAACCTCAATTTAAATGAAAATTCTCTTTAATGTGTTACTATGATTTATTTGCTTATTGGTTTTTAGTATTATGTCAAATGATTCAATTAATCCTATTCTGTTGCTCCTGGCGTCTTGCTGTGTTGAGTGGGTCTGCTAGTGACGTCACATCGAATGTGTATCAGTTCATTCAATGGAACATAGCGTTGTATACCTAACCTAACTTTACAATGACATATGTCTTAAGTCATTAATTCAACAGGTGATCTTGACGGCCAGCTGGTTCTGGTTGACATTTAAATTTAAAAGAAAATTATTTTTTAATATAATAATTCCAAATTACACATTTGATGGATGATCCTCAAACCCAGGGTGATATATTGTAAAAGTCTCTCTCTGTAACTATTTAATATTTTAATATGTTGTATTGTCCCATTTACACAATCTTTCATCCTTTCTCAATAATTTTTAACAAGCTTATTATGTATTAATGACTAATAATTAAGTTCTCACTGTCCTCGATGCTGATGGAACAGATCAATTACACAACATTTATCTTTAATAATCTCACCAAAGATGTAAGTTACATTATAGTATTGTCTTATTGTCTTTAACCTGTATATTGATCCATAGTTCCCTGAAGATGATAATAAACATTATCGAAAGCTCGGATAAACTTTAAAGAGTACACTTTATTTTTGCTGCATTCCCCAAATCGATTCCCAAAATTGTCTTCGTACTTGTCAGCAACAACGTCCATTCTTCTTATATATATATATATATATATATATATATATATATATATATATATATATATATATATATACATATATATATATATATATATATATATATATATATATATATATATGTATATATATATTACTGGCCTGACTTGAAACGTGCAGTTCAAACGTTTATTAACGAATACGAAGTGTGTACTCTCAGTAAATACGAACGCAATCCTGTTAAAATTCCTATGAACGAAACGCCAACAGCAGCAAAGCCCTTTGAAATTTTACATCTTGATACTTACACCTCTGAACAGACAAAATTCCTAACTATCGTACATAGTTTCTCAAAATATGTTCAGGGGGTCAATTTTTGACCGTTCGCAAATATAGAAACGTATGTAGATTGTTCCTAAATCTGCGAACACTCACAAGTTCCGATTTTTGGCCGTTCGCAAAGTTTCGTATGCGCATATTTTCATTCGCTTTTCTACGAGCGGTATTCTAGTCGCCTTATTCGGTTTGCGTATTCGTTTTTCCTGTGTCAAGTGGGGATGTTAGGTTGTTTTTTCTTGTCAATTTGTTTGATAGCTATTTTATTATTGAATTATTGTGTATCTACTACCTCTGTATCTGGAAGGGTGGTATATAAGGTATGCTACAGCACTTAGGCCACAATTATGCCCATTGTGCGCCTCCACACTCCACAAGAGGAGAGGTCATCATTAGCTCGTCACCCAGCCTAGCGATTCTACGTGGGCGATGACGTCGCTGAAGGCGGTGCCTCAGATCTCTTCTAGTGATTGGTACGATTGGCCTAATCTGGCTCTGAGTATTGGCGAAAGAGCAGTGCAGTCACAGAGAATGTGCTCTATCGTCTTGTCTTCTTGATTACAAGGTGTATCGCCTATAATATGGAAATTTTGATGAATGTGCTGGCAATTCATTATTTGGAAATCGCAGAGATACGAAATCGACGCAACCATCGACATAACCGCCGTGATCCATTCGTAGAGCTAAACCAAAGGGCCTATTTCTCAATAGCGAGTCACCTCCAGGTTTGTTTTAACTCCAGGTTAAACGTGTCCAGTTGCAATGTTTACCCTGGAGTTATGCTTAACCCGGGGATGACTTGCTATTGAGAAACCGGCCCAAAGACAGTTTATTAAAGGGTGTTGCTTGTTCTACCTGCTCGAAAAATTAGGAAGATCTGCTAGGAGCTGCTATTTATGAGCTTATATGAGACAGGTGAACGCTGATCTGCTGCTGAGATCTGCTTGAAGCAGGAAAAGCAGTACAAATTACAAATAAACACCCTATTAATATGTTCTGATTGTCGAAAGAGCTTGTTAGTTATTTGGTTGAATGTTTAGAACCTCATACATGTCTGGCACAACGACCAACAGATTTAGATGTCTTGACTAAAGTAGGAAATTAATTTTATTTAGAAGGTTGTTTTGCAATGTTTATTATACAGTTAGTTTAATGCGGTACTACTCATGGGTCTTAATTACGCGTTGAAATTTTTCACAAGCCGTAGCTATCAACCGGATTAGCTGTAGCTTGCTTTTCACATACTTCACAAGTTTCTTTTGCTTTTCACTGGCATTCGCACCCCTTTTCTTTTAGTTTTTGTCACTGGCTTTCTTCCATAATTTACCACTATCGTAAACATCCACAATTCGTCAAATATTCAAAAAGGCAAAAACACGTCAAAAATTTGTCAAACATTCTAAAATTTCCGACGTTGCCAAATCAATTATACGTATGTTTACGAATTCGCAATATCTACGTTTATCCATTTACGCACACCGGTCAAAAATGGGTTTATAGATACGTATACGTTTATTTTTGTTCGCAAATCTTCGAATACGCAATTTAACGTATATTGTCAAAAATTGGCCCCCAGGCATATTTTTTTAGATCACTAGCAGCAACAGAAATAGTCCACGACCTATTAATCCATTTTTCTCAACATGGAATATCCAAGCAAATAATTGTCGAAAACGGCACAGAATTCAAAAAGGCCGTAGTAACAGAGTTATTGACCCTTCATAAAATTAAAGTCCATTTCTGTTCCCCATTTCACCCAGCATCAAATGAAATAGTAGAACGTTTCCATTCTGCACTTTGTGAACATATCAGTCTCAATGACCAAAATTTCGCAGATGCGCCCGTGCAATAGAAAATGATTCACGCAATTCTTGCCTACAATCACACTATCCATTCTGTGACAAATTTTAAACCCATTGACATTATTCAAAGCCATATTACTATCAATGCAGTGGGATCAATTTTTAAATCAATAACAGGAAATTTAGACGCCTCAGACGGAGCACGTTACGAACAATTAATTAAAGAATTGCAAGATAATAAAAATAAATTATCGTCAAATATCCTGAAAGGAAACGCAATATCAAACAATTTAATACTTACAATTCAATAACACCGTTCAAAAACTCAGTAGTAACGAGCAATTACTTGAATCGATATTAAATCAGATTGGTCTCATTGTGCAAAAAGGAACTTTAGAGAAAATGCATATTATATTAAAGATACCCTTATTCAAATAATAAATTTGTACGAAATTATCGATTCAATACTACAAGATATTGAAAATGTAATTACTTTCTCCTAACTCAAAATATTACACCCAAGTGTAATAAAAACCGAAAGTCTTTATTTTGAGTTGCAAAAAATACAAAAATTGGTTAATGCAAAAAGCATGCCGCTAAACGTTATTTTAGCTAATACATTGTTATATGAAAAGCTAATTAAAGTGAAAAGTTTTATTTCAATTAATAAAATAACCTTCCTAATTCAAATTCCAATTACCTACTAGAGTTACTTTAACTATTACCATTTATATTCAGTACCGATTTATAAGCAAGAAAAATTCAGAACAATAGTTAAAAAAAAAACAAGTTTTTAATCAAAAATAAATTACACTTCGCATACCGAACCACGGAATGCCAAGAAATCCAAGAAAGCTACTACATCTGTGACAAAACGGGCTTAGTAGACATCTCAGCTGATGAAAACCCATGTGCGATTCATTTACTGGAAGCCAATGACCGCCTTCACATTTGTCATCAAATTGAAGTCCAAATCTCTAAATTGATAAGTAATCAAATCGACTTATCGAACAAATGGATTGTAATAGTCCCTATAATGAAAATGTAATCAAATTACAGTGTTTCAATCAAGAGGAACATCTGAAGCTTTTTGGCAGCTACTTTGCCGAAATTCCAACAAACTGTAAACTCATCGATATGAACAACGAAGAAGCGATTGTAGATAATGTACGCACAGAACTAATAGTAGAGTTGAGTCCCTGAAATAATCCTTCTAGAAAAGATTTTCGTCCGCACTTTATTGCTAAAATGTAGAACCTATTTTACATCGTTCCTCACGCCTTAAGAAAGCAAAATCCATTGGTCGTCAAAAAATCGTGAGGTGCAGAGGGTAGTTCGGGGAAGTTGTTCTAAAAAATTGCAAAACATTTTTTTGCATAATTTAAATCTACACTACGTGTTCAATGATTTGCGAAAGTTTTGTTTGGACATTCCAAAAAGAAGTATTTTATTTCGAATTTTAAAATGTTTGTGCAACACGCTTTTATATGGAGTTCCTTAATATAGAACAGCTCTCACTGAAACATCAAAATTGCAACATCATTCACACACACAAACTCAAAAATGCTTATTCTAATCAAAAAAACACTTCCTATAAACGCTGTAGATCAAATTTCAGGGAAAAAAAATCTGTAAAATGTAAAATCATGTCGTTGCGACCGCGCTCGGTCGCGGAGATGCGAGGATAGTTGAAATTCAATTGGCACGCGATTGATTCTGTGTGGTGCACGGTCCGTATGTATTCTGAAACAGCGGAAAGTGCATTATTTGTGTGAAAAAGCGTCGTAATTTTCCAAGATACAGATAAAGATACATTATAAGAATATAGTGGCTTTTAGTTTATATATTTGAGTATAATTGGTATTTAAATAAATCAATAAGAGCTAGACATATTATGTGAAAAAATATGATCATTTCAAAAATCTGTTCAATCATTATTGACCAGTTAGGTAAAGCATTATCAACATTTTCATTGAACTATCTTACATCATTCAATCCAAATCGGAATTTTCTTCACTATCTGATGAAATATTCTGTGAAATATTTTTGATTTCTAGTTCCTCCTTTATTTTATTTGCACATGTTATTTGAGCCATGCATTTGCAGGGCCCAATGCAACAAATTTGTTTTTTCTTGCAAGAACATTGTGGCCCATTGCAATCTATGAAAAAATATATTCAAACTGATAATCTTTTCAAAAACATCCTTGGCCCATTTTTTCTTGAAGACGAAACTAATTCTATATCATTGCCAAAATATTCCTGAATCTTTTTAACCCTCAGGCAGGCGCGCTATCGGCCTTTTATGCCGCCTTTTTACTAATTCAAGGATTTCGCAAATATTTTGGATTTTATCATATTGTTCGTCTAGCTATGTTCAAATGACTATATTAGCAAACCTACTACGCACAATTTACGATCTTAGAGCGCTTGTTCAGATGCCAGTGAGTTCTTGAACTTGCAGGTGTTGAGTTTTCGCCATTCCGTGCCGCCAGCGCGCCTGGTCATGTAAGTAAAATTGAAAGGGGAATAGTACAAATATTATGAATATTATTTTTGTGTTTTTGCGAAATTACTTAGTATTAAGGATTTCATTTAGTTGTCTAGAATTTGATATTTTGAATCATTTCGTACATTTTATACAGGCGGCACGCAGTGCCGCAGCGCGCCTGCTAATGTGATTTTCGAATGCGCGCCCGCCCGAGGGTAAACTAAAGTTTTGTCGCTTAATACATCTATTTGTCCACAAATTTCTAGATATCTCTGTTTTACTGTAGTTGTCGAATATCCTTGTCCTTTGTCAAATCCTCGCTTCATTTCATCAAATAACTGTTGTAACGACTTGTTTCCTTCGTCGAATTTTCGTTTTCCACTCGCGCTGCTTTTGTAAGGCTTTTTTTTTTGAATTCCTCAATTCTGTAGAAACACCGGGGGCGTATTATTTAATTCCAGATACAATTAAGTCATTCTCACCGATCCTGCCGTGAAATAAAGGATTTCTACGCGATATATTTGTAATTTTCTGTTCCATATTAGTGGTCATCACTTGACATCATTTTTGGTTTTTCAGACACGTTTTTGACAGAAGATGCATTTCTGTACATCGAATGGAGCTGTCCGCAAATTAGGTTTTTGAGGTATACTGGTAATAATATATTGGTATCTGTAGCTAACTTTGCACACTTTGATTTGTATGACGTAATATTTTGGGAGCTTATAAACGATTTGTAGCAATTTGTGTGCCATTTTAAACTTCCTTGTTCTTTTATATTGTAGTATAACATACCCCGGGTTCGTTCGGTAAGATTGAACGGTGAGAATTTTTATTACCTTTAAACAACAAATCTCCTGAAAAACGAAATGAAGAAAAAAAATAGGACCTACGTTGTGGAAACTTACTCAATTTTACTTACTGGACATGCGCCCGACATAGCAAATATTTGGGAAATTTAAGGGAAGTTGTGATATGTAAAAGAAACGAAAAATTTGTGAAACGTCTACTTTATTATTAAAGTAAATCGTACCGTTCTCATCTTGGAACTAACGAGGGAACAGAGAACGGCAGAGAAACCCTCGATCTAACATTCCTTCAAAATCGAAACATACTGTGGCAATTTAATAATAATTGTGAGTCATTAATTCAATAATTTAAGTCGATAAAAGTTTAAATTAGGTACCGTCTTTGGTCTTTGTGCTAAAATTTTAATTACACACTCAACATTCAATCAACACTACCTATATTCGATACAGAGTTTTTTTGTTAGTTAGCCAGTTTCCCTGCGGATACTGAGGACCCATACGGGAAGCTACTCAGCTATAGTTGCTTTTGAGCCAATATCTCTAGATTGATTATTTCAATTTGTTAGGATATTCTCTCGTCAGGGTAGGAAAATGTTAGTAAATTCAACAAGGCTCTAATGCACGCTCCAAATCCACAAAATCAAAATCTCAGCACAAAAAGACAGCACATAATTTCTTAGGTTCTAATTTACTTCTTTATCTGTTTTGCAGAGCTGGGCAGGGCTTGAGTGCTTTGTGCTTGTAAAAGTGCTTGAAGCACTTTGAGGGCTTGAAAGCCCTGTGCTTCAAGCCCTTTTACATATTTGTAATTGGGGTTTGCAAAGTCAATTACTTCAGAAAAGTGCTTGGTAATTTGTAATTGAAAAAAAGTAATTCAAGCCCTTTCAATGAGCTTCAATTACTTTTAGAGGGCTTGAAGCACTTTTGGAAGCTTCGAGCACTTCCAAAGGGCTTAAAACACTTTAAAAGGGCTTGAAGCACTTTGAAAGGACTTGAAGCACTTTAAAAGGGCTTGAAGCACTCTAAAAGGAATTTGAATTTACGATAATTTAACATATCTCCCACCTAAAAATTTTGAATCGATGTGTTTTGTTGCTTAATTCTGATATCTATTCTGTGTCGGAATGCTTACCGCATACCACCGAATTTTCTAATTGATATTTATCTAGAATCTAGATTTTCGCTTATCGATATTTCTATTCTCAATAGGTACGATATTTTAAAAATATCGATACTCGTCAAATGGCATCGATATTTTAAATCCATATTTCGATACCAGTATCGATATGCTAATTTTTTTGTGACGCCATCTGTTAACATCAAAGAAAATGACAAATAATAAATAATAAAATTTTAGTCATTTCATGAAATTAGCCTGAGTTGTTGTGATGTGTAAGGATAGGATACCATAAAACCATGTAAAAAAAAATTACCCACACTTACAATAATTATTTTGGTTACCAATACCATTTACCATTCACAATCAGTCAAATGAACTGAGGAAATTGAAAGTAAGCTTTTGTATTTTTATTGCTCACTAGCGTTGTTAGGAGTACTAAGATTTCAGGGCATATTCAAAGGGCTTCAAGCACATTTAAAAAACTGCATGCACATTTAAAGAGCTTTAAGCAAATTTAAAGAGCTTCAAGCACATTTGAAGAGCTTCAAGCACGTTTAAAGAGCTTCAAGCACATTTAAAGTGCTTCAAGCGCATTTAAAGAGCTTCAAAGCGAGGTATCCCAAGCACTTTTGATGTGCTGCAAGCACTTTATAAATTACTTTGGGGGCTTTGTGCTTGCCAAGCACAAAGCACTTTGAGGGCTTTGTGCTTGTGAAGCACTTTTGAAAATAAAAAGGAATTTGTGCTTGAAATTGAAAGCACTTTGAGAAAGGGCTTAGGGCTTAGTGCTTCAAGCCCTTTCACTGAGGGCTTTGCCAGCTCTGCTGTGTTGTTTACAGTATGAAACGATTTTTCTTAAATACATGAACAATGCACATGTTATAAAAAAAATTATAAACAAACAAAAAATACATAAAAATGAACAAAATAATGGGAACTTGCATAAATTGAACTCTCAAAAACAAAATAACATTTAATCCACTAACCTGTGAACGCTCTTTACACACGCGCTAATAACAAATTGGATTGAACAATCAATTTTAATGCAAAATAGAAATGAAAATTGAATAATGAATAATTACAGACACGCGTCTAAAGTAAAAAAGCACAGCCCCAGCTTGTTCTCAAGTCTCTCTAATGCCTAATCGCCTCTTCTCTTGTATTTTCTTCGGTTTCCGGTACCTTCGTTTTCTGTGGCAAGCTCGTTTATTCAGTAAACTTTGTTTTTAAAAGTTAAGATTCAAAGAAATTAATAATATTTTAAATAGGTGGATATCATTGAAATTTGAAAATATATGCCCTAATACAGTGTCGTTGCCTTGACTAATGTTCATACGGACCTTCGTAATTTCAGATTTTTGATGAGATTCAAACAAGTTTCCGCCTTTTTGACAAAAACGCACAGCTGATTAATATAAGTTATTATTTTCAGCTTCATAGCTGGCAATTTCTTTTTTAGAAAGTTTTAATTCAATCTTCGACTCTAGTTCACTGTCGGAACTAGTACTGCTCAAATCCATCGCGTCTTGCCTCTAGAAAAATATCATTCTGAGGAAAACCACCTATTTAAAATTTTATTTCTTCAAATTTTAACTTTTAAAAATCGGTTACTGAATAAAAGTAAATGTTGCAACCATGTCTGCGCCATCAAATTTAGGTTTGAATGGGGTGCGCCACTGAAAATGAAGGTACCAAACCGAACGGGAGCTAGAGAAGAGGCGATTAGGCATTAGGGAGACTAGAGAACAAGCTGAGGCTGGTCCGTTAGAAAACGTGTCGCGTGTCTGTAATTATTCATTATTCAATTTTCATTTCTATATTGCAATAAAATTGATTGTTCAATCCAATTTGTTATTAGTGTGTGTGTAAGGAGCTTTCACAGGTTAGTGGATTAAATGTTATTTTGTTTTTGAGAGTTCAATTTATGCAAGCTCCTATTATTTTGTTCATTTTTATGTATTTTTTGTTTGTTTATAACATTTTTTATAACAGATGCATTGTTCATGTATTTAACAAATATCGTTTCATGCTGTAGCAACAAGGATAAAGAAGTAAATTAGAACCTAAGAAATTATGTGCTGTCTTTTTGTGTTGAGATTTTAATTTTGTGGATTTAGAGCGTGCATTACGGCCTTGTTGAATTTACTAACATTTTCCTACCCTGACGAGAGAATATCCTAGCCAATTGAAATAATAAATCTAGAGATATTGGCTCAAAAACAACTATAGCTGAGTAGCTTCCCGTATGGGACCTCAGTATCCGCTGGGAAACTGGCTAACTAACAAAAAACTCTTCAGTATTGAATATAGGTAGTGTTGATTGGATATTGGGTGTGTAATTAAAATTTCAGCACAAAGACCAAAGACCGTACCTAATTTAAACTTTTATTGACTTAAATTATTGAATTAATGACACAATAGGGTACTTGCATGGAAAATTAAATTGATTATTGTTTATTGCAAACTGTGGGAAATCGAAAAAAAATCGTTACTTTTTTTTCATTTCGCCCAAATATGATTATTTCGGAAGTTATACAAATATTAAGTTTTGTATATATAGATATACTGAGCATGTGCGACGTCATAAAGTATTATACCTGATGACGTCATAGGCATATTTCATAGCGTTGTATCTCCGTCAATTTTTGACTAAGAAGAAAAAGAAAAAACACGTGTTGACTTATTTTTCATGGACTATCGAAATCAGCAATAAAAAAATTTGATGCAAGGGGCCTATTATTATTAAATTAACACAGTGTGTTTCGATTTTTGAGGAATGTTACATCGAGGGTTTCTCTGCTGTTCTCTTTCCCCTCGAGAATTCTAGGTCGAGAACGGTACGACTTACTTTAATAATAAAGTAGACATTTCACAAATTTTTCGTTTCTTTTACATATCACAACTTCCCTTAAATTTCCCAAATATTTGCTATATCGGGCGCATGTCCAGTATGTAAAATTGAGTTCCCACAACGTAGGTCCTATTTGTTTTTCATTTCGTTTTTCAGAATATTTGTTGTTTAAAAGGTAATAAAAATTCTCATCGTTCAATCTTACTGAGCGAACCCGGGTATGTTATACTACAATACCTATGTAAATTTACCTCAATTCGTCAAAAAGGATTAGCTATATTGAAGAGGTATATAATAGAAATACTTACAAAATATAATATGTAAGTATACCTTCTTACAAAAAAGAAACAATATAGGGTACCTACTCCGGATTAATTCAGCACTATTACCACAGTTATTAATTACTAACTTCGTTATTATTGAAGCTACGAATTAAGTTAAATACAAGTTGTATGCAAATTTAAATCCAGTCAATATTTTACACCAAAAAGTCACAAACGGTAGATATCTAATGCAGTTTTGGTATCAATTTGACCAAAAATCATGTTTTGATTGAAGCTATTTATTTATAATAGAGCGCAAACGGAAAGCGACCATCTAGGTCTGAAAGTACATACGGACCGTGCACCACACAGAATCAATCGCGTGCCAAGGGAATTTCAACCATCCTCGCATCTCCGCGTCCGAGCGCGATCGCCACGACATGCTTCTACATTTCACATATTTTTGACAAAATGACTTATCGGATTTTTGATTATAAAAAAGTATTTTAATCCCTGATCTTTCGTCTACAGCGTTTATAGAAAGTGTTTTTTTGATTAGAATAAGCATTTTTGAGTTATCTATGTGTGAATGATGTTGCAATTTTGATATTTCAGTGCGAGCTGTTTTATATTAAGGAACTCATAAATGCGTGTTGCACCAACATTTTAAAATTCGAAATAAAATACTTCTTTTCGGAATTTCCAAATAAAACTTTTGCGAATCATTGAATACGTAGTGTAGATTTGAATTAGGCAAAAAAATTTTTTTGCAGTTTTTTAGGAAACTACCCCAAACTACCCCCTGCACCCCACGATTTTTTGACGACCAATCGATTTTGCTTTCTTAAGGCGTAAGGAATGATATAAGATAGGTTTTACATTTTAGCAATAGAGTTCCGACGGAATGACACGATAAAATCATTTTTAAAGTCCACTATAACTGAGAGCCAATTCTCTTTAATTCTCTTTTCTGACCTAAGCCAACAACAGAAATTCTAACCAACTCTCAATTTAACTGTCCACCTAGAAGAATTATTGACGACCTTCAAAAATTAAGAAGCCAAATACTGGAAAATCCGACCAGTTGACTAAACCGAAGAAATCAATGTTCAACTACCCCTTCAGCACGCGTAGTTGAATCTTCATGCGGATGAGTGAGATGATACTTTCTTAAGGAAAATATTACTACATATAATATATTTTATTCTACTTTCGCTTACGCAGCATATTATATTTTACATTTAAGCTTATTTCTCTCTCACAATAATCAGTCAGAGCTACGCTTTCTTATTATTAACAACGTATTATAATAATTGTATTTCAACTATTTTAACCCATATTTAAAAATATTTTGTTTTAGTGATAAAAATTATTTTTTAAAACAAAGTGTCGTGTTGTCGATACGTAATTCATGACTGTTTTTTCTCTAATTTGCACAAACCTTTAAGTTTTCAGTAGGACTAGAATGGGCATTAGGTATCTAGCAATATAGATAGATCTTTGGTGTGACTTTCGAATATGAAAAGAGTTAGGTGGGCTGGAGATAGATAGATAAACTATCGTATAATTATAATTTTTATTCTATTTTCGTTGGGTGTTCAAATTACTTTTTTGAAGTATAAAGGCATATTTTGTGTTATTTGCCATGGGGTAACGTGTTATCCAAAATCTTACAAATATATCAAGACGAATAAGAACACTTGCTTTCTATATTGGAAAATTTCAAATATAGTCCTGACTTGTTTTTTTTTTTACTGATAGCTATATTTTTTTTGTCAGAATACACTTGCTATCGAGGATTCTTTATGAGAAAGCAATCATATTTTATTAATTCTTGGGACATAAAAAAAGTGCCGAACATTAATTTCTCGGTTAGCAAGAGCAGGTCTCACCCTGTTTTATCGGATTACGACTTTCGAAACTTGATCAATGCAAATGGGCTCATTTTATTTGATTATGATTGGTTGATGATATTATGACTTCAAGTTAGACAATTTCAGTTTCTTAAAGTGTTTTCCAATTAAATATTTATAAACACTTTAACATTTGCAAATATATTATTATTTGACTTCTTACCTGTGGGGCTAGGCGTAAGGGTCATCAAATTAGTATGAACATTCTTCTGGTTGAAATTTTTCTCCTTAATCCAACTGAGCGTCCTGCCTCTTCCTCTGTGCAGACCCGCCACTGCATTATTTATTGCTCTGATATACTCTCGAACACCAAAATTTGTGTGAGGTAAAATTAAACCTATATTTAGGTGTTCTTTTTTTGTTTTTGAATCGAGTTGGCTATCTTTGGTTCTTTGGTGATCATGATGGTGACCTTTGGACGAATATGGATTGAAACTTGCGTAAGATTGTTTCAGAATGATGCAAGAAATTATTGAGAGTTCTAGTACCAAAATAATAATAACTAGAGGCAGTTTCATGATTGCAGGGAGATAAAAAAGGATAAATAGTGTAGCTAGGAACGCCTGACATTATTCTTCAGTAGTAAGAAATTAGACACTTCAGTGGCATTTTTCTACTTAAACATGCTAAATACTCAGAATGTTGCAGGAGACTCGCACTAGAAGATTAGAATACTAGGTAGTAAGTGGTTATATGATTGGTAGTTTTGATTTCACTTTGTAAAAAGCAACTAACACCCCCATAAGGCCATTCAATTGGCAGACGAAAAGCTGTACCTACATTAACATTTCAATAGCATTGAAGTCATTTGAGGAAATCGATTTTGGTAAACCTGTTAATATTGTATAGGTTAATCCAAATCAAGGCCATTCTAAAAAAAAGGCACTCTTAGAGTGCAAGATAACAGAGTTTTTTTTTTAAAGGAATATTCTCCATACTGAAAAATTCACAGTATCTACAGGCGTTAGTGAAAAATTTACTGCATTTTCCCCATACTATTAGGTTGTATCACTTTTAGAAACGACAAGAAGCTTTCTTACTCTACAAATCGCCTTGCCCCTTCTCTAAGTAACATTAATATCATGAAACTTGGGTACGTTCACCAACACTCAGCAGCTAACTCAGAGCCTGAAGCAGTTGAGTTCAGCCGATGTTGAATTTTCTGAATGCTTGGTTGAATGCTATGACAATAATTGACAGCCTGAGATGTGATAGCATACATTCACATGATCTAATTTTTGGTTAAAATTGTATTACACTTGTTGACATTGGGCTAACAATCACAGAGCAGAAGGAAAATAGACAAACGTCCAAAAAGTCAAACAGTCAGCATTTGTACCGCTTAGAGAAAGCAGATGACAAAAAGCGGCTTGTCAGCGAAGTTGCTGAACGTGATTGATTTTTCAACTTCTCAAGAGTTGCCAACAGTTGAATGCTAATGAACGTACTCATTGTAAGTATGCATAACTCCAATAATTTCAACTGTACCTTAACTGTCACGATTACGAGCGAGTAGGCAGTATTTTGACACCTGGGCTGGGATTCTGTCTCTATTGATTTCGAAAAGAGAGAAGAAGACAGCAAGTGCCATAGCGATATCGATAACGATCTCTATCCGTTACAGAATTCCACCTCAGGTCGTATTTTAAAGAGTGGTTCATATTCGAGCCTTATCATTGGGATATCGAGTGGTTTAATTATGTCAAAAATGCGTAATTTGATGCTCAAAAAATGCATTTTGGAATTTGAAAATTGTCGAATACTTTCGTAGATAATCAGAAAAATCCGAAATATTCTAAACTCTCTTTCATCTCTTTTCTGACGCTATTTAAAAAAAATATGTATAGCATATAAAAATAAATAACACTTGTGTCGCCACTTTTGCCTCGACTTTTAATGCCCTACAAGATGGCGCTCTAAAATTTACAATCCTAAGATTCATCTTCCACAAACCATCATTAACTTTATTTTTTGAATGAGGCCCTGAAATTTTTATTTCAGTTTTTGTTGCATTTGGACCACCTAGCAGCTGTGACCAATCACAATCGATTCAATGACAAAAACTGAAATTTGCAGTATTTTTTAAAATATTTAATAGGACTCATTGATGATTTAAAAAAAAAAAATCAATACTATAATTTCATGAGTGAAGAACCGCACAAAGAGGAGACGAAAAATAGGGAACGCTGTACAACTGTATTCTATCTCATTCTCTCGCAGGCTAAATCGTAAAATAATATTAATAACAATTACATAATTGAATAATATAGTTACCTCAACTTGGAAAGAAACAAAATAAAACAGAATGGTATTATATGCTCGAATAACTCCTTGGTCTACCATTCATTTTCGCACAGGTCTTTCCTCAATCTTGCTGTTGCCAGTAAAGTTTTTATTCCTAAAACAATGTAGGTATACACTAGATGCAATGAATTTTTAAAAATGGCATATAATCGACTGTACATGTAATTTTTTGGCCTGCTACCATTCAAATAGGACGCAATTTGATTGCATGCAGTCTTTTTCGTAGCCGGTTGTGTCAACTTGAAGGGAATGACATAAATACCTGATTAAATTTATATTTTGATTTTCTTCAACGTTTTTGAGTTTTGCAAGTATTAATTTCTGCATAAACGTGCATTCAGGAACAGAAAATAATTTTATAATTAAGTGATTTTAAATCAAACTAAAATAAAGAAAACGTCGATGATGCGGGTGCAGTCATGGCTGCTAGATAAAGAAAGAAATTTAGGAATATCTCATGCATTTTTGAAATGTGGTGATAAGAAAAACAATAAAAAAAAATTCAGAATGGATGAAAGGACTTTCACTATGCTCTTGGAATATACCTAAAAGATAAAATTAACAAAAACAATTTTTATTTTTGGAATATTCTAGGTTGGCAGTAACCAAATTTCAAAAAATTACATTCAATGTGCAATAGAATAAGCGCATCTTCTAATTCAATGCAATGCAAATTGCATCAGCTGGTCTCATAGGACGAAGTGCGCTCGCCTTCAGGCAAGAAATTATTACATTGCATGTAGCGTAAAGCTATTAAATTAAATTCTGGCGCAAAATGTTTATGTCTCGTGAAGAATTTTTGAACGAACAATTTTTTTATAAATGCTCATCAAAAATAATCCAGAGTGTGGTGCTCCATCATGCTGCCACCACATCCCGAGGATGAATATTTTGGGGAAAAAAAATCGGAATTTTAAATCATTTTTTATGTGATATATTTTCGACAATCAAAACCCAAACAAACTAGGTATTTAATAAAAAATCCGTATCGGTATTAGAAAAAAAAAGGTGATGATGAGGCAGTTACACACGGACGTGGATGTCTTAATACATATACGTGCATACATCAACGTGCAAACAACAACGTGCATGGCGCTTTCGTACAGACGCTCGCACAAAACTGCAGTCTTGCTATTCTTGCTACGGTGTTCCGAGTGTGCATACAAAATTGCACATTCAAAAACGCGACGATATTTTGCATACACATTGATGTTTTTGTTTGCACGTTCATGTATGTGCGTACATGTTTTCAGACATCAACGTCCGTGTGTAACCGCCTATGGGCCACAAAACGTCGAATTTGAAAAATATTATCACCACATTTAAGCGAATACTAAAATGCTTCAGGAAAGTTTTTTTTCCATTGTTTTTTTTTTCCATCTTGGGAAATGAAGCCAGAAAAAAATAAAAACAAAAATCGCGTGGTTTTTTTTTATACATTCGCGGAAATATGTATTTGGAATTTTCAAAACGCCATTTTATCAAGCGCACCTTTAACATTATTCAATCGACCCTGTATCTCTTACGGTTTTCGAGATCCCAATGGTAACTGTCGAATTTGGGTCACGCTGTACAGGGTAGGCCAATTTGGACACCTTCCAGAGAAAACGTCAATTTTTAAGCGAAATACAAAAAAATTAACCCCCTATGGCGACGGGAAATCATTGGTGCAAACCGTAGTTGAATACCATCTCCCGTTTTGCCGCTAGAGGGCATTATGAAAGCTTCATAATTTTTCTGTTCTTGAAAATTTTGTGCCAAACTCATGATACCTCTGTTTTTGCTGATTTTAATTGTATAAGGCTTGATAAGTTTATCTTTAACACTTTTCGAGAATGGAATTAATGCGGTTTTTGTCATAGGAAGCAATGTGTTAGAAAAGGACTTCATATCCTTAAGGAAATTGAGACAGGAATCTTTCTAATACATTGTTTCTTATGAAGAAAACTGATATTTTTTCTGTCGAAAACTGTTGGAGATAAACCTTTCAATGAAATCATGAAATCAGCACAAACAGATCTTTCCAATGAGTTATTAATATAATAATATTATTGGGTGTTCTATTTGAAAAAAAAAAATGTCTTTGGCCAATAACTCGAAATCGAGGCTAAATTGGCATTTTCTGATATTACTCCAGTACACTTAAGGGTTGACCCTAAACAGATTATTATAAAGCTGGGACCCATTTCAATAGTTAGTGTTTTAGGTCCTTATTGACATACTAAAAGTCCCCATTCATTCGTTTTGCAGAAGTCAAAATTCAAGCCCGCCATCTTGATTTTTCATGGGTTTTTCAGAAAAAGTGACAATATATCAAAAAAATACTCATTTTTTCAAAAAAAGTCAAGAGATGAAAATTAAAGAACATATTTCTTTCTATTTTTCACAGTTATAAAATAAATTTCTACATCAAACAAATATTATAAACTGTGGAAAAAAGATAGTATTGACAATATAAATAATTAATATACAAATCTACAATTAGTGTTATATTTAGCGTTTCATTATCTGAAATTATAATTATAGTTAAATTAATGACATGAAAAACTCATTTTAACATACCAAACCTCCAAGAACAATTAGCACTAATTTACGAATCGGGATCAACATCCGAGTCTCCCTGTTAGTTTGGTAAATTATCTCATGCATTCCCATTACAGTTGCCACACAAAATGGAACAAAAAACATTTGATCTTCTGCAACTGCAAAACCTTCGACAGTTGGTTTTACAGTTGCAAAAAATAAGTTATAAAAGAAAATTTGGGGCTATAGGTTGAGTCATAACCTGAGGTATGAGCACGTTATGTTGCATAATCCATCCGCATTGTTTTGGATCGAGATTATTGCCAAGCCAAACTTGAACTTGCAAATAAACCTTTCCAAAATAATGTTTGGATGTATTGCTAGTTGGAGGAAGCACTGCGAGTTCAAAGTTTGCCTGCATTTCACAAACCCTAGATCGTCCAAGGATTTACTAATTTTCTTGGCACCATATAATTCCAACAAGAAGTTTTCTCCACTACTTATAATATAATTTCTTAAGGCATTAGGATTTTTAAATATGGATACTATATCTGCCAGCTCCTTTTTGTTTTCCAATATTTAAATGGCTTTTTGTTTTCCTTGTTAGACCCGATACTGTATTACACCCCTGTTGCAGCGTGTAAAAACAAAATATGTTCTTTTATTGGAACAAGTTTCTATTGCAGTTGGTATACATCTGTAACTTGGTCAAATTTTCCTAACTTTCCCTCCCAGGGACTCCGTGTCATGTAGACTTCTACCACTACATTTTACATATTATTATTCAATTATTAGCCCTATTAAATCTGTGTCATCCCCTACTACCAAGGTAACTGTATTGTCTTTTTCTTTCATTGATAAAGCTGTCTTTACAATGTCAACGTCAGCATCGCTTTCACTTTGAAGAACGGAAATATTCGAATTTTGGAATTTGGAAATTAGGGCTGAAACAAAATGCTTTTTATTGTTGAAATTACTCGAAAATATATTCTTAGCTAGTGTCAATACTGTAGTATCTGATGTATCTGAACAAGAAGTTTTGGCTCTCCGTAGCTGCGTTGTCACTTCCATAGCCATCAAATACAATGACACAGTTTGATCCATGATGGTGTAAAACATATTTGACATATCGATAAAACCTCACAATATGTATGGACGGAAATTGCCAAAAAATTTTATGGAGCAGATGGCCTCCATCAACGACAAAAATTGTTTTTTCAGGAATCTTATTTAAAGGGAGGATAATTTATCCATGTAGCTAAATAAACTCCATTTGTTCGTTTTTCTTATTTTCCCCCCTTAAAAAGGAAAGGTGGGAACGGCGACTATTCGTACTTGAAACACTCTTTTAAATTATCCTCTGACTTAGGGCCGGTATTCCAATGTTACCTTAAAATCAAGATTTACCTAAGGTACCTACCCTCAACGTTAAGGTGAACTTGAAATGAGTTCATTTAGGTGGCCTTAAGGGCCGGTATTTCAATGTTACCTTAGGGTACAGAATAACGTTAAGTCATCCTTTATACAAGTTTCGCCGTATATCAAAGTTCCCTTAATTCATGGTGGATCATAAGCCACCTAAATGAACTCATTTCAAGTTTACCTAACGT
Organism: Ceutorhynchus assimilis; assembly: GCA_917834065.1. NCBI lineage: Eukaryota > Metazoa > Arthropoda > Insecta > Coleoptera > Curculionidae > Ceutorhynchus > Ceutorhynchus assimilis. The sequence continues at coordinate 76,257,374 of OU892277.1, forward strand.
TAAGGGTACCTTAGGTGAGTCTTGATTTAAAGGTAACATTGAAATACCGTTCCTTAGACATACAAACTATTCTATCAAAGAGCTGATTTGGATTAACAGGTGATGTTTGGTTTTTGTAAAGTTTAACTGTTTTGTTATTAAATGCAAGATTTTTGCATTGCGAATGTTAGCGAATGTAAGTGCAGTCATGCGTAGAGTCATTTTTTCTCCGAAACTCCATTTTTTCATGTTACTGCAGAATTCAAAATTTTATATCTTGAAAATGGTTGTGCCTAGAAAAGTGAAATGCGCACCAAAATGTACCTATTTCAATTTTACAAAAGTATTGCCTCTTGACATTTTTTCGAATCTCTTAAGAATGTTAAGGTATTTGGCAAAACTTAAAAAATATGCCAAAATACAAGATGGCGGACCTAATTTCGAGATGTTATGCAACACGGACACTTGGGGACTTTTAGTATGTTCAATAGGAGCCTAAACACTAACTTTTAAAATACATACCATCTTTATAATAATTTGTTTAGGGTTAACACGTCTCTCAAAATAAGTGTACTGGAGTATATTGGGAGTACTTTTGGCTGTCGATGATACGGTAACTGTACTGCATAATATAATTCCCTTTGTAACGATTATGAATTCTAGGAAATACAGTGCTTGTACACTTTTTTCGCGGAGACGATCCCAAACGTATCCTGAACGCTATGCCTTAGCGTTCAGGATACGTATGGGACTTATGCAGGTAATATTTGAAAGTTTCATGTCGTTATTGATTAGTAAACCTGCGTAGGTCATGCCTAAATTGAAAGAAAAAAAAACTGAGTATGTCACTTGATTTTGCTTGAAAAAATGCTTTTAGAAAGTTTTTACAGAAATAAATTATTTTCATAAAGAAAAAGTTATGGAGCGTTCACAGTATTGCTCAAAATCGGGAAACGCTCTCTAGCGGGAAAAGCTATCCAACTATGATTTGCACCAATCCAGATTTCATAAGATTCTAAATAGCTCAAAGGCTTAAAGTTACTGGTTTTAAGATAGGCGAAGAGTGAATATGGTCTTTGATCCTTGCAAGATTGACCGAAAAATATTCACCTATGATAATGACGATAGAGCATTCCTTGAATTGATTGAAGTGTAAACTGTGTGCACGTTAACCCTAGAATACTATCATACGTAAAAATTACGTATCTTTTTCAAAACTCTACTGCAGCAACCCCACCCTGTTAAATCCTCACTTCATCCGCTAGCAGTGCTTCCCTTGATATATAATAAAGGCGTTCTGCACAGATTAGTAATTATACTAATCTGGATTGTTAGATTGCTAACAAGTGTAAGTGTTCGAATCGGCTCATTTTTAAAATCGCTGCACGTCAATTTTACGTGCCGATTGATAAAGTCCCGAGAAAATACTGCCACAAATGTCCTACACTACAACTAAGATTACTAAGAAGAGAATGACTACAACATACTGTTCGAAATGCAAAAAAAAAAATGTGGCGAGCATCAAGATAAAATATGTCCTATTTCTTGAAAAACACTGTGACTGTTATTTTTGTTCTATTTTTTCAAAGTTGGCTCTCATTATTTCTGTACGTTTTAGTACTTTTTCAGTTTCCTATGAAAAAAATTCTAGTTTATAAATACTACTTTCACTTATATATCATTCGTTTTCTCATTATACGTTAATTTTACGTGTCGATAGTATTAAGCGATCTTCCAATAACGATAGTATTCTAGGGTTAAGGAAGTTAATGAGTGAAAAAAATCTTTGTATTCCGTGTAATTTTCTATAAATAATATCAGTGCAAAGCGCCTTCGGCCGTAGCGATCTTCAGTGCAACCTGAAAGTATGGAAAAATTACTTTCTCAAGTGTCAATTTGACTTAAAAATTAAAGTGACAGTGGACTTTTTCAAGAGTTCAGTTGAACTAATAAGTTATCTACTGAAGAAAGTTTATTTTTACTCACTACGTCAGGTTTGTACATGGAGTCATCAGCCATCTCATTGAACATAGAAGTGTAAAGGAACGAAGACATCACATTACATCAAAACATTTTAAAATATATCATTTTTTTCTAAATAAATATACCATTATGCAACAGATGTGTTTCTTTGGTAGTTTTTAACAATCTCGTAAGAAATAATTTCAATCAAATGTTCCGATTGTATTCTCTTGTATCAATTTTGTTTGAAAAAACCATGCTGATTTTTGTGGTTAGTGGTTACGAATTGAGTGACAATGATAACTGAAATTTAGGTTATAGAGGGATGTATAAGCTCTATTAAAAGATTTACTTGTGTATTAAGGTAAGAGAAATTGTCCTGAAGTTCATTTTTGATTTCAATGTCTTCCATAAAATTCAAACGATTGAAGTTTTTTGACCGAATGTCATGAAAAATCTTAGAATTAGACCTAGGGCTGAAGTTATGTTTGGTTGTCCTTAAGTCTTCACCAAAAGCAGAAGAAGTTTTAGTGAGATGTTCTTGTATGCGTGTTTTCACTTCACGCGTATAACCAAGCGATAGAGGTTCCCGTGAATTTTATAGATTAGATAATATTCTATAAAGTTTTTCGATATAGATTTCAACTATATGGCGTATTTACAGCATGAGTAAATATTTTCTGTACAGATATTTCTCTATTTAATCTGTACTGCGACAATTAAGCATTACCTTTATAGATTTTCCTTGTATAAAATATATGATTCAAATATATAGTATGAAGTAGGTATCGTTATATTAGCGATAACAAATCTATTTAGATCCTGTAAAGTTCTTTGATAACAATATTTATTGTTACGGCAATTGTATTATTACTTTATTGAGTCTTTACTTGATCGATACTGATATGTCTACATTTATAGCATATACCCAGTAACGGTAGGTTACAGACCAAATAACGGATAAGTATAGATTCTGAACAGTTTAAAAAAGTTGTATGCTGTCAGCTGTGTTGAAAAATGTCCACTGGCACCTATGCTGTTTATCAGTTTTTTGATACAATGGATACGTGTGTGTTACTTACAAATTGGACTCTTGCAGGAAAAATACCTACGCACGATTGAATATCTAAGTTTTTTTTTTAACCCTACTCCTTAATATTTCTTGTCGACGTTTGATATCCTCTAGAAGTTTCAGCTCGCGCTTCCTCCCAACGACGACAATTTTTGGTTTCAGTTTCCGGCATTATATTTAAGTGCCTAATTATTACAGGTAAATATAATAATAAATAATCCAGAATTGTTCAAAAATACAGTATAAGGCCAAGTTTTGAAAAAAATTAAAAAAGGGCTAGATGGCGCAGAGAGTCAAGCCACTAACAGCAGATGTCGAGGTCGTAGGTTCACGTCCCACCACAGGAACAACCCACCCTGCATTGAAGAAGGTAGAAAAAGTATGATGGTTTGGGAATTTTCTAAAGTAAATAATTGATAATAATAAAGTAAAAGCTGTAACAGTTATATTTTTCCCCAAATACGTATAGAACAAAAATATAATAATTTAAAAGAAATATTTGTACTTTTTTCTATTTGTAGCTTCTGCTAATTACAGCATAATGTATCGAAACTTTATTTAATCTATATCGAGGCGATAGCGAATCGATACATCCAACTTTATCCATTCCATACCCAGGCTATATGTAAACCCGTAGCGTTGCTCTACCAAAAGAATATATGTGGTCTTTATCGGAGTAAAGATTTGAATATAAATCCTATACAGGTTACATACAGTTTGGTTATACGGGAATTTCTCTTGCCTCAATACACAAGTAATTCTTAATAGAGCTTACATCTCTCTACACAGACGACTTCTAAATTAGTTTTAAAGTTAATTATTAACAAAAGAAAAAGGAAAAGTATTTCCTTCAGTATTTGTTTCTAACCTTTTAAAATACAATTTGTCTTTTCCATCAAATTCAAACTCTTCTCTGCCTTGAACTAAACCAAAATAGAAAACCAACTCCACTACATGATGATAATAGGGTACCTATAGGTTTTTTATGATATATTTAGAATGACGTCATCGAAAAAGGACAGACAATGTTGTCATGGCCGGATTAAGCTTTCATGGGACCCGGGGCTAGTGAAGTTTTAGGGGGCCCCCTATAAATTGACCGCAAAAAAAATATATTAAAAAACTCTATTCCTGATATATTAGAAGACACTGCTATACCTACATGTTTTATAAAAACAAGTCAAAATATATTTTTTCTACTGACGTTTCATAATAGCAACTTTTCGATTGTCATTTTAGTTTTAAAATGACATTCTTTTAAGCACCGAGTGCGTAGAAGTGACTTTTGAATGCGTAAAAATTACTCTTGAGTGCGTAAAACTAATTTTTAAGCACTAGTGCCTAAAAGTGTCATTCATTATTCAAAAATAAAAAACACACTAAACACAGATTTGAATTTTGTTTTGTATTTATTATGAATATTGAAAATGTAATTATTGAATTGAACGTTTGGGATACTCAAAACAGAACTTTGTGTTGTTACCTACTTTCTAGGATTTTAATTATTGATGTCGAATCTTGAAAAAAAAAACTCATGAAAAGTGTCAGGTGTCAAGCAAAAGCAGGTAACAAAGATTTTGGGCGTACTCGACTTATTCACATGAAATAAAATTGTGTTTTTCTATTATAAAATGCCAGTAGAAAAATTCCTGTATACAATACGTTACGAAACGATGTCTTTTAGTCACTCGATGTGTTGTCCAACTCGGCTTTGCCTCGTTGGACAATTTTCACGTTGCGTGCCTAAAAGACGCTCATTTCGTAACTTATAGTGTAAATAGCTTTTTTCGTCTGTCACCCAAAATTCTGAAAAAAGAGTGTTCCAGGTAATTTTACAGGTAGCGGAAGGGAAACCTGATGTTAACCTGTAACAATTATCTGATGCATGCTCGCAAAATGAAATAGGACAAGTTAGGACAATCGCTAGGTGTCGCTTCAACCGGTCATGCCACTGTGTTTGGAAAAGTTTTTTGTTAAAAATAAGTTGAATTGTTGGGCTGAAATGTTGCGAAACATGACGCGAAAGACTAGTGCATTTAATATTTATTGTTTGCCCACAGGCCCTTGACCAGCATAAGCCTCAACGTCTCAACGTGCGTTTTTCAAAAATAGGGCTCCTACGGGGCCCTTCTGAACCGCGGGGCCCGGAGCTCTAGCCCCTTTAGCCCCCCCCTCCCTTAATCCAGGCATGAATGTTGTCAATGCCTATTTTTTTTTCTTAAAATTTACCAGCATGTCATGTGTCAATAATTCTGAGGACAGCTAAATGAAATGAAATGAAACTGTTTAAACAAGTCATGCAACGTCGCGCGCCGTTGCCAACCAAAAACATCTGAAAGTTCCCTACGTTATTAAATGTGTTAAAAAGTACTTTCAGTTTTGTTAGGTTGGCAGCAGAAATTTACTAAATGTGACGTCATCCTAAATATAGCGTAAAAATCCTATAGTCTACGTAACGAAAATGGTCAGCTCGTCATCTGCAGGACTGTTCAATCTTTTTGTATCCTTCGGTTTTTGGTTGTTGAAAATTTGAATCTCCCGCACTCTTAAGCGGCTATAACCCTAATTTCAGTTGTCATTCTCACTCAATTCGTAACCACTAAAATCAGCAGGGTTTTTCAGAACAAAATTAAAACAAAAGAACACAATCGGAATATTTGATTAAAATTATTTCTCATGAGATTGTTGTAAACTACCAAAGAAACACATCTGTTGCATAATGCTATATTTAATAATAAAAAAAAAAACCAAATTGATATATTTTAAAATCTTGTTCGTTCCTTTACACTTCTATGTTCAATGAGATGACGTTATGTACAAACCTGACGAAGTGAGTAAAAATTAACTTTCTTTAGTAGATAACTTATTAGTCCAACGGAACTCTTGAAAAAGTCTACTGTCACTTTCATTTTTAAGTCAATTTGACACTTGAGAAAGTAATTTTTCCATACTTTCAGGTTGCACTTAAGATGGCTACGGCCGAAAGCGCTTTGCACTGATATTAATTATAGAAATTTGCACGGAATACAAATGATTTACTCATTAACGATAGAGCATTCAGGCATTGGCATTACAGCGGATTCTATGAAAACCAAACTGCACACATGGATGTCGATGGAGGGGGAATTATCAGAATCTGACAATTACCATTGACAATGTGAACAAAAACAAAAAGGAGTTCAGTGTTATCATTGTAAATAGACTAGACTCTCTGAGGACTGAAAATTGTCGAAACAATTGTCCATAAAACAGTTGATATTCAAGCTCTAATATATTCAGTGAGATGTGGTGGATCTCTTGGTTACTAAGTAACCATGACCGTGACCGGCAAAGAGTTTCCAATAATGGGAACATATTTTATTATTGAGATTTCAAAAAAAAATAATGTTATGTGGGATCAATTCAGCATACCTAATCACAAAACTTTCACAGATATTATGTGACCACTGTCATGGCTGCAAGTTTTAAAATTTTGCCTTAAATATCTGAAAAGTAGGGTCAGATGACAAGATGTCAGAAAGTTTCAAAAAGAAAAGTTTTCCAGAATTCAGATTTTCAAAAAAATATATCTATTAATTTCTTGGCTTGTTTTTTTCAAATCTAAAAAAAAATCAAATTGATTTTTTTCGTCGTAATGGTTTACCTGAAAGAAAGTAAAAATAACAACAAAAAAATACCAGTTTAAAAATTTTCCACAATTTTCTCCCAAAAATTTGCAAAAAAAACTTAAGATATTTATTTTCAGACCACTGACCTTGTGATGAAGTTTAGAAAACAAAAACTTGAAATAACAAATTTAGAATTATTTTGAAATCTTTCTAAATGGCCCATCCATATATTCTAGGTATAAGTATTCAAGCCAACAATTTTTTGGATTTGCCCTGAATAACAAATAAAGACTTTTCCAATTCGTTGCAAACCCTTTGCCGGTCACGGTATTGATTCAGGAACAAGTAGCAAGTGTTCATTCAACTTCCAACACACACTGAATGACTAATTCAAGCGAACAATTTGAGATGTAGGATATTGTAGTGGTCATTAAGCCAAAGGGCCTGTGGAATGTTCAGGCAGTTTGCAGATTATGACGTTACTAGGAAGCCAACAGCATAAAGTCACTATAAAAGATGTGCTTTATGTATCTTAATTTATTATTCACTTGATTAGAAATTGTAAGCGAGTTTTGTCAAATGGTTGCAAGATCAATTGACAAACAGAATTAGCAGATTGGAGTAGCTAGTTTAGTTGATAAAGTTCACAATCTTCACAATTTTTTTTTCAGAAATGTTTTTTGTCGCGAATCGCTGCTGCTTCAAGTGAAATATGGAATCCCAGATTGGGTCATAACAGTTCAGATCTTCTGAAGATGAATAATGAAGCAGTTGATGAAATATCCGGTACAATCCTGGTATTTATTTTTAATACCGGAAGCCTAAACCAGAGTCCCGTTAAAGCATTTTTATTTTTACGATCATATTTCAATTGGAATGGAAAATAAATATGGTAAAAATTATGTTATAAAGGAAGAGCCCGTGAGTGCCAGACCTATGTTATTTCATAACAGTTGAAAGTTCTTCAGCGCATGCTCCCAACACAGGTAGGAATGATGGGCGACTAGGTACTTTGGATCATCGTGGTTTTGGCAGGTAACCGGTAGCAAAAGTGTTTAAAATAGCGAATCAAATTATTAATCGTAATTTTTTTATATTTTTCACCGGAATAATATTAGAAATCACGTCATTCATGCGATATTTATAGAAATGAAACATTTACTTTCAAGTAAAAGCAAGAAGCAAAAGGTAGAAGTAAAAGGTTTTTCTTTAAAGGGGGTGTGACCCAAAAAAACAACTTAAGCTACTTAAATCAAGAAAAAAATTCTAAGATCCCTCATAAAAACCGCAGTTCTATATTCAATATAGTCTCCGAGAAAATTCCTTGTGAAGATAAATTATACAGGAACTTGTGATGTCACAACCGCCGAAATCGCAGTCTTCTGTTCGTTCCGTCGTCAGTGAGCCGTACCTATACTTTGAGTGGTTGCAGTTCGCTCTAGTGAGATAATTGTCTTGGAAAATTCTTACACGTGTTAATTTTAATACTGTCCCTGATAATCCAGTGTGACGTCACAAACACCTAGTTGTAAATTTAAACCGCCCTAACTCGAAAACGGACCATCGTAGCAAGATGCGGTTTAAATATTTATTCTTAGAATTTTTTGCACTAAAACTTTAATTTTTGGGTCACACCCCCTTTAATTCGTATTCATAATATCTATAATGTCTCAAGTCCTGTTCCTCTTCTCCATCTCCTTGAAAATCTACATCTCTTAGATGCATAGCTATGTTGAGTAAAACAGAACAAGCTATTATAACTTTTAGACTACTGGTAGATTTCACTCTGTATCGATACTTTAGAACAGGGAATCGCCGTTCAAGTTGCCAAACGTATGCTCAATCACAACTCGCTCTAATGTAAGCAGCATGCTGAAAGCTCTCGGATTTTCTTCTTGTGGATTGGGGTAGAGAATCAGGAGACACGACAATATACCATATCCACTGTCACCTGGTGGGATAGTGTTAATGTTCTTTTCATGACTTCACGCACTGCCGAATTCTTCCATATACGAGAATCATGAACTACTGATCCAGGCCATCTTGCATCTTTATTAGTTATAACACAATTCTGGTCGCATTTGACTTACGCATTAATAATGCTAAAACCTTTAAGATTTACATATTCGTCTGCAAATTGGGATGACTTCTCAATACGAATATGCGTGCAGTCAATAACCCCGATAGCTAATGGGAAAAGGAACCTCGTCAACCACTTTTCTTTGGCCTGAATGATTTCATTTTGTGTGTGTGTTCGGGAACCGGATCCATTCGCCGCTCTGTTGTACAATCCGCTCAAGTACCTCCTGAACTATTCTGGATACTGTGGGTTGCGTACATCCCAATTCTTCAGCAATTCCGCTCAGGGTCCTTATTCTTGAAACAGGGGAGCAACGTTCCCAGGAGAACGAGCGTTGCGTCTTTCTCAAGGATATGCAAATGATAATATAAGTAACAAAGACTGAACACTCGTTCTCCTGGGAACGCTGCTCCCCTGTTCCAAGAATAAGGACCCTGGAATCCAGTGTTCGCACAATAACGCAGAAATATTTTCAATTTCATTACAAGTGACAGGGCTCCTCCACGAGTTTGGGGATCCGCACCAAGAAAGTGGTCCGCCAACCACACCACATTCTCCTCCTACTCCTCCTCAAATCTAAATAACGTTCTGAATTCTGATTCACGTGGCTAATAGTATTTTCTTGCACGTGAATGCACCATAACAAACACTCCTAAAAATACACAAATTTTATGTTACAAGCTGTGCCGTGGCTGGGCAAATACTGAAAAGCGCCAGAAAAGTTGTGGTGAACCTAGCTTCCTTTTTTAGAAGCAAATCCTTTAGCTTTTGAGCAAATGCTTCTTTTTATAAATACGAAAAACATGAAACCTTTTACTTTAAGTGAACAAAGGGTTTTTTGTATTTCGTGCAAATATTTATTAAAAATTCAGTGCAAAGCGCTTTCGGCCTTAAGCCATCATCAGTGCCACCTGCAAGTGAGGAAAAATGTTGTATATGTTACGGTTAATATGCAAACTTGGCTAGTTTGTAAACTAGCTGGATAGTTTACAAAATAACCAACCCACTGGTTATTTTGATTGAAAACGCAATTTTCACTAAAGTAGCATCTTGTTTGCAAACTAACCAAGAGTCTTGGCTAATTTACTTGAAATTATTGAGAAAACTAAAATAGCTAGTTAGTTTATAGTTTATAAACTATCCAATGCAGTCTGGCTAATATGAAAACCATATTTTCTAGTAACACAAAATAGCCAAACCTTTGAATAGTTTATAAACTAACCAACCAACCTTCTGGCTAATTTACAAACAGAGTTAGATTAAGTTTTGAATACGAATTTTATTGTTTTTTGCTCTCCTGGCCGGTTTGCGGTTTGTTTTTATATTTTACCGGAATAGCAACAGAACAGTTAATTATAAAATGATCAAAATGAATCACAAAGAAGGATTTAACGCTTCTTTAGTAGATCTGTTTAATAATAAAGCAAATAATTCACAAATTTACAACGACAGTGACAGTACCTATAAAAGTGTTGTGGAGAGGTTAATAACCTAACGTGCCAATGGACCATGAAGTGCACAAGAATCGGATTATTATTTCATGAGACATTACGATTTACAACGAGTTGATGCACAATATATTCTCCTCAGTAAAAAATCGGGCAAAATATTAGCTTGCATGGACGATTTGCTCGATATTATCAAAGAATCTCACCAATCAACTGGGCGTAAGACAAGTTACAACAAAGCTAATAAATCAAAAATATTCTAATGTTCCTCGATGGATGTGAGAATTGCCAGTTAAAAAAAGAACAAAGCAAGGAAAGGAATTGTGGTGAAATCGATTTGTTCAAACAATCTAAATTCCCGTTGCCAGGTAGATTTAATTGATCTTCAAACACGACCTGATCAAGATTACAAATTCATTTTTGTGTATCAAGACCACTTGACCTAATATGTCCGGTTACGCCCAATGAAAACAAAAACAGCTAAAGAAACGGCTTACAATCTTTTAGAGGTGTTTACAGATTTGGGTAGTCCATGTGTGTTGCAGAGTGATAATGGGAGAGAATTCGCGAATCAAGTAAGTTAATAGTATATTTTTTTATAAGGAGTACCTAAAAGTGATACTTTTGTGACGAGTCTGTGAGTTTGCCTGCCAAACGCAGTGACGCCGGCAATGACAGGCGAGTCACAAAAGTAGCTTTTACTCTAAACAGAACAAGATATTTTTTTTCTTCTAACGTTTATAATGCGGTACCTATACCTAAATAATAAACAAAAATCTCAATTTTCCCAAGTATTGTTATCGAACTGTTCTGGTTATTAAAAAGGCTCTGATATTTATTTTGAAAAAGGAAAAAGTGTTGCTGATTATTTATTTTCTTTTCCAGGTTATTGAGGAATTGATTGAACTTTGGCCAAATTGTCGAATAGTACATGGCAAACCACGGCATTCGCAGTCTCAGGGTTCAGTGGAGAGGGCAAACCAGGACATAGAAAATACACTGGCATCCTGGATGAGAAATAATAATTCAACTAAATGGAGTGAAGGTCTTCGATTTGTGCAGTTCTATAAAAATAGGTTAGTGGTTAAGTTAATGTTTACCTATTAATGTGAATAAGTTAGGGAACTTTTGCTCTTAATAATAATTATAGTTTTATTTATGTACCAGGAATCAAACATGAAAAAATAATATTTTTATTTCATTGGTGCTTTCACTCTGGAATTGGAAGAAGTCCTTGTGGAGCACTATTTGGCGTCCCATGCAGGGATGGTTTAAACGACCCTCCTCTTTCCTCAGAGAAAATAAGTATGTTGAAGAGTGAGGAAGATTTGGAAATGCTTCTTCAAAACTCACATGATGAAAATCCACCTGAAAGAAGTCAAGATATCTCTTCCACGATGTTCGAAAATGCTGAACAATCAGAAAATATAGAGGTCGATATGGTAGATCAAGAAATAAATGAGACTGAAGAAAGAGATATAGAAATAGGTAAGAGTTAAAATTTAGAAACATTATACCCAATTTATTATTCATGAAAATATGACATTTTAGAAAAAGTGGAACCAACTAGGGAACCAACTTATATTATAGTAAATAATGAATTAGAAACAACTGATAATGAACCTGCCAATAATAGTAGCACGAGCCCTTCAAATGACATTAATATACTCTCATTGCAAGGTACGCCTAACTCTTCATCAATATCTGAAAATGCTCCAAATGTAATAATTGAAATTGTAGAAAACAAGGAAAATTTGAGGAGCTGCTCAATGTGCAAAGAGGGTGATCTGTGTTTACATTGTACAAATAGACAAAATACAGAAATTATAAGAAATGAGTGCCGCGAAGCTCAAAAAAGGCAAGCTGAAAAAAATTTACAGGTTTCTTCTAAAAAATTTAAGCCTGGAGATGTTGGCATGACAGTACGTGTACCAATTCCAGACGTCGATGGAAGGATCACAGAAATATTCTGGCTATAATCATGAGTATTGAAGATAATTTTTATCGACTTGGTACTGTACATGGAGTACTGAAACAATTATTTTCACGAAATCAATTTGATTTATGCAAGCAAAATTTTTTGTGTCTTGATGATGTCAAAAAAGACACAAAAATAAGTATTCGGAGTGCTGTGAGGAAACTTTCAGTCGCAGATTCAACACAAGGGTATGTAAGATGTCAATGTAAAAAACGCTACATGAACAAAAAATGTAAATGCATTTCTATGGGGTACACATGTAACAGCAAATGTCACAACAGTGAATAATGTTGCAATAAATAATTATACCCTCATTATTTTTTACCATGTAAGTATTCTCAAAGAATATTGGTGCTCCTGCCATACACCCAAAAACTTTTCTTTTTTAATATTAAAATATTTAAGTAAGTTGTATTTACATATCTGAAAATATATATTTTTTTCTTTTAATAATAGGATTTTTTTTTTTACTTAGGTACTATTAAAATATCTAAGTAAACTGACTTATTTGAAAATATTTAATTTTTGTAATAATAAATAATTTAAAGCAAAAATTTGCGTTTTATTCATCTCTAATTTATCGAATAAAAAATACCATGAACAATAAACTTTATTTGTAAATTAGCCAGAACATTGGTTGGTTAGTTTACAAACTAGCCAAATGTTTGGTTTATAAACTAGCCAAAAGTTTGGCTATTTTGTGTTACTAGAAATCATGGTTTCCAAATTAGCCAGGCTGCATTGGATAATTTATAAACTAACCAGCTAATTTAGTTTTCTCAATAATTTCAAGTGAATTAGCCAAGACGCTTGGTTTGTTTGCAAACTAGCTGGTATTTTAGTAAAAATTGCGTTTTCTATCAAAATAGCCAAGGGGTTGGTTAGTTTATAAATTATCCAGCTAGTTTACAAACTCGCCAAGTTTGCATATTAACTATAACATATATTACAAAAAATGAAGCAAATGAAAATCCCCGAGGTGGAAACAAGAAAGATTTTAACTTACTTCGTCAGGATTCAATAAAAGAGCCAGTTGTACAATGATGTAAAAAAGACGAGACCACATATTTGACAAATTTCACTAACAAGTTAATTACGGTTTCGTATAAAATTAGTGTATCACATTTCTAAATCAATTTCTCATTAAATTCCAACATTGAACTCATCAATAGGATTTTTTTTTTATTATCTTCGTGATTTAATTCTCCATCTTTAAAATTAGGTTGGAACACAACGTGTAATAATCATAAATCTTAGTGACATTTAAATTTTAACCATAGATGACAACCTGACAGATGATTGTTGAAAGGCGGGCTATTTGAAATCGTTTAAAAAACGCAGAATTAGCAATTTGAAAACTCGAACACCGCTGTTTTCTCTATTTTCAAAATTATTATTTTCCAAAATTGCTACAAACTGAAAATATACATATAACAAATATACCTCGAAGGAATTGCTTTATTTTTTGAAAGTAAAAGGTAAGGATTTTTTCTATAAATACGGATTCCGTCGCAACCCCTTGCCAGACACCCTTAAACTTCAATGAAATGTAACTGTAACTGCACTTACGTTATATTATAAAAGCTAAATTTTATACATGTTACCTACTTAAGTAGCTATGATATTTTCTCAGTAGCCAGACAGTTTCGACAGTTCTCACTCTCAGCCAGACACACATAGAGGGGATTCAAATTCGATGCTCTCCATTGGAATCCCGGGAACGGTGAGACATACGAGGTCTGTTTAATGAATATAAAGTGCGCAATTTCTTGTTCAACAAAATGCCGCTTCGAAATTCGAAACATTCCGAAGACTCCGGCAGATATAAGGAAAAAATTCAACCATTTTACACCTTACAGCACTGACTTATCATACGCATCGATGGATTATAATTTTCCAAAAAAATATCGCATCTAAAGTACAATTCACAAGTCTGTCTTCCACACAGTACTTTCGTGATAAGTCTTTTTTATCGCATTAATTTAGGTAAAGAGTGAAGAAGGCCATCGTTTTTGTTTTTGATAGTTAGACCGTTAATTCCAATTATAAAAACATAAAAAATTACCTAATTAAATAGAAAAAATCAAATAACTAACTGAAATAAAATACTATGTATTCTAATGTTCAAAAAGATCACCGTTTTGCTGCAAACAGCGGTTGACTGTTCTTATTTTGTTGATAGCTCTTTGGGTATCTCTCCGGGTTATAGAGCGGAATGCATTGCTTCTACTGGCTTTAAAGTACTCCAGAATATTGATGCTATTGGGATACACTTTGTTTTATATTGTTTCCCGCTCCTTGGTTGCCCATCCATTTTCTTGGAAAACAATCATGCAGCAAATCGCAAACAGCACAAGTGTTGTGAGGCGGCGCTCCATCATGTTGAAACCAAGTTTCGATTAACTCAGCCAAAGGAATATTTTCTAGATATTGTTGTGTATTTGCCGTCTAAGAAAGCGTTCCTATCAATCTCCTGTTAAATTTGGTTCATAAAAAAAGGCCCCCCAAAAAAAAAAGCTCCAGAACAAAACTGATTTCGAATCTGAATATTTTGTCTACGATTTTCCAAGGCCGAATACCGGTTATTTTGCCAATTGAACATTCCGCAGTTTCATAAGTAAACGGTCAAAGACAAAATGTCGCATTCCAAATTTAGCAATACTATCGTGTAGAGGTGTAGAGGGGGAAAACTTGCGACAAAGAGATGAAATATATTTTGGAATATCCGTTCAAAGAGGCCCAAGGAAAAAATAAAAACGATTTCGCAATATTTCGGTTTTTTTCTCATACAGTGTGTCCCGCTTAAGGACTGACCACCCTTCTAAAATTTTTATTTTTTAACCGATTCGATTAATTCATTTTTTGTCTTATATCTACTTGAATTTGGCACTTATTAGGCTCATAATTTTATTTCTGGGGCTGTACTGGTGTACAGGGTGTCCACATTTATAGGCTCAAATTTCAATAAGTACTATTAGGGTTTTTTTTAGAAAAATACTGATAGCAGATTCTTGATTAGGCATTCCAGGTTGACGTCATAACCGATCCGCTATTTTAACTGAGGGGCAGACACAAGCCAAACATAACCTAATTTAGTGTTATTTTCAATGCAAACTGAGAATTTTTAAACTATTATTTTGTGAAGATGCCTTCGTTTTGTGGCGTTTTTGGGTGCTCCAATAGAGCTGAAAGGGATAAGGTGAGGTTTTTTAGGATTCCAGCAGCATTTAAAGATCGAGGAGATCGCATAAACGAGCTATCAAAAAAACAACGGAGTATGTGAATTAGATGCTTCAAAAGGGGAGATTTGACTGTAACGTTGTTGAAAATGCTCGAATTTATTCGAAACATTTTGTTAATGGTAAGTTTTATGACTGTCTTGTTGTTAAAATACAAAAACACTTCATCTCGGTATATCAAAAAAGTTGTTTATGTTTCTACAAGTACATAGGTAACTTTTAGTACCTTTTAGGTAGTCCAGCAGAATTTAAGGATACAAACAATCCGGATTGAGTCCCCAGTACAAATTTAGGATATACTACGATAACTGATAAAAGCCCAGAATGAACAAGCCAGTAAGCTAAGCTACATGCCAGATCTGTGCACCGATCAGAACAGTCAAAACGTTTGAGGACTCATTCTACCATAAATTTATTTTGCTAAAGTTTATTTGTAAGGTTGTTAGTATCAAACTTTTTTATTTTTTAAACAATTTAGATTCTTAAGCATTATTTTTGTTAATAAATTGTTTGTTTACTATTGTTGAATTGAAATGTAAAGTGGCATGTCTGTAAATAAAGATTCATTCATTCATCCATTCATTCACAAAAACTAAAAACAACTTAAAACTTATTGAATAAAACAAATAACGCAAAAATTCCGAAGAACAAACTCAAAAAACACTGTAAACAATAATGATCTATAGGCTTTGGTTGCCCCTCGGCAAATATGGCGGACCTTGTCAAAGTCACGTGACCTGGAATGCCTAATTAGAATGGTCTTAATCCCCAATGTACTAATTTTTGTCTCAATATGATACAGGGTGATCACAACAAATTTTCAAAATTTAATGGACCAAACCGGAAAAATTTCATATTTTGAGGCCTTGAGAACATAAAAAATTGATACAACACAGTTTTAGAACATCCTTAACCAAAACTTGTAGTAAGCTTGCTTCAAAATATACTCCTTGACAAAATTATCGCACCACTGCTTATGGTGATGCTCATGTGAAGTGGTGCGATAATTTTGTCCAGGAGTATATAATATTTTTGCGATTTAATTCATTAAATTGTGAAAAATTGTTGTCATCACCCTGTATCGTATCGAAACAAAAATCAGTCATGGGATCAATTTTCGAGAAACGTCGATTGTCAAAAAGCGTATCACGATATCTTCAATGGTACCGTTGATACAGGGCGATTTTCCCCTATTATGAAAAATAGCTATAAGTTTTTTATTTATCAATTTTTTTTATTTCTGTAAAAACATTATGGAGATACTTTCTTGAGCATAATCCAGTGGCGGACACAGTTTTTTTCTATATCACTCCGATTTCGAGATATCGACCAAAGTCCGATATTTTTAAATGAAACACCCTATATATTAATAGCTCATTGGATAGCTCTGTTTTTGCTGATTTCAATGATATTATTATAAAGTTCCATAGGTTTATCTCTAACAGTTTTCTAGAAAAAAAAAATATCTGTTTTTGTCGTAAGGACCAATGTGTTAGAAAAGGATTTTATATGTGTAATGAGGAAGGTCTCTTTCTAACACATTGTTTCTCCTGACTGAAACCTATATAAATTTTTTTCTCGAAAACTGTTAGAGATAAACCTATCGAACTTTATATCATGAAATCAGCAAAAGCAGAGCTATCCAATGAGCTATTAATATATAGGGTGTCCTATTTAAAAAAAATCGGACTTTGGTCAATATCTCAAAATGATAGCGAAATAGAAAAAAACTGAGTACGCCACTGGATTGTGCTCAAAAAAGTACCCCAAAGATGTTTTCACAGAAATAAAAAAAAATTGATAAACAAAAAACTTATAGCCATTTTTCATAATAGGGGAAAATCGAAAATCGCCCTGTATTAATGGTACCATTGAAGATACCGTGATACGGTTTTTGACAATCGATGTTTCTCGAGAATCAATCCCATGGCATCTTAGTCAATTTTCCTCTATCTGGTCTGGAACTATGTTTTTCCTGTTAAAACACTCCAAATTGCAGCACCCTGTAGACCAGTACAGCCGCAGAAATAAAATTATGCGCCTAATAAGTGCCAAATTCGAGTAGATATAAGACAAAAAAAAATGAATTGAATCGATTAAAAAATAAAAATTTTAGAGGGTGGTCAGTCCTTAAGCGGGACATACTGTATATCTCCGGAAGTCTTCGGAATGTTTCGAATTTCGAAGCGGCATTTTGTTGAGCAAGAAATTGCGCAACTTTACCTTCATTCAACCGACCTCGTATCTCTTACCATTTCCGAGATTCCAATGGAGAGCATCGAATTTGAATCTCCCTGTATGAGTATCTGGCTGAGGGTTAGAACTGTCGAAACTGTCTGGCTACTGAGGAAAGATCTTTCAATAGCTACCCAAGTAACATATATAAAATTTAGCTTTTTTAATAAAACGTAAGTACAGTTACATTTTACTGATGTTAAGGGTGTCTGGCAAGGGGTGCCCCGATATTAAGTATCTGGCAATGGATGACGTGATTTCTAATATTATTCCGAAGAAAAATATAAGAAAATTATGCTTTAAAATTTGATAAATTTAAGTGGCTATTTTATACCTATTAATTATTTACGGTCGTTATCCATAAAAATAACCTATTTTATACCCTTTGGTACCGGTTACCTGTCAAAGCCACGATGACACAAATTACATAATAGCCCATCGTTCCTACCTGGTATACCAGCATTCAAAACATGGAATCCATGATTGAAAATTCAATTAGCCATTAGATGCCCTACTACTTAGTAACAATAATTGTAAGATGAGGAGACAATGACAGTTGCAACAGTTTTTACAACCTGGAAGAAATCAGTTAGACACAAAAATCAATATACACTCAGAGTAAATTTCCCTTTTCGAACGCGTCCTGTACATTCAAAATAATATTTGTGGGGAGGTTAACGCTGGCAATATGCGGCGACTGCGTGCGGATTTTCAGTAAACATGGAGCAGTGGTCGAACGAGCAACGTGCGTTTATGGTCGAGGCGTTTTCTAAATTGAATGAGTCTTATGTCGCGGCACGGCGACGTTTCTGTAACCGTAACCATTTCCGGCGTATAACTGACACTACGTCAAAAAATTATTGAAATCGTGGGTTCAAAGATTCAAAGTGGTACAGTGGCAATTGGCAAATCAGAAGCGTCCCGCCATGTTTTCCAATTGAGCGCCTCGGATTTTTAGTCGCAGCACGTCGCACAATCCCAATGTTGTGGTGTTCTGATTAACTTCTTTTAGCCGGGACGCTTCGGATTTGCCATTGGACCACTTTGTCTGAATCTTTGAACCCATAATTTCAATAATTTTTTTAACAAAGTATCACATATACGCCAAATATTGTAACGGTTACAAAAACGTCGCCGTGCCGCGACATAGGAATCGTTTGACTTAAAAAACGCCTCGACACTAAACGCGCGTTGCTTGTTCGACCACTGCTCCATGTTTACTGATAATCCGCACGCAGTCGCCGTAAATTACCAGCGCTAACCTCCCCACAAATATTAAGTTGGATGTACAGGACGCGATCGAAAAGGGAAATTTACTCTGAGTCACCCTGTATAATATCTATACTACAGGGTCCTGCATCTCATCTCTTGTTTTATGTCGCCTAATTATCAATTGATGTAGAATTTTGATATTTTGCAGTAGTTTTAATTATACAGGGTGTTCCAAAAAAAAATACGTCAGGCGGATATATTTTTTTAGACTACATGTCCGATATTTTTTGCGTATTTGAATACCTCCCATGAATACCTACAGACCTCTAAAGTGTTGTTGAAGTTGGTCTCGTACTTTTTGAGAAAAAATAAATTAAAGCTAAAAAAAAAAAAAACTGTTTTACGCCAATGATTTTTAAAATGATGAAAACTAGAAATGGTCCTTCATGAATAAAATAGATCGAGGTTTTTTTTGAGTTGAATCGAACTATACGCGATGTCCGAATTTGGTGTTAAACTCTTCAAAATTAAGTGGTACCTACTTTTTTTTTTAGGTGACGTTTTGCATTGAAAACCGTGTCAAAATTGCAATTTTGGGCTTAAGCTAAAATTAGGATAAGTTTTGACAAGGTTTTTTTTTTTTTTTCTCTGATGAGATCATCTTCCGTAAAGACGTTCCTGTTAATCGCCATAACTTACATTATTTTTCCGAGCATCTCAATAGAATCTTTCCAAATCAGTGGATTGATAAATTAGATTTCTTTTTATGGGGCTACGTTAAGGAAATAGTTTATCAGGAAACTCCAGCCACACCAGAAAACATGCAGCAAAGAAGCAGAAACGCATTTGAAAGCATTATTCCCGACCTTTTAGATAGATATTGTTGGAAATTAATTATAACAAAAAAATACTCGGCACATATACAATCAAATAAAATTTATTATAATTTCAATTGAAAAATAACCAGTGATAAATAATTTTAATTGTTTGCGGACTGATTTCTAACAATATACAGGGTGTTTAAAAAAGACACGGCAATATTTGAGGGGGTGATTCCTCAGGTCATTTTATGGAAAAAAGTTCCCATAAACATAGGTCCGGAAATGCATTTTTTCCAAGATACAGGGTGGTAAAGATTAGACCTAAGAGCTCAAATCATTGGTGGGTGTAACTCAATTAGAAATGACCCTGGTATTTTTGAGAGAGTTCGCCAGTCAATGAGGAGAAGATTGAATTCCTGCATCCACGCCGGGGGTGGTCACTTTGAACAGTTTTTGTAATGTTTTTGTATCATAATGGACAAGCAAGAAAATAGTTTTCATTTTTTATTTTGTAAACGAAGCAAGATACGAGAAAAATTTAAGAGACAAAAAAAGTTGCAGTTTTAGTTGATTTATCTGAAAGAAAAATCGAAATTAAATTAAAGTCAGTGGCGTACATTTTTTCGTCAATAAATTTTATTAAATTGCCCCCCCTAACGCCACTGGAGTTAAACAAAATTATCTAGTTAGGGCAAAACTAGCCCCTAATTACTAAAAACAACGCTGCCAATTTTCAAAAAAATCGGTGAGAAGATATTTGAATTATTTAAAAAAAACGTTATTTTAAAAAAATCTTTAACACCCTGTATCTTGGAAAAAATGCATTTCCGGACCTATGTTTATGGGAACTTTTTTCCATAAAATGACCTGAGGAATCACCCCCTCAAATATTGCCGCGTCTTTTTTAAACACCCTGTACAATAGCAAAGTCGTACCTAAATCGTATTGGACACGATGTTGATTAGTTTCTGTAAAATCCTAACGAATTTCAAGATAATTGTTATTACATCACAAAACATGTTAGGTCAAGAAATTGTTTTTCAAAGCTTTCTAGGATTTTTATTTATGAAAACTGCTATTGCACTAGTTACCAAAATGTATTGTTGGCGAATAACTTCTACTATGTTAGGAACTTTCATAGTAGGTATGTATTTAGAAAAAAAATAAAAATATTGCTTAATTCCGCATCGAATGACATAAAAATATACAAGAGCTTAAATTAAAAAAAAAAAATAAAACAGAAATGAAGTACTTTAAAGTTTGAAGAGTTTTACACCAAATTTTTGATATCCTCTGTATAGTTTGGATTAACCAAACCTGCTCAACAATGCTGCATTACCTTACTCAATAATTATATCTTGATGTATTTCATTAACGAAGGACCATTTGATATATATATTGATATTTTTATCAATTTTTAAAATTTTGGTACAGAACAGATTTTCTCGAAAAGTACGAAATCACACAAAACTCTAGGGATCTGTAGGTATTCGTATAGGAGGTTTCAATAAAAGAAATATCGTCCGGACGTCACACTTTTTTTTGGGACACTCTGTATATTTTAAACTATTTTCCTAAAATGCGCCTTATTGTACAGGTAACGCCTGCAAAATTTAAGAATTATACATATACATACACATATATGTCGGCGACAGCCGTATTTGTATTGAGATTTTGTTTAAGAAGATAAACACTTTATTACTTTACCCTTTTAGTTCTTAGAATAAGTTCGGTAGTAGTAAGTAAATGTTTTCGGGGTGACTCAAAGGAAACCCATAAAATTATATTGGCTTGACAATAAAGTTTTATTTGCTGAAAGCTTGGGAACCACTCAACTCTCACAAGGGGGGTTGAGGAGAGCGGAACGGGACCAGGATGGTTTGGTCAGTTTTTGAGAGGACTTGAGTCAGCAGTCGAAAAGAGAACTGGTCCCGGATCGCTAGTTCCTATTCTCTATTTCATTTTTCTTTAAAAATCTTTTCTCGATTTTGATTTATGCCGATTAGTTAAATTTAAGTTAAATTAGTTCGTTATAGTTAGTCATTTAAATATCAGCCGCCGTGCTATCAAATTGTTTTCTCTCGGCATCATTGTAATAAACTTTTTCGCGTCTAATTCATTTGTTTCATTTTTTTTGCTTTTATTTAACGTCGGCAGTTACTAATAACTATGTCGGACGGTGACGCGTCAGCTTCTGCTTCTCCGACATCAGAAGTGGGATTACCAGAAAACGGAAATAGTGCAACGCTAGAAAACGCGAGTGAAGGAAATATTCCAAAAAGTGAAGTGGAGTTATTGCTACGTAAGATGCTCGAGCTACATAGCACCTCTGGAATGTCACAACAGCCCACAGCAACTACACCTAGTGTGCGTTTGCCAGCATTCCAGCCCGACTCCAAAATTGCAGACCCCGAAGGGTGGTGTTGCCTAGTGGATGAATTTGTTAAAATTCACAATTTGTCAGGTATAACATTAGTGATAAGTCTATCAAATTCATTAAAGGGAGAAGCCGCAGACTGGCTTATACGTAGCCGACCGTTGGGAAAATCGTGGGACGAGATCCGCACAGAATTTCTTTCTGCATTTGCAAAACCCACTGATTTAATGGATTTATTTAATGAAGCTGTCAATGGGCGGCAGTCTGCCTCTGCTAGTACTACGTTACTCGACGAAGGACTACATGTGCTACGCTTAGCGCTTCATTTGATCAAAAATCGCGAAAGTGATGAAGCTTTAGCGACATTATTCGCATGTCACGTAGTGGCTGACCGTTCTGAGACAGTGCGTAAACGGTTACAAGTTGATTTGCCAAAAGACTTACAGGGTTTCTGTGCCGCGCTTCGCGGTACTACAGGTAAACGGCCGGCGCTATCTCGGCCAGATCATCAAATCCAACCGAAGCGCCGCGCTTTTACCCATCCGGGCCAATTTGAAAACAAATTCATGGGAAAGTGCCGCAATTGCGGAAAATTCGGACATAAAGCTGCGAAATGTCATGTGAAACCCGTTGCTACCACAGAGAGCAGGCAAGAACATTACAAAACTGGTTATAAAACTGTTACTTGCTTTTCGTGTGGCCAACCTGGCCATGTATCAACGCGTTGTCCAGATAAATCCAGAGCTTCAACTTCTTCAAGGCATGAAGAAAAACGTGTCAATTTAATCGAAGTGAAGAAGCTACCACAAGGACAGCTGACGTTTATGAATGGTAAAGTAGTTGATTTTCTTTTTGATTCTGGTTCTGAATGTTCATTGGTAAAAAATAGTGTGGCAGTCTGTTTGAATGGCAAATATCAAAATTGTATGATAACTTTGAGAGGCATTGGTGGAAATTCCGTATTTTGCACTTCACAAATGTTAGCACTAGCTAAAATTCAAAATATTCATGTCGAAATTTTATTGCACATAGTACCTGATGATATTATTTCCTTCGATATTATAATTGGTCGGGATTTAATCGCTCAGAGTATAAACGTTTCTTATGGACCAAGTGGCCTATTTTTGACTCGTGAGAAATCCGTACAAATTTGTGACAGTATTGTCGGCAATTTCAATATGATAGATACGGACTTAACTTCACAAGATAAAGAAAATTTACTTAATATGTTAATCAATTATCAAAATAATTTCGTAAATGGAGTGCCGACGGGTAGGGTAAAAACAGGTAGCTTAGATATTCGTTTAAAAGACCCTTCAAAATTCGTGCAGCGAAGACCTTATCGCTTGTCAACCGCTGAACGCGAAATTGTACGGGAAAAGGTTTCTGAATTACTTGAAGCTGATATAATTCGCCCTAGTTGCTCTCCTTTTGCAAGTCCGATTTTATTGGTAAAAAAGAAAGACGGTACTGATAGAATGTGTGTCGATTATCGTGAATTAAATAGAAACACTATTTCAGATAGGTACCCTCTACCGCTAATTAGTGACCAGATTAATCGTTTACACGGCGCTTATTACTTTACATCTTTGGATATGGCTGCTGGTTTTCATCAAATTCCGGTTGACCCTAATAGTATCGAAAAGACCGCATTCGTTACGCCCGACGGTCAATACGAGTACCTGACTATGCCTTTTGGGCTCACAAATGCACCCTCAGTCTACCAGCGGGCAATAGACAAAGCTTTAGGTACTTTACGTAATACAATAGCTGTTGTTTATATTGATGATGTCTTGATCCCGTCCCGATCTATTTCTGAAGGGATTGAGCGTTTAGAAACGATTATTAAAACACTTGTTGAGGCCGGGTTTTCTTTCAATTTGAAGAAGTGCAAATTTTTAAAAACCGAAGTCGAGTACCTGGGTTATTTGGTACGTGCGGGTGAACTTCGCCCCAACCCAGGCAAGGTTTCGGCTTTGCGCAATTTGTCAATTCCAAAAACTCAAACGCAAATTCGCCAGTTTTTGGGTTTGGCATCGTATTTCCGTAAGTTCATTCCAAACTTTTCGCGAACAGCTACACCTTTATATCAGCTAACCAAAGGCAACATAAAATCAATTAAATGGTTACCTCATCACGAAAATGCCCGTGATATTTTGATTAAATCTCTAACATCAGAGCCTGTGCTTTCTATTTACGACCCCGAACTGCCAATTGAATTGCACACAGATGCCAGTTCTGAGGGTTACGGCGCTGTTTTGTTACAACGCAAAGATTCAAAACTGCATGCTATTGCTTATTTTAGTAAACGTACTACTGAAGTTGAGTCTAGATATCATTCATACGAGTTGGAAACATTGGCAGTTGTTAACGCGGTTAAAAATTTCAGACATTTCTTGCACGGGAAACATTTTCTTGTCGTCACGGATTGCAATTCTCTAAGGGCTTCTCGAAATAAAATTGACTTAACACCTCGAGTTCATAGGTGGTGGGCATTTTTGCAAGCTTTCGATTTTGATATTCAATATCGTGAAGGTGCGCGTATGCAGCACGCAGACTTTTTCTCACGAAATCCCATTCCTGAAAAAAAAATTGCCCAAAATTTTAATAACAATCGCACTACAGTTAAAATAATCCAACTGTTAGATATCGAAAAGGACTGGCTAAAAGTCGAGCAACAGCGAGATGACGAAATTGTTCAGCTTACGGCAAAATGGAAATCTCGTGAACTTGCACCCGATTTGTTAAAAAGCTATGATTTGCAAAATAATGTTTTGTTGCGGAAAATAGAAAGATGTCATAAATCAAAGTGGTTACCCATAGTTCCTCGATCTATGGCATGGTCAGTTATCAATCATATTCACGTTGACTTGAAACATTTAGGCTCGGAAAAAACTTTAGACAAATTATATGACTTCTATTGGTTTCCAAATATGTCCAAAAACGTCAAAAAATTCGTCAGCAATTGTCTAATATGTAAAACATCTAAGGGAACATCAGGTTCCACTCAAATTCAATTACATTCTATCCCTAAAGTACCAAAACCTTGGCATACCATTCATATTGATATTTCGGGAAAATTAAGCGGAAAAAGTGATAGGAAAGAATACGCTCTTGTAATTATTGATGCTTTCACTAAATTTGTTTTGCTATATCATATCTCGTCATTAACGGGTAAACAAGCTGTAGAGTCTTTCAAAAATTTTACATATTTGTTTGGTGCACCAAGTCGTGTTATTTCTGACCAGGGGAAATGTTTTACTAGTTCTGAATTCAAAACTTTCTGTTCCTCAAATAATATAGAGTTGCATTTTATTGCACACAGTGCAAGTAGAGCTAATGGACAGGTTGAACGAGTGATGCAAGTCCTCAAAAGTTTGTTTACAATTCAAGAGGCAGTGGGTACTTGGCAAGATAGTATAGGCGAGGTTCAATTAGCTTTGAATAGTAGTAAACACCGGACCACCGGATTTAGTCCAGCAGAATTGTTGTTTGGTACTAAAATTCATTCAATACAATTAAATAAAATAGTACACGAACTTGTTAGTGACGAAGATAACATTCCTTTGTCCGAATTAAGAGAAATAGCTAGTGCTAATATTGGTAGAGTTGCGGAAATGGATAAAACCCGTTTGAATAATTCAAAAGCCAAGATTAAGCCGTTTGTTGTTGGAAATTTTGTGTATGCTAAATGTAATGAGAGAATGTTGTCGAAATTAGATCCTAAATTTAGAGGACCTTATAAAATTATTCAGGTGTTACCTAATGATCGTTACCAGGTAGAAAAGGTAAACGGTAAAGGTGCATTATGTAAATTTGCCCATGATCAATTAAGAATAGTGCCTAATGGTCAGGGTGCAGAGATGTTTGATTTCGATGTAACTAATGAGCAAGAGGCGGATGATTTAGCTTTGGTAGATCATTAAATCAAGGATCGCATTTTGTAATTAATCGTAATTTGCTTAGGATAATTGTATTTTTATATTTTGTTTTGTTAATACCTGAGGGTATGTGTTTTGAGTTTTATACCTAGTAGAGAGGTATAAGTGCGATGTTTTTGTAAATACCTGAGGGTATGTGTTTGATTTCTATACCTAGTAGAGGGGTAAGAAATTTATGATTTTTTTTTTGTGAATACCTTTGGGTATGTGTTTTGATATCTATACCTAGTAGAGAGGTATGAGATTGTAATTTGATATACCAAGTTCTAGTGGTATGTGTTTTGATATCTATACCTAGTAGAGAGGTATGAGATTGTAATTTGATATACCAAGTAGTGGTATGTGTTTTGATATCTATACCTAGTAGAGAGGTATGAGATTGTAATTTGATATACCAAGTTCTAGTGGTATGTTTTGATATCTATACCTAAGTAAAGAGGTATGAGATTGTATAATGATATACCTAGTAGTGGTATGTGTTTGATATCGATGCCTAGCGGAGAGAGGTATGCGATTGGATGTTTATATTCAATATGACTAATATGAGAGTACATATTTGGATTTTTGACTGATAAATTTATTGTCAGGATGAACGAGCTACAAGTTATTAGAATGGTGATTCTTTTTTTTTTCAGATCAGAACGCAGAATAGCGCACGAGGGCGTGCGATAGGTCAGAGGTGGCCGTGTCGGCGACAGCCGTATTTGTATTGAGATTTTGTTTAAGAAGATAAACACTTTATTACTTTACCCTTTTAGTTCTTAGAATAAGTTCGGTAGTAGTAAGTAAATGTTTTCGGGGTGACTCAAAGGAAACCCATAAAATTATATTGGCTTGACAATAAAGTTTTATTTGCTGAAAGCTTGGGAACCACTCAACTCTCACAAGGGGGGTTGAGGAGAGCGGAACGGGACCAGGATGGTTTGGTCAGTTTTTGAGAGGACTTGAGTCAGCAGTCGAAAAGAGAACTGGTCCCGGATCGCTAGTTCCTATTCTCTATTTCATTTTTCTTTAAAAATCTTTTCTCGATTTTGATTTATGCCGATTAGTTAAATTTAAGTTAAATTAGTTCGTTATAGTTAGTCATTTAAATATCAGCCGCCGTGCTATCAAATTGTTTTCTCTCGGCATCATTGTAATAAACTTTTTCGCGTCTAATTCATTTGTTTCATTTTTTTTGCTTTTATTTAACGTCGGCAGTTACTAATAACTATGTCGGACGGTGACGCGTCAGCTTCTGCTTCTCCGACATATATAAATTTGTGCTCATAAGCCTCTCGCGAGAAAGTTTTGGGGTAGTTTTGATTTTCCTCATTTTTTATGTTTCTTGGGGTGCTGAATCCAAATCTGTGAGGTTTGCTAACAAAATTTCGTGACGCAACAACAGTCTTTTGCGTAGAACTCGAAAACTATCAATTGTTCGGAAAAAATACCCCTATTCAAAATAAAAGTACATGAATTTTTTTGGAGGATGAACTATTTGAGCTCAAGCGTTAGTGAAAAGTTGACGTATTCCATCTGTCTCCCCAAAAACCCACCTTTTTCACTCCAAAACTCTAAGTTAGTATCAAAAGCTCATTTAGAAAATTCCTCCTAGTTTTAAATTACTATACACAATGTAGTTTGAGCGTACTGTTGAAAATGACCTTGATCGTGTTTTTTTTTTGTGCTGAAATACTGGATAATAATTTAGAGAAAATAACAACAATGCGGGAAGGAAAGTTGGAATACGTTTATTGTATCAAGTAAGAAGAGGAGAAATGTGCTATGAAAAAAATCTCTTTCATGAACCCGTGGAAAGGAGAGGTGTCTCAGAACATCTATGATCCTCACCTATCAGACCATATATGTATTGTTCCTTCACGCGATGAGTGGACGGTTGTGACACCATTTCCGCTCTGTTTATTCAAAGGAAATTGAAATTTCTTAAAGTCCTGCAAAAAAACAATGACTTGGTACCAGTTATTGAGGCTTTCAAAGACCCTCGGGATCCCCAGGACGAGATTGCCCAAGCAGGCGCCATGCTTTTATTATTTCTGATAGCTTTGTATGGGAAAGGCCGAAAGACTATTTTGAACGATTTGAGATAGGTACATGTTTTCATCATCTTACAATAGCAAACCCAACATTGCCGCCCTACCTCCCACAAAGGCTGCTGAACGAGAACATTCATAGGGATTTTATACTTTCAGGTGCAGCAGTGGTTTTCTGGACAAACTATATTCAATGAAAAACAAAGAGACTCGAATGAGTCGGGGTAGAAAAAAAAGCAGTGGTTTTCTGCCCCTTCCAAACCAGCACCGGACTCAATACTTCAGCACATATCTTGAGATATCATTGAGATAGACGAAGGAGGGGGCGAAGAAAGGTACCAAGAACTGTCAGAAGAAGAACGCTCACACGATTTCAACTAGGCATTGAGTCTGAAAGGTTCGTTAGAGGAAAAAATATAAAGCATCAAATTTAAGGGAAATTTTCATTTTGAATCGAGGTGTTTTTCCGAAAAATGTTACAAGCAAAAGACTGCCAAAACTACCTTTTTTTTGTTTTTTTTTTGCATATTTTTTTTTAATGTTGCGTCACGTATTTTTGTTAGCAAACTTTAGATTCGGATTCAGCACCTGGAAAAACATAAGGAATGGAGAAAATCAAAACTTCATCAAAACTTTCCTACCAAAAATACTATTTATTGCACTAAGAATGATCTGCTCAATAATGGGAAAGGCGAGATGCGTACTGATCGAAGCCAAGTTAGAAAAAAAAAATTGGTTTGAGGCTGCGAATACACTAGACACTTCAAGCAAACCCTAAATTTTGCTACGTATCCGTATTCGCATCCGTAAGCGCATCGACTCACGTTGACCGCCTAAAACTGCTTTTAGCATGGCCATTCATTACGTAACGTAATGCGAAAACAGTCGTATTCTTGGATGAAACGTTTTCCAACCTCAAAAAGTTTTGTATTGATTTTGAAGCTGTGTTTGTAGGTTTACTTTTATTATCTATAGGTAAGAAGTAAGTACTGTGTTTATGTTGTTGAAGTTATTTTATTTGATAACTGACAGGAAGATCTCTCAATATTGTCGAATAACCTAGATAAGTTTTCGGATACGGATACGAGGCTAGGCCCGTAACGATGCGGACAACGGAACGCAACGAAACCACCGTATCTATTCTGCGCAAGCGCAGATCGAGGCGGATACGGATACGTTTGAAATTTAGGACCCGCTTAAAGTGTCTATTTGTCTATTAGTTCACATACGCAGCCGATTCATTGTTACAAGTTTGAATGATAAAACTCCAGTTGATATTCAGTTAGATAAAAAACGAAATATCTATAGACATCTTAGAATATTTGGCAGCAATGCAAAGATGCTTAGGAACTCTGGCCTTGCAAAATATGCTGACATATGACAACAAAACAGATAAGATAATTTTTATACGGTCTCTTCCGAAATTATTGCACCAAATTTTTATAGCATATTCCATGTCGAAGATAAGCCCTAGTTTCCTTTATAAACATATCGTTTTTTCTTAGAATTTCAACACCCTGTATCTCGGAAACGCTTCCTTTTCGAGGTACAGGGTATTGAAATTCTAAGAAAAAAATTACAGTTTCGCAATTCTTGCAACCATTGGAAATGATAACACCTTTATGGAGCCTATTTAACACATAATATATATTTATCTACGTCAGTGAGATAGACAACTCGTGCTACGCACTCGTTGTGCAACTTCTACACTAAACCACAGGCGAAGGTTTCTTAAGTATGCTGTTATCTCACTTGTATCCTTAATATCTATTATTGTATTGAAATCCCCATCCAATAGAACAAACGCTAAACGCTATGATTTTTGTCCCATTATTCCATAATCCCCATGTAACTTTTCAATTTTGACCGCCCAGATAACGATATAACCGTTGCCGCGCGCTGCTGTTTGCTGGCAAGGCGCAGTAAGCACTGCACCTACTGCGGTACTGCGACACGCTTCGCCTTGTACTTCAAATTTCACCGCAGGCCTCTGGCGACACCACCGTCTTTCAACCTTGAACGATTTGAATTTGCTCCCCATATACCTACGCGAGAACATCAACATTTCCAATGTTAGAAACAATTTTTTTATCATAACTATCAAACCACTCTAGATATTTCATTGAAATTTTGTAAACTGCTTTCAAGTAGCAAAAGACATTTTTTGATGTGAAAATATAAAAAAATATATATACCATTTGATAACGGTACAAGCTGTTCTTGGAACACCCTGTATAAAAAAATTGGTGTGAAAAAATGTTAGGCAAAAAAACAAAAACGACGTGTCCGAGTGTTTTTTTTGAAAAGGCCCTTATTTATTTATTATCGAATTTATTCCACTTTGGCTTATACAAACTTTATAGTCAAATCTCGGAATACAACTGTTCTAGGATTAAATAACGTGTTCTATCTCAGCAAATAAAACCCGTGATGTGGAAGCATTGTGCCAATTTGCAGCGGCTTGTCAAACCTTAAAAAATAATCGAGAAATTGCAATAGATATAACGCGGGATGTGGAGAAGTTGGTCCAATTTGCAACGTTTTCCCAGGAGTTAATGCTGTTTGAATATACTTCCACATAGAAAACCATGCGTGAAAATATTATTAAGAAAACAAAAAAAAAGTTATTACTTAAAAATCCTCAAAAAAAAAAGACTAGTTGATGATAGAAAAATAAAAAAAAAAATAATACACTAAAACTCCTAAATGGGTACAACACAAAGAAACACACATGTACACATGCACAAAAGCAACTAGAAAATTAAAATCGATCATCGATTATATCATTAGGAGTAAAGCCTAAGGATGTACGTCTGTATGGAGGTGTAACACTTTGCAGTGACCATTTGCTGCCAGGCACACACATAGTATTTCTGGGAAGGATCGACAAAATGCAAACATCCTAACTGATATTATAAATGCGAATGTGAGTTTGTTTGCTTGGGTGTTTATCAGGCTTTTCCGCGTGAACTACTAAACCGATCATCATGAAAATTTTGTACACATATTTTCAAGAGTATAGTAAAGAACATAGGACACTTTTCTTTTCATAAAAAGAACAATATAGAAAATAGTTCATTCACATACATAATTCAACTTTTGGAGTGCGTTCGAAAAAGGGGTAAATTTCACTCAAGGGTGAGAGTGGGTATATGGTCACGTAATCAGGGCCAATTTCTCAATAGCAATTCACCCCCCGGGTTAAGCATAACTCCAAGGCAAACATTTCAACTGGACATGTTTGCCCTGGAGTTAAAACCAATCCAGAGGTGACTCGCTATTGAGAAAAGTAACCCTTTTTGTTAATGAATTAACAAAATGCCCATAATATGCTCAGTTTGCTCAGCGAATAATTATTAGGGGTGGGTTGATAGTTTAATAAGTACAGAATGGCAAGGGCGCCACTGAATTTTAAAAAAATAAATAATTAAATTACATAAAATATGGAAGGGTGATAATTCAAAAACAAACTTAAAAAAAATAATCAGCAAACGCTAATTGATAATTCTGAAAATGAAATAAATAAGGCATATAACTCAACCAAATCCTGACACAGGTGAACCAATAAAACAATTAACTAAGTTTCAAATTAAATTAGCGTATATTTCACACTGAGGTCAAAAATCAAGTATTGAATAATTTCAAAGTATGAAAGCAATAATTATTGCTGGTAAAACACTTTAAGTCAAATCAATAAAAAGAGGGGACTCATATCATCAATTTGAAATAAAAATTTGGAGGATTTTTAAGTTTCCAGAAAATTAATTTAAAATAAAAAATTAATGAAGGAAAACTATAATATTATATGGATAAATATGGTCAGCTACTGCCAGAAAATGAATTCAGTGAAATCAAATTTAAACTGTATGAAATCAAAGGTTAAACGTTGAAGGTATAAAGGGGATATAAACGAAATTCTCAACTTTAAAAATGATCTAACCCAGATGGAAAATTGATCAATTTTTGGCGTTATAGGTACTTCTTCAATAATTTTAAAATTAGAACGTATTGTCCAACCTTGACCTCAGTTCAGATTAATGATAATGATTAACCTTCGTCTTCCCGGGTGGGGTACAAATGTACCCCAGAAAACAATTTTTCTAAAATATTTTCCCAAAAAGTGGATATTTTTTGTGACTAATTTTATTTTGTGTCAGTAAGGGCTTTGCACATAATTAGTGATCATCAAAAATTTTCTATATATTTATTTTTTAGAAATAATAATTTTTGCATAGCGTGGGGCACATGTACCCAATGACGTACCCCATGTAGGAATCTATGACTACTCCATCAAGTAGTCACCTTGCAGGAAATTTGCAGGTTGGAAATAGATTTCCAACATGCAAAATTTAGAAATCACGATAATATAGCCAATCAAACAGTATCTGTGAAGCAGGAAGAGAAGGAAATTTTACGGGAAGTAGAAGGCGGAAAAATGATTTAAAGATCGAAACATGGCACGCATTGGTCGAAAATACCATTTCCTAACTTTTTTTTTCGCTAACTGTACTCTATAAGTTGATTTTATCTATTATAACTGTTTAGTATAAAAAAAATCATGTTTAATTATCAGAAGTATAATTTTTATCATGGGGTACGAATGTACCCCACGTGGGAATCTACGTAATTTTTTTTTGACGTGGGAAGACGAAGGTTAATAAAAGATAATTTTTTTTAAACATGGCGGTACCAAAAGTGAAGTAAAGATAAATCTATAATAAATTCGATAAATCGAAAATCGGAAGTATTTATTTAAAGTTCACTTAGGTGTCAAGAATTTTATGAATGAAATTGAAATTTTAAATATTTAAATGTAATGTCGGTAAAAATTTAATGAATTATGGTAATTGATCATAAAGTAAATTTCATAGAAAATGTAATAAAGGTTATAAGTGAAACTCTATACAAGCCCCAATTCCAACGAAAACGTTAGAGTAGGGTAGCCATCCATTTGACTTGACGAAGGAAGTTGCAAATGGAAGTTGCAGGTTCTAGCCTAGAATCGAGGTAGATAGAGGCTAGAAGTTCAGTTTTCTTCGTCAAATGTGGAGGTACAGGTATCGACACGTGAGGGACTCGATTCCTTCAGGAAATCACTTCAAGAGTTCTATGCGCACGCTGCACGAAAACGGGGATCTTTAGGGCTTGTTGAGAATATATTTCTTGAGAAAAACAGCTCCTCGGAAAAAACGGCTCCCCGGAAAAACCCACGAGGGGTTCGAAATTCAAACTAGAATAAAACGGTAATCACAAGACTTTTTATTTAAATTTTTTCGGTAATCAACGGATTATTGCCTTACACAACTTTATTTCGTTAAGATAATGCCTGATAGCCGATAAGGTACTTTTTTCCACGAGAACGATATTCACACTTGAGGAAGATGGCTTTTTAGGGCGACGACAAAATTAAAAAGGGCAGAGAAATGAAACGGACCAGGTGAGCAGACAGCGCTTCCCCCAAAAATAGTCAACGGAAAGCGTTGGTACTAAACTAGTAGGTAAGTCAAATTTAAACGAAAATCGTGCCCTCTAGTATAATAATTTATTAATTGCTAATATTATTAGTAGCAGAAACCCTTTTTTTATGCTAGTCCCCAGACTATCAACATTAAAAGGTAATATAAAATTACAGTTACAGAAACTGATCGTCGGAAGAGTAAATTTTATCTGGTGTGTTTTCGAACGCACTGTTGAACTTTTTTTTGACATCAACATCAAACAACGTTGCCACATTTATCTAAGTTGGCGCATTCAACAGACGGTCTCTAAGCTAAGGTCCAAAAACACCACCTGCTACTAACTCTACTAACACTAGAAAATAAATAGATACCCTTTATAACATTGAAAAATCAGTAAACCTTTTTATTTCGTGTTTCTTAACTTAGGCAGTGTATATTCCAATTCCACCATATTCTCTTATCTTTTGTTGTTGGTGATTGTTTGAATTTTTTGTCTCCTCAAACTGGAAATATTGATAGACAAGCCTACTTTTATAAAAAAAAAATTTGTGGTTTCACTATTTTGATTTACTTGTTTATTATAAATTTACGGTCGTCCGCAAAATAAATAATAAAAACATGAATTCTTTTATATTAGACTACAATATTGATAAAATATTAACAAACGAGGTAGGTACAAAATGCACAGGAATATAATAAACTGCTAAAAAAAATTGAAAAGACAACACATTTTTCCAGTCTTTTATGCAATATAAGAAACATAAACAAAAACTTGGATTTACTGAAGATAATACTCAGTCAACTAAATACAACTTTTGATATTATAGCGCTCACCGAAACATGGCAAATACACGACATGTCGTTGCATAGAATGAAAAACTATAATATTTTGTATAGCGAAGGATCATTTAATCAAAATGATAGAGTTGTATTGTTCATCAAATCTGACATAGAGTTTCTACATAACAATGTTTTAATAGGTCAAACAAAGGCCATTCAAGTAAAGTTTAAGTTTTGCCATAAAAAAATTCTGGTAACAGCTTTAAATAGACCTCCAGGAACAAATAAAGAAGAATTTAATACTTCGCTGAATCAATATTTGAATTCTTGTGATAGATATTGAGATTCGCGTGCTTCTGGGAGACATTAACTTCGACACTCTAAAACAGGAAAATCACACTTGTGAATATCTAAATATCATGAGTGTTCATGATATTTAGGCTTTACCTCTACAATAATTGACGTAATAACAAGAAAGCAAGGTCCCAAGAATCATGTATAGATCAAATATTTGTGATCATCCATTATTCGGGATTTATTTCCGGTAGTCATTCAACACCCAATAACAGATCACTACTGAGGAAAACCACCTATTTAAAATATTATTTCTTCAAATCTTTACTTAAAAAAAAACGTTTACTGAATAAAAATAAATATTGCAACCTTATATGCGCCGTGAAGCGTACTGAAAGGATACCGAACCGAACGGGAGATAGAGAAGAGGCGATTAGGCATTAGACTAGAGAACAAGCTGGGACTGGTCCCTTTGGACGCGTGTCGCGTGTCTGTAATTATTCATTATTCAATTTTTATTTTTATTTTGCATTAAATTGATTGTTCAATCCAATTTGTTATTAGTGTGTGTGTCAAGAAGAGATCACAGGTTAGTTGAATAATTGTTATTTTGTTTTTGAGAATTCAAATATTTATACAAGTATCTTTTTTCATTTTTATGTTTTTTTTGTTTGTTTATAACATTTTTTATAACAGATGCATTGTTCATGTATTTTACAAATATCGTTTCCTGCTGTAGCAACAAGGATAAAGAAGTAAATTAGAACCTAAGAAATTATGTGCTGTCTTTTTGTGTTGAGATTTTAATTTTGTGGATTTAGAGCGTGCATTACGGCCTTGTTGAATTTACTAACATTTTCCTACCCTGACGAGAGAATATCCTTTGCCAATTGAAATAATAAATCTAGAGATATTGGCTCAAAAACAACTATAGCTGAGTAGCTTCCCGTATGGGACCTTAGTACCTGCTGGGAAACTGGCTAACTAACCAAAAACTCTTCAGTATTGAATATAGGTAGTGTTGATTGAATGTTGTGTGTGGAATTAAAATTTTAGCACAAAGACAAAGGATGGTACCTAATTTAAACTTTTATTGACTTAAATTATTGAACTAATGACTCGAACTTAATATTAAAATGACACAGTATGTTTCGATTTCTGAGGAATGTTAGATCGAGGGTTTCTCTGCCGTGCTCTTTCCCCTCGTTAGTTCCAGGATGAGAACGGTACGATCTACTTTAATAAAGAAGTAGACGTTTCACAAATTTTTCGTTTCTTTTACATATCACAACCTCCCTCAAATTTCCCTAATATTTGCTATGTCGGGCGCATGTCCAGTAAGTAAAATTGAGTAAGTTTCCACAACGTAGGTCCTATTTGTTTTTCATTTAGTTTTTCAGAAGATTTGTTGTTTAAAGGTAATAATAATTCTCATCGTTCAATCTTACTGAACGAACC
Organism: Ceutorhynchus assimilis; assembly: GCA_917834065.1. Taxonomy (NCBI): domain Eukaryota; kingdom Metazoa; phylum Arthropoda; class Insecta; order Coleoptera; family Curculionidae; genus Ceutorhynchus; species Ceutorhynchus assimilis. The sequence continues at coordinate 76,293,350 of OU892277.1, forward strand.
CGGGTATGTTATACTACACTACATAGTTACAAACAAAATTTTAATTGAAAACCAGCCCTCATCAAATCCTGCAAAAAACAATACCATAAACATTTTCTATCAAAAAAAACTTCGTTCGATATATTCAAAATGAAAATTGGTCATCAGTACATGAAGGGAAAGATGTAAATGAATCTACCACCATATTTCTAGACCTATTAAAGAAGAACAGAAATAATAATACTACCCGAATAAAAAAACCACACAACCACATTGAAAGAAGCGACTGGATATCACAAAGTCTAATAAAATCAATAATTCACAAAAACGCTCTGTTCCAAAAAATGAAACAATACCCCACACCTGACAATATCACCAATTTTAAACAATACAGAAACAGGCTAAATGATCTTATAAAAAAAAGGAAAAATAATACTACGCAGATAAAATAAAAGGAAATGAAAATCAGTCATCAGCTCTATGGAAAGTAGTAAAATACATCACGGGTACAAATAAATCCAAAGAAATAGAACAAATTAAAATAAATGATGAGTGCATAACAAACAAGAGCGATATTTCTGATGCGTATTGTGACTTTTTCAGCGCAATTGGAGAGAAACTTACTACAAAAATTAAATAAAAAAAAAACCAAAAATTAAAAAAAAAAACAAGCTCTTGGGCACAAGTTCAAAATGACAAATACAGATCCAGGAGAAGTTAGGAGAGAGATTATGAGTTTGAAAAACATAAAAGCTCCTGGAAGTGATGGTTTAAAATAGGAAACTAGGAAGTTAATCTGTAATTCCATAACACCTCCTCTTACGTTTCTTATAAACAAATCTTTTCAAGAAGGAACATTTCCTTGCAATCTTAAAGGGGCAGTAATTAAACAACTTTTTAAGAGTGGTAGCAGGGAGGATATTAATAACTACAGATCGATCTCTTTAATTTCTAACATAGCTAAAATCTTTGAAAAAATCATAAAACAAAAGATGTTGAGTTATTTGAATAAATTTAAAATAATTTCAAAAGATCAGTTTGGTTTTCAAGGAAATAAATCAACAGAGGATGCCCTCGTTAAACTTGTTGCTAAAATAAATAAATCAACAGATACAAGAAAAAAAATCAATTTGTGTATTTATTGATCTAACTAAAGCATTCGACACCGTTGATCACAATTGTCTCCTCGAGACCTTGTTAAATGTAGGATTCCAGGGAATCTTTCATAAATTACTTAAAAGTTACCTTAGTGAAAGAGACTAACGTGTTCAAATAGATGGAACATTAAGTGATTCAAAAACAATAAAATACGGCGTACCCCAAAGAACCGTTCTTGGCCCTATACTCTTCATAATTTATATGAACGAGCTGTTTTCACTTAAGCTGGCAGGTGACGTAACATGTTTTGCGGACGATATCGCCATATTTTACGAGGCAGAAATTGGGAAGAACTTACAGAAAAAGTAGAAAACGACCTTAAAATAGTAGTTGAATGGTTTAATAGTAAACTATTAACAATAAATGAATCAAAAACCTATTTTCTTCCATTTACTTCATATCCAATTTCCCAAATCACGAAGAACTTTGTGTTACACTCCCTAATAATGATGAACTTAGAATACACAGTCAAGAAATTATTAAATATCTAGGTATTTACCTAGACAGCAATTAAAAATGGGAAACAATACTTAATATATGTCTCCAAAAAAATAAGATCTGTCTTGGGTAAATTCAAATATCTGTCAAAAATATTTAACACGAATCAGCTAAACATTCTTTAGCACGCTTCAGTGGAAACACATTTGAGATATGGAGTAATAATATGGGGTGATGCAGCGAACTACGTTACTGAAATAGTGGAAAAAACGCGAAAATGGATCTTTAAAATAATTTACCGCAAGCCCAGGTTATTCCCATCAGAAGAACTATACAACTTATCTGGAAAATTCAACATTTGTCAATAATTTTCCTTATCTCTTTTAATAAGACAATTCAAAGACAAAAGTTCACCTCAGCTACCCTCTCACAATTATGACACTCGTCAAAAAAATCAATATATTATTCCGCGACCAGAAAAAGTAATTGCAACAAGATGCCATCCATATCTCTGTCCAAAAATTTTCAATACCTTGCCATCAGAAGTGAAAGACATAAAATCCTTCAATGTATTTAAGGAACATTGCAAGGAATGGCTCAGTAAAATAAACAGAACAACATTGTCAAACTTTTTGAGCACGCAAAATCAATATTTTATCCTACAATTTTAACCAATTAATGCAAAAATCTTATCAAGACAATCAGGTGAAGTAAGTATATTTCACTAAGGTGAGAAACAAAAAAACAAAAAAATATATGTATGTAAAAAAAAACAAAAAAAAAATCTTAACGGAAACAAAATTAAATTGTATTATCAAATATACCCATAATCTATGTTTGTTATAGTTCTTTTATTCTATTTTTAGTCTTGAGATAGGTAAAATTAATCTCTAAAAACCAAAAAGTTTCATTAGTTGAATTTAAATTTGGATTAAAAAAAATATACTGTCCATTCGCTATAAGTATAACCTTAATTAGATGAAGTCATTAATTTATACTAACAAATTATTATAGATAGGTTCTAGACTGTTAAGGAAATTTGGGAAGTATTATGAAAAGACCCCACGCACAAGGAATACCTCTAGTGGGTTATTTTTATTTTATTTGCCATGTATTTCTTTCTCTCTGAAATACGTAATTTATTGTTATGGTTATATTTTCAGGCAAATAAAATATTTATTATTATTATTGTTATTATTATATGGCTGTATTATTTTATATAAAAAAATAGATAAATTAAATTTTTTTATTAAAAAATATGAAAATTCAATTATAATAAAGCTGAGGAGTTTCGGACTTTGTTTGTGCGCTAATATCTGGAACTATCACTGACTCATTCATTCACTCACTCCTTTGGATTTGCCACACACACAAAAATCTTTCAAAAATTCCAATAATCTGATTTCTTTGAAATTAAATGGCGGGTGAAACCGCGGGGAAAAGCTAGTAAAATACATATAAATTAAGAACATAAAATTCAAAAAGCTTGGAGGAAGTAGTACTAAAAAAATATATCCAAGTTGTTTGGATATAGTCTATCATAATTACCATAATAATACCAAATAAAAAAACACAGTGAAATTGAGCAACATCTTTGAAAACTAGTTATTTTGTCTATCTTTTGGAAAAAAGAATTCTGTCATTAAAGTCTCGAATACACATCGGTAAAACCAAATAATGTAATCGTAATTCTATCTGGTCTGCACGCCTCTAAAGAGGAGTTAGAAATCTTCAATGGAGGTATCACACGGGGAAGGTTTCGTTTCAGAAAAATTACTAGGACCGGTTAGCCCCCAAGACAAAAGGGATGGGGGTTAGACAATGAACACGTTACTTATTTGGTTTCCCTGATCTGTATTTGAGACTTTTATAATAGAATTCTTTTGTCCAAGAGATAGTCAAAATTATCAGAAGTTGAGGTAACCTAAGTGCCTCATTTTGGTTCTCCCTCCAATCCAAAAGTATTTTTTGTCTAAGAGATATTCCCGATTGCTATTGTCACCCTGTATAATATATTCATTTTTGAACTGCCTCCAAAATGGACAATAAACGAGAAATTGAAAAGTAGATTTTCATGCTGATGTAATGAACAAAGTTTCCTGTCAACTTCAATCAACCTTGTTATTGTGGAATATTTCTGGGAAAAAGTCAGTCGGAAAAATGCTGCAAATTGGACTAATAATACTCCCACATCGCTCGTTATAGGTCCCTATCATTCAAATGTTTCTTGTCAAATTTTGTTATCCGCCGTTTTGTTTGGGAAAAGGAAATAATATTTTTTGCGCTTATAATTCAGAATCCTTCGGATGTGGAAGTAAATTAAAAACTAACATTTGCGTGAACAAAAAGAAAACTGAGAACGGTGATTATCAAAAGCCTGCTGTAGTTTGAAAAGATTTTTAGTAGAAATTTAAAACTGTATGTATTAGTTTATCGGAAAAAAAAATTATTGCAATGCAGGTAGCTAATAAAAATATTAGGGAACGAATTTCTTTCCAATTACGAGGCTTGTCAGAGAGATGAGTTTTGATTGGTGCACATTGTAGAGTAACATTATTACCTACCCCAAAAACGATGCTATTTTTAAGTAATGGAAAGTTTTAATTTTTCTCAAAAGAACGACAAAAAATTGAAATAAACCGCTAAAGTAATGCTGGATAATTATGGTTTCAAAATGTTTAGTGAAATTATCATCGGTATTAAGTTAAGTAGGTACTTATACATATATGGCTGAATGGGCACTCAAAAATAGTTATAATTCAAAAGTATGTACCATTTCTCTTCCCCGGATTTTCATTAATTATGTAGCTATTTTAAACAATAATTAGGTTATTAGGAAAAAGTACTCAATTAACTTTTGGTGGAAAATTTATCAGCTGCTTTTTTCTCCAAAAAAATAAAATATGTACCAAGGCTCTTTTCCTACACAAGGCTTCTACAGTGTATCCAGTTTAAGAAGTGACCACCCTTCTAAATTTTTTATTTTTTTACCGATTTAATTTTTTTTTGTCTTATATCTACTCGAATTTGGCACTTATTAGGCTCATCTTTTTATTTCTACGGCTGTACTGGCGTACAGGGCGTCCACATTTATAGGCTCAAATTTCAATAAGTACTATTAGAGATTTTTTTAGAAATAATCTGATAGCAGATTCTTGTTTAGAATGGTCTAAAACCCAAATGTACTAATTGCTTTGTTTCAATATGATACAGAGTGATCACAAAACCAAACCGGAAAAATGTCATATTTTAAGGCCTTGAGAACAACAAGAATTGATACAACATAGTTTTAGAACATCCTTAACCAAAACTTGTCGTGAGCTTGCCTCAAAATAGAACATTTTTGCGGTTTGATTCATTAAAGTGTGAAAATTTGTTGTGATCACCCTGTATCGTATTGAAACAAAAATTAGTACACTTGGGTTTTAGACCGTTCTAAACAAGAATCTGGAATCAGATTTTTTTCTAAAAAAATCTCTAATAGTACTTATTGAAATTTGAGCCTATAAATGCGGACACCCTGTATACCAGTACAGCCGCAGATATAAAATTATGAGCCTAATTAGTGCCAAATTCGCGTAGATATAAGACCAAAAAAAATAAATTGAATCGGTTTGAATTTGAATTTGAATTTGAGATAAGATCAAAGGATAAGATACATATAATATTATCTCGTTTTCGAAAGGAGGGTTGTTATTTTTTGAGCATAACGACGTGGTATAAAACGACGTCAAATACCTAATTGGATGACACTTCCGTTTTTTGTAGCAGGACTATAATATTTAGACCCAACAACTTTTGTAACAAAGATTCTGGCATGAAAGAGAGAGGGGGGTCAAAATATAGTGAATATGCCTTTACATATTATTTAAGATAAGTTATTTTAAGTGATTTTGTAAGGCCTAAGTAACGCAAGCCAGCTATTAGTTAACAATAAATTATGCCTTCGAATTATTATACTGGAATAAATAAATACAAATGCAGAAAATTCCCTTTAAAAAAAAAAATGTCACACCCCCAAGTGAGTTTTTCAAAATAATAGGATGAAAAAAGCAGTTTTATTTAAAATAAAAAGCACATCTCTATATCCTTTCATGTTCCTGTTTTGTTTACTCCTTCTAGGTCATTGTAATGAGCAACCTCGCTACCCTTTTCACAGCCATGTAAGGAGAGTGCATTTTTTAATGTCTTACTTGTTGCTAAGAAATCCCAGAGCAAAATTTAGACTTCCTCAAATTGACACAATTTAATGGTATTTGATTGCTTGTACATGCTTTCAATCGGGTACAAAATGGTGAAAGTACAATTGATCTTGACAACAGAGATTCTGCCAAATTATTTTCACACACAAATCATGTAACCACTTCAAGAAAATTTTTAGTTAAAGTACTAAGATAATAATAATAATAATTCTAGCCGAGGTGATAGCGTCCTACTCAAAAAAAATTAGAAATAGAAGCCACCAAACTGGTATAGTTCACTCGAGTATAAGGATAAAAAAATAACAAAAACACTACTTGAACCCTACGCGATTTTTAGTTTTGACTAGCTAACACGTACTCTTTAGACGGAGCTAACTTTCACTGTCTAGATAGATATACAGCCACCGCCCCAGCTGATAAAATGAGCGTGACAGCTATAGGAAATTATTTCTGTAAGACGGAGACAGGAACTCCCGGTTGCCCGGGTAACAGCATTCATAGCACAGGATCTCGTTCGGCAGCTGGATTCAGCTGGAAAAGAGAGCCTGTGTGTCTGTTGGCGCTTGGCGCGGCAGGACGAACCAATGTTGTCGGTTTGTCCGATATTTAGGCAGAGTTTTAGAAAATTATGGAATATTGAAAAACACAAATCAAAAAATACTGCAAAAGCATACCTATAACGAAAAAAGACCTAACATAAGAAGAAATATTCACATAATTGTCAAAGTTTTACATAAAAAAACATCAGTTAGACGCTTCCTATTTTTTTGTGAGATTTGGTAAAGTTATTTTCAAGGATCCTGGACATTCGATACAGTTAAGATTTTTCCTTGAAAAAAAAAATAACACAGCAAGTCCAGTTAATTTTTGATTTGTTTTTGTTAATTTTTTTGTTAAGGGGTGTCCAAAGCCTACTGAGCTTTGAGTAATTATTTCTATAGCCAGACAGGGCACTTGCTATAGTTAGAAGGACCTGAAGCCAGACAGGGCTCTTGCAATAGGGTTAAAGGGTTGTTGTTTGAGAATCATTGAAAAGTTTTGTTTTTACCTATATTTTGCAATAATCTTCAATGTTATGCCACTCCCATAATATCGGTAACCGTCAAGGTTTGTCGTTGGTCTTCACAACTAACAACTCAAAATTGCTGAAAGACTCGACCGACAAGGTAGAAATGAAACAGGTCTCGGTAGCTCAGTTGGTAGAGCATTGCACTGGATATGCCAGGGTCCTGGTGTTAGGAACCCGGAGTTTTCCGCTGGCTCCAATGTAGAAATCTCAAATTATTTCTAGGACTTGAATCTATTATCCAGTATCGATCTTAAAATACGACTCATTAACTCTAATTCTAAAAACTAACAGTAACCTAAGGACCAGGGCAATTCTCACCATCTGGAAAAATAAAATTAGGGAAAAGTACTGTGTCTTTGGCGGCAAGGACACCCTTCATGGGTTATATATATTTATATGATATTTACAATAATTTGGGTTCCTGCAATAGGGGTCCCGAGTACCGACAATTGGAAACATCTTGCTGGGATATTCATGTTTACAGGACATTGGTTGTAATAATGATTTCAGCCGTCACATCTTCAAAACCTAAATTATCAATGAATTATAAAGTACCTAATTGATGAGGGACTAAGCCAAACAGATGGTGGAATTTGTTGAATAGAGGAAATGTGATGAACATAATTGTTATTAGTAATAAAATGATGAATTTGCTGGTTCACAACACCTCCCCTTTTGAGAAGAGATTTTATATAACGTAAGTGTAATAAAATCGAAAATTATAAGTCAAATCTAGAATATAAATGATACTAATTATTTGAACTTATACAAAAATACTGGTAGTTATAGTAACTTAATGGAACAATAGCAATCACTAAAAACATGAAAAATTAATTTTTGGATTTTATAGATCCCCTATATGGTTACATTTCAACTATTGGTTGATTGTATCAAGCAGGATTTATTTAAATTTTCTTTCTCAGACACCTCACCAGAACCTAGAGTGCTCTGAGCGGTATTATGATTATATCGCACTACATGTTGCGGAATTGATTCAACTGATTGATTCACTTTAATACATAAGTTGGGTATCATTCCACAACAGGAAGATTTATTTGTACATTTTTTATAAAATTTATGCAATTTATACAATATAAATAAATCAAGCAATAGTGCAATGAAAATAGCAATAGTCGACGCTGAATGAGTATAAGTGCTCAACATTTGTTTTTTTTTGTAGCTCGTCTGTTAACTTTTGGATGTCATCTAGTTTACGGCTTGCTGTTGTTGTTGAGCTTAGGAATAGGTTTCATTAGTGTTTTATAATTTTCATTTAAAACAAAGTCTGTTAAATTAATATTTTTGTCCTTAAGATTCACAGCAATCATAACTTATGTGAAAGGGGGGCACAAATTCACTAAAAACTGGACTGGAAGGTATTATCATGTGGGGCAACCACTGTCGAAGCACTATAAGCCTTACAATGTTTTCCGATGGAGACGCTGCCATTGGTTTTTAATACAATATCAACAGGTTTCTTATCATTACTACAAGAAATTGTCAAATCTTCTGAATCAGGAACTGCAAATAACCATGCGTTTGTTGTTTGTAACTGGACAAAAATGGCATTACTTGAATGTATTATTCTTTTATCGCATGTTTCGGGAATTTTGTTCCTTACTTATAATAAACTGAATTCACAGTTATTATTAATGTGCGCCAATAAGGTAGGTTTTTGTTGTTTGCAAATAAATTTGTTTTCAAAAATTTTGAGACAGTTATAAAGCTCGAGTGCAGATAAAGTTAAAAATTGTTGTTTGTTTTTGTGTAAGCCTATAAATTTTGGAGACGGTTGGACGAAAATAAATTAATTAGCTGCTACCTGTTTTCGAAATAGCGATACTTTGTAAACGTAAAAGTAGTGAGTTTCTACCAGAGGGATATTTATAATATAAATTAGTCGTTTGTCTGCTACATATACTTGTAAATCTATATAAAACATTGAAAAGTAGGCTGGAACTTGATGGATCCAATGGTATAGGAAATTCTAATTCATGTGGTATAGAGTCATGAATCGTTCTTAATTCATTAATTAAGCGTACATATGTTAAAATATTTGGGTGTAGAATACCCTTTTTTGCTACTAAAATTGCGTTAGTAAGGGTCGCGACTTCAGCTTGCAACAGGTTGAGAATCATATTGAATATGACGATATGCTTCTCTAGATTAGATTTTAATGTTGAAAACTTGATGTCTGTTAGTTCTTTGTTTAACTCTTCCGCAAGTTCATTTACGTTGGTTTTCAAAATATTTTCATTAAAATCTAAGGTACCAATTGTATTATTGAAATTAGAAATAGTGGATCGAACTATTTTTTTGTTCTTTCAAGAAAAATTGTGAAATTTTTTCATCATAATATTTTGCATCATCGTTATCAAGGATACCAAATAAGACTTTTGAAGCTTTGCCTACTATTGTTGAGGGCAGGATGCCCAATTTTGTCGCAACCTTGAAGAATAGGTACCTTCTCGGTATTGCGCTATTTGGCGGTGCTGCTACGGGATATTAGCGATGATATCGTTAAATGGAAACACTTTGACCAATGCTGCGTCTATAGTGTTTAATAATCGAAGAAACCCAGCTCTGATTAAATGACCTATGTAGGTACTTTTATACAATTAAAAAATCGTGACTAACTTTTTTCTTGAATGACAACTGCTATCAACAACGGGTTGTTATGCATTATTTTTCCGATTGTTTCTATTTCTGCCTACTCAATTCGATAAACAATGTTTATTATTTTAAAAAAAATGCAAACATAGCGCCAGTATGAGTTACATATAAAAATATAAATGGTGAAAAGATAATTAAAAACAAGAAAATTAGTCATTTAAATCGTCCTTCGGAAGTAAGCATATTTTCAGAATGGCTCGTTTTGTGACGCCGTTTTTTGTTAGCACACTAACTACTCTCACCACACCGTCACTGCCAGGATGTAGATCCACTATACGCCCTCGATGCCATTGCAATGAATGCAGACCATCTTCTTTTAGGAGCACTAAACTTCCATTTATTTCGCTGGTGCAATGTGTGCAGATAGTCTGTTGACCACCGTGTCCAGAAACCTTGCATCATTTTTTGAACATGTGCATATCTGGATAAGCGATTCATGGGTACTTGGGAAATGTCTAATTCGGGTACAGCATTTATCGGACGGCCAATCAAGAAATGACTTGGAGTGAGTACTTCTAAATCATTGGGATCATCAGTCAGTGGGGTTAATGTTCGAGAATTTAAAACCGATTCCACTGGAACCAGGAGTGTATAAAATTCTTCGAAGGAACGTCATTAAGGATTCGCTTTAGATGCTGCTTGGTAGACCTTACAGCCGATTCCCATATTCCTCCAAAATGGGGTGATCGCGCAGGTATAAAATGCCATTGAATTCTATTTTTAATAAGAAAGTCCTGAAACTTGATATCTTTGAGAATAGCATAAATTGTAGCAAACTCATTATTTGCTCCTATGAAATTCGAGCCATTATCAGAGTAAAGATTTTGACATAAGCCACGTCGAGCGTCAAATCGTTTCAAAGAAGAAATGAAAGAAGCAGTACTAAGTTAAGTAGCCAATTCTAAGTGAATTAATTGCCTTGGTTGATAAACAAACAAAAATGCATAAGTAGCATTTAGGAATATTTTTTTTTTATTTCTGAACTTAGAAATATTTAAGCAAAAATGGACCGGCGTAATTCACACCAGAGTTGATAAAAGGATAAAACGGAGTGACCCTTGAGCTTGTTAAATCTCCCATATGTGCAATTATTGATTTGGGATTGGCCTTGAAGCAGGAAATACAAGACCTGATGGCCTTTTTTACCAAGGATTTTCCATTCAAAGGCCAGAATTGTTGTCGAACAAATGATAGTGTGGCATGGGTTCCAGAGTGCAAGTTTCTATTGTGGTCGTAATTTATAATCAATCTTGTTAATGGCTGGTTATGAGGAAGTAATATGGGGTGTTTCTGTTCGAAGCTCAATTATGCATTTTTTAAACGCCCTCCAACTCGCAAAATGCCAAAGTCGTCAATAAAAGGGTTTAATGAACTTAAATTACTGTTTTTCTTGATAGAGTTACGGGATTTTAGATGATATATATCTTCAGAAAATGCTTTCGCTTACACTAATTTTACAATACATTTTAGACTGGCAGATATTTCGGTTTGACACAGCAGTCCGACGCGACGCGACGGGTCGTCGTTTTGTAGAAGACCGGCTATTTTTCGAAAATCTCAAACAGTACGCTATTACATGCAAAAGTTTGTTAAAGCTAGAAAATGTATAAAATATTTCATCAAAATCATTTGAATAATTTCCTGCAAGGAATGACAAAACAGATTTGAGATTAACTTCCGGCATTTCGGATAAGTTGTATTGACGAGCCCAGTTAGAAATGTGAGTTTTCGAAGGCCAGGCTTCAGAGCATTTTGATAGGAATTCAGGACCGTGCCAGCATAGTTTATTGACTCTTGATTCTGGAGGATTAATACCTCTGAAAATCAAATCAGCGGGGTTGTGGGAAGATTTAATATGGTACCAATTGTTGATGTCAGACAGTGTTTGGATTTCTGATATTCTGTTGCCCACAAATGTAACGAGGTTCCAAACAAAGCCAAGAAAGCACTATCGTTGAATCCGTCCAATAAAAAAATTTGATTTATTGGTAAGTCCAAAATAACACAAATGTTTTTAATTAATTTAGTTAACAATAATGCGCCACCTAATTCGAGTTGAGGCAGAGATATCAGTTTAAGGGGGGCTACACGAGATTTTGCTGAAAGTAAGTTGACAGTTATAGCATTATGAAAATCCTCACATCTTATATAAATGCATGCGCCATAGGCATTAATAGAAGAATCGCAGAATCCGTGTATTTGGATTTTTTTTTTGGATTTTTTGAAGTAACTTATCAGGATATTTTCAAAGAAATCACATTGGATAATTGCTGAACAAAATGAATCCAAACTTGACAAAGATCATCAGGTATGGGTTCAAAAGACCCAGTGGATCAAAAATCTGAGAAATAGTGGAAAGTATAAAACGTTTTGTAACAGGTTGTTCTGTGTATATGTTTTTGGAGCAGTAAATAAAATTATCACTTTCTGAATTCCAAGAAATTCCTAAAATTTTGATTGATTGAGAATCGTTTATTACATATTCAGTGGAATTGTCATTAGATAGCCCTGATAAAACATTTGGATTATTTGAAGCAAACTTTCTGAGTTCAAACCCGTAATCCTTGAAGATGGAAGATAAATTCTGTCTTATGACTATAAGCTCATCGATAGAATTAGCGCCTGTTATTACGTCATCAACATAACAGTCATTGCAGATTATTTAACTTTCTATGTGAAATTGTGAGGTACCTACATTCAGTTGTGATTTGCTTTAGACATCTTAGTTGAAAGAAAAGCAGCACTGGATGTGCCATATGTTATAGCATTTAACTCGAAATGACCAAGCTCGTCTTCTCAGTTATCTTGCCAAACTATCCGCTGCAGAAACCTTTGAGAGGGATTTATGAGTACTTGACGGTACATTATGGCAATATCGCCTGTGAGCGCGAAATTGTGTCGTCGAAAGCGTATGAGAATAGAAAAAAAGGTCATTTTGAATTGTAGAGCCGACTTTGAGTACATCATTTAGCGACAAACCAGATGACGATTTCGCAGAAGCGTCAAACACCACCCTTAGCTTGGTCGTTAGGCTATCAGCCTTTTCGACAGCATGGTGAGGGAGATAGAAAACTGGATACATGGGTACTTTGTGGGAATCCACTTTTGACATGACCTCGATTAATGTATTCATGAATGAAATCAGAATAAGCCACTTTAAATTTGCGATTTCTATGAAACTTTCGCTCTATGGCTAAGAATCGCTTTTTGGCTAATTCGCTAGAATTTCCTAACTTATTAAAGTTTCTCTTAATGGCAGATCAACTTGAAATCTGCCTGTAGGTAGACGGACATGAGTTTCTTGGAAATTTGATTCGCACTCAAGTTCTTCTAGAGAAAGTTTAATTTTGGGATTTTCTTCTTCTGTTTCCAGTTTTTCATATAAATCGTTACTGGTTATCAACTGGTCAAAACAACAATTAATATGATCGTGATTTGGGTTTAACAGTTGAATAGGACCGGAAATTGTCCAACCAAGTTTAGTTTGTTGAAAAGTAGGATTATTTTTCCCTTGCCAGATTTGTTCTGAGCATAATATGTCATAAAATAGATCAGCCCCTAGGAGTAAGTCAATTTCCGAAGGCTCGTTAAAATTTGGATCAGCTAGTTGAACATCTGCAGGTATATTAATTGAAGCAATATCAACGCGTCGTTGAGGAAGAGGTTCGGTTATTTTTTCTATCACAAGACAAGACATTACAAAATTATATTTTTTGTGAATGGATGTAGCATCCAGCATTTATGGGTAAATTATTGAGTTTTTTACAAGCATACATAAAGTGCTTTTCGTCGCACATAGGGCATTGATTGGTTACAGTTGAAAAATGTGAAAGAGCTTTGTTATTTGATACAGATTTGACAGTGTTAAGTCCATGGATTCTAGCAATCTACAATGATCAGTCATAAATATAATGAAATCAGCCACCGAAGGACTATCTTTATTTTTCGAAAAGATTTTCCATTGCTGACGTGTAACCGAATTTAATTTTGATGTCAGTGAATATATAAGCAAAGTATCCCAATGTGCAACAGATTCCCCTAATTTTTCAAGTGACCGGAAGTGCTTTTGAAAAGTATCTAAAAATTTACGTAAGTTAGTGTGAGTGTCATCTTTTATTGGGATAAGTGTGAATATGGATTTTACATGAGTATGTATAATCGCTTTTTTGTTTTGGTATCTTTCTTTTAACAAGTCCCAAGCCATGCTATAGTTGTTATCTGTGGCAGTGAGAGAACTTGAGAACTAATGGTTTGAAAAGCATCACCTGTCAAAACAGACTTAAGATAATAAACTGGATGTTTTTTTTGTGACCTTACAATTAATTTCATTATTTTATTAATTAAGATAATAAAACCTTTGAACATTTGTTAGAGAAGGATTGCTATCAACAAGTGACTCAAAGGTTTCATAGAATTGTGTCCATTGGTCATAGGAACCAGAGAATTCAGGTGAAGATATGGGAGGTAATGCGACAGGAAATTTATTAAAAGGGTTTTTTCTTGCGAAAACTTGTTATTATCAATTGCGAGTGATTGTGGCTGACTTACCAAGCTCATAAGGTCAGTACTTCTTTGTAGCGATAATTTTTCCCTGGAAACACGGTTGTAGAAGTGTTCATCAAATTCAGCAGGTTCATCATCCTGATGCCTTTTCAGGAAAATCATGCTGAATACAAATATGTTCAATGCGTGACTGTACGCGATCAAAATCACACAGTGATTGTTGTATTCTTTCGATACGCGCATTTATTTGTGTGAAATTTTCAGAAAGGCCTAGATCTTGATCAGATATTTTTCCTAAAAAAATATTAAAACGAGTTAATGTGACTTTAATTTGTCCACGACGATAAACAAGAAATCCAAGTTCTGATTTTGCTTCAACTATCGGATTGGGTACCGGAGGGTCCATTTTTGGCTCGAACATCACAATAGAGTATATTATAAATTCGCAGTAGGCACAATTGCACTCTAAAAAATAATATTAGGTGAGTATGATTCAAAACAAGTTTCAGGATTGCGAAATTGCAGGATGATATAACTATTTTTCGAAATGAGTAGGTAAATAAGGTAGAGTTAGATGTAATAGGTTTACGTAATATTTAGAGGAATATGGTTATCGGCCCCAAGGGGAGCAAAACAGCTCGCAAACGAATTATTAATATTGAAAAATTAGGTTTTAGTTCAGGTTGACGTACTCCTCGGATTTTTCTGTCAAAAAGCGTCAAGCTTTCAGAAAAATATGGAATGAACTGACTGTTGTGGTTTCCAACATTTATTTATTTTTCAAGAGTAGAATCTGTGGTAGAATGCTGCCAATGCCGTGCTAATTCTTGTTCGTAAATCCAGGATCAAGGAAACACGATGGTTTGATTATGAAAAGTGTTTTTATTTTAATTTGAACGAAAAACGACTATTTACAACTATTTACAGAAAACAGGTAACAAATTCTGAAGAACATTGCATATTTAAATAAGTATATGGATCGTTCACTTTAACGCAAATAATTGGTTAATTAACAGCAATTAAACAATAGAAAACTGAAGAGAAAGAAAAGGTTGATTTCAGGCGCACGATCGGGCCATTTGGAGAAAAGAAAAAAGCGGTACAAAACAACCCTTGCAATTCGTTACGATCTCTGACTAGAAGTGAGAACTCAAGGCAAACAAAAACTTCGACTTCGTAGGTACTCTCCACCTCCAGTCTTGACCTACTTTTGCGATGCGCTTGGGCATACGCACGTTCCCTTGAAAATCGGGTAGAAACGTAGAAACAGAAGATTATAGTAGGAATAAAAATATAAAGAAATTTAACTTTAAATGCAGCGGCGGCGGCAGCGGGTTGAAATGAAATTTCAACATACTCCCCCCCCTTGAAGCCTCAGCTTCAAGAAATGGAGAAAAGAAACGATTCGAAGGACCATCACTCATTGTTCAATGGCAGTGGACACAGCTTTGCGATTGAACGAGTGAATTCGGAGTCTTTTGTTCTTAATTTTACAACACGAACATTATTATCTGCACTCGTAATGATTTCAGTTACCCGGGCTCTTGGCCATTTTAAAGGAGGTACATTTTCTTCCTTTATGAGGACAAGGTCATTAACTTTAATATTTGGTTTTTGGACTAGCCACTTTGGTTTATTCTGAAGTTGGTTTAAGTACTCAGTTGACCATCTTTTCCAGAAGGCCTGTTGAACCTTTGTCATGTTTTTCCACATAGAAAGTCTATTTGTAGTGGTGTTTTCTAAGGATCTTTCTGGAAAAGATGTTAAACTGGAGCCAATGAGAAAATGGCCTGGAGTGAGGACATCGAGGTCCAAAGGGTCGTTTGATAAGGCGCAAGGTGGCCTGGAATTGAGAATTGCCTCTATTTGAGCCAATACAGTACTTAAAACTTCGAAAGTAAAATGAGAGTCGCCAATTACTCTTGTGATGTGATATTTGGTACTTTCGATGGAGCTTTCCCACAAACCGCCCCAATGAGGAGAGCGAGGAGGGATGAAAACCCATTGCGTTTCTCTAAGTGATAGAAAATCCTTTATTTGTTTATTATGTGCATCATTTTTAAAGAAGTCGTAAAGTTCTTTAATTTCATTTCTTGAGCCTTTGAAGTTTGTGGCGTTATCGGTGAAAATTACGGACGGATTACCTCTACGGGATATAAAGCGCTTGAGTGTGCAAATAAAAGCATTAGTGGAAAGATCTGATACTAGTTCGATATGTGTGGCCTTTGTGACCATACATACGAACACGGCAAAGTAGCATTTGAGAAGCTTGGCTTGCCACAACGAGGATGATTTGACAAGCATTGGTCCGCCAAAATCTACGCCGACCTTGGCAAATGGTTTTGAGAAGTTTACTCGAAACTCTGGCAAATCTGCCATTATTTGTTGAGCTACTTGGGCCCGTAATCGGAAACAAACTATGCACTTTCCTGTTAGTTTTTTAATGGCTCGAAGGCCATTGAGAGGCCAATAACGAAGTCGAGTATGCGATAAAACAGTTTGGGGGCCTGCATGATACAGGTCCAAATGTTGCTTAGTAAGAATTAGATCAACTACGTGATCTTTAGCGGGCAGCAAAATGGGAAATTTCTGGTCAAATGATATATCTGCTCTGGACAGACGGCCACCGACTCTTAAAATTCCTTCGGGGTCCAAAAAGGGACTTAAAGATAAGATTGCCTTGTTAGGCACGACCTTGTGGTGTTTTAGACAGGGTATTTCCTTGGAAAAATGCTTTTCTTGTATGGTTTTAATGATAAAGTTATGAGAAACTTGCAATTCTTCGATTGATAAAGAATTTTCCAAAACCTTATTGGAGCTATGTTTTAAATTTTTCACAAATCTGAAAATAAAAGCGAAAGTTCTATGCAGGCGAGTGAAACTAGAAAATTTTAGAAATTTTGAGTAACAATATTCATTAGTTATGGAAAAATGCGAAGAAATCGTTTTTATACTTCGCTCTTTTAATGCTTCATTGTTTTGTGAAATCTTGAATGTGAATTTACTGAGGTCAAGTTCAAAGTTTTGCAAAAAATTAGGTCCCTTCCACCACAACTCGCAAAATTGAATTTTATCGGGAGAAACTCCACGGGACAAAGGATCGGCTGCGTTTTCTTCCGAAGAAACATGTCGCCAAATGAATGATTCGGTTAACCTTTGTATTTCAGCAGTACGATTGCTCACAAAAACAACCCATCTGGAAGAGTGTGCTGACAACCAGCATAACACAATTTCCGAATCCGTCCATAAATTTATGGATTCAAATTTAATGGCATTATTGAAAATGGCTATAACCTTCTCAACGAGACGTGCTAAAAGTAATGCACCACATAATTCGAGTCTGGGTACGCTAATAGTCTTTACAGGGCTAACTCTGGACTTGGAACAAATCAAACGACTAGAAACTGTATGATCTGCGTATGTTGCGCGTAAATACACGCAAGCAGAATATGCAAGTAGGCTTGCGTCCGCAAAGCCATGAAGCTCGACGGTTAGAATCTTTTTCTTCAAAAGTAAGCATCGTGGAACTTGGACATTTTTCAGGCAAGGAATTCTTGTGAATAAATCCAACCATTCATCCAATAAGTCGGGCGGAAGCTTGTCGTTCCAGTCCAGCTTCCTGTTCCAAATTTTTTGCATAAAAATTTTCGCGATAACAATGACTGGACCAAGGTAACCACAGGGATCAAACATCTTCGCAATGTTGGATAGCACCTCACGCTTTGTAAAGCATTTCTGGGTTTCTAACGCGGGTAAAGAAATACAAAATTGATCCTCGGATGAGTTCCACTTTAAACCGAGAACCTTGTTTGAAACCTGCTCCATTTTTATGTCAAGCGTTTGAGAAGACAATTGAGAATTTGAAGTTTTAAGGACGTTTTGTGTGAATTCCTTTGAATTCGATGCGAACTTATGAAGATAAAATCCAGCTGAGTTTAAAAGAGCATTTAATTCAACATAAAGTTGATGCAGTTCATCTAAGGATTCCTGAGAAGCCAGGACATCGTCAACGTACGTTTGAAGTAACAACGCCTGTGAAGCTAGCGGATAGTCAGATTTTTTAGAAACAGCAAGTTCACTTAAGCAACGAGTTGCCAAGAAGCTTGAACTATTCAAGCCGTACGTAACTGAAGTAAGTTCTACGCATTTTAGATCTTCAGTGGGGTGATCCCTCCATAAAATGTTTTGGAGAAATGTTTGATTAGGATTGATTTGGATATTCCTATACATTTTTTGAATGTCAGCTATCAGCACATAATTGCGAACTCTGAATCTGAGCAAAATGTCAAAGAGGTCAGACTGGACGGGAAAACCCTTGAGAGTTATATTGTTAAGGGAGACTCCTGATGATGATGTCATAGAACCGTCGAAAACCACTCGCAACTTTGTGGTGGTGCTCTCTGGTCTTAACACTGGATGATGTGGGAGAAAAAATTTATTTTCGTTTTTCTCATTTTTTATTGTGAGGGGAACTATTCTGGCATGATTCAATGCTATGTACTCATCAATGAATGATTTGTATTCATGAAATAAACTCTGATTTTTCTCAAACCTTTTTTCTAGGAGAAAAAATCGTCTTTTGGCTTGCGCAAAGCTATCGCCAAGTTTTAGGTGCTCGTTGGGACTCTTGAGAGGAAGATTAACTTGGAATTGACCATTGGGAAGTCTTAGGGTTGTGTCTTTAAATATTTGCTCACAAAGTTGATTCTCCGGAGAAGGAATAGAGTTTGTATCAATTTCCTCTAGTGACCAAAATCTTTCCAAAAGATCACTAGTTTGAGAAATACGAGAAAGCATACTGACATTGTTAGAAACTACAGAGATAAACGATAATGTTTGAGAAGGATTTTGGATGAGACCAATTTTTCCCCCGACTATGAAGCCTAAATGAGTATTAAATAGGGTAGGTCTGTCTTTGCCCAAATGAATCATACCTGGAACTAATAGATCGTAATAGATATCTGCTCCACAGAGCATGTCAATTTTTGCGCTGCGATAAAAGCGAGGATCCGCAAGGGTAATGTCATTAGGAATTCCGAGGTGTTCAACGCTGAGTGTCACTTGTGGAAGATTGATGGTTATATTGTCCAAGATTGCACAGGATATTTGAAATTGTTTTTGTGGATTCGAGTGAGAGTGAAAGTTTATGTTGATCATTTGTGTGGAGCTGATCGAACTGTCAGAAACTCCGGAGATTTGTAAGGACTTATAATAATAATAATAATAATAATAAAGTTTATTTACCAAAGATACATAGGTACAAACATATGCTTAAATATTATAATAATTTTATCTTACAGTAAAATAAACAGTAATCACAGAAGCAATGCATCAACTGTATTGCTTGTACGTGATGGTATTTTTCTTATTTGTCTAAATTGGGTAGTGCGTCAATTTTTTTTTTTTTTTTTTTTTTTTTTTTTTTTTTTTTTTTTTTTTTTTTTTTTTTTTTTTTTAATAATGAAAAATGTTTTTAAGCCTAGTTTTTGAACCAATTCCTTGGTGCAGAATGATGTTTGAGATCCACTGTCTAAGAGACACCTTGCCTGGATAGGCTCTCCACAATAGCTATAAATTGTGACAATTGCTGTTGACAAAAGAACATGATCCTGTTGTTTTGAAAATGCTGAAAAGCTAGTGGTATTTTCGAAACTGGTGTTGTAATCAGGGTTTTTATTACTATCTGAGACCAACATGGAATTTTGATTCTTGCGATTTTCAACGTCACTACGAGGTTGATCGCCAGATTGTGATCTATTTTGGTTGCTGCAATGAGCCGAGGTACTGTCATCATTACGAGAACTCTCCAATGTGCGCGTATTTTCGTTGTTTGAGCGAGAATTTGAATTATTACTTCCGAAACGATTATTATTATTGTTATTAAAATTTCTCTCCGAATATCTTCGATGAGAATTTTGAAAATTTGAAGAAACCTGACAACCATGTAACATTGTGTGATGTGATGCCCCACATACAATGCACCGATGTTTTGATTGGCAATTGTTAATATTGTGATTGTTTAAACAATTTTGACAAAGATTGTTATTAAGTACAAATTGAATTTTATTATTATTTGAAGTACCTTTAAATTTTAGACACCTATAAATGTTGTGATTGTCCAATTTGCAGTAGGTACATTTTTGAGTAGCGTGCGTCATTGGTTTATTGCCATCAGAAGAGCTTGGCGTACTTGAAAGGTATGATAATTTTTTGACTGGTTTTGGGCTGTGCTTAATTGCAATTGAATTTGACGGAGTTAGGTCCTCCAAAACACGGCAATGTTTTTCTAAAAAGGACAAAAAATCTTCTAAAGTTGGCAGTATTTTCATATCGCGTTGTAATCTATATGCCTTTCGTATATTGAAATCTAGCTTTCTAGAAAAAATGTGAACTAATATTAGGTCACTTTGTTCGATGGGTACGCCAAGATTTTTTAAAGCACTAATATTTTGCTTTACAGTAGTTAGAAAGTCGCGTAAGTTATCTTTGTCAACCTTGGTTAAACTTGGTAAATTTTCAAATAAATTTGACAAATGAGCATCTATAATTGTGTATTTGTCTTCGTATCGCTCTCTCAACATGTCGAGAGCGATGTCGAAATTTGTTTCAACCAGCTGCAGCTTGTCAACTAATTTGAGAGCTTCGTCTCTTAGATAACTTTTTAAATAAATTAATTTTTGGAGATTGTCCAGTTGAGAATTATTAATTATCAATTTTTCAAATAATTCATGGAATGATTGCCATTCTGAAGATACGCCGCTGAAAGGCTTTATTGATATGTCAGGGAGCTTGAAATTAATTTGAGGCAACACTGGAGGTTGCTGAGAAACTTTGAGTTGAGGAGAAACTTGTTGAAGACCTTGTAATAATTTTACCTGCGTATTAATTAACGATATGGCGTCTAAAATCAAACCTTCTATGTCTTCATCATCAAGGTCTTGCATGGGCGTGTCTTCAGTTTGAGAGGTAACAATTTCCTCTTGAATAGAGTTAAATGTTTGCAAAATATCTTTTAAAGCAGTTTTACGAGTGCTAAGCTTTTCAATATCAAGTAAATTGTCATTAAATTTTAACCAATTTATAATTCTTGTAAGACGGCCTTTGCAATGACCTTTTTTGCGTATAAGTGTTTCCATTTTTACTAAAATACTTGCTAATAACTATCAAAAGTTAACTTATTAACAAAAATTTGAAAATATAAAATAATATAATAGGAAAAATTTATATTATTAAGTTTTAACTAGAAAATAGCGACACTTTATTTTAATTGTTTTTTGAAAGAAACACTTTTGTCTAAAACAAATTGGTATAGTACCTAATTGAGTCTCGAATTGAGTCTTTGCTGCAAGAACGTAGCACTCGTAGGTATTGCACAAGTAAAGTTCAAAGTAAAATTGGAATTTTCTCACCCAATTCTCCAGCTCTTCGAAGATTTCCAAATTGTACGATGAAGATTTCCAATGTGGAGGTTCAAATCCGGATCGAAGCTGACCATTAAATGTTGTGGTTTCCAACATTTATTTATTTTTCAAGAGTAGAATCTGTGGTAGAATGCTGCCAATGCCGTGCTAATTCTTGTTCGTAAATCCAGGTTCAAGGAAACACGATGGTTTGATTATGAAAAGTGTTTTTATTTTAATTTGAACGAAAAACGACTATTTACAACTATTTACAGAAACAAATTCTGAAGAACATTGCATATTTAAATAAGTAAGTAACACCTGATCGTTCACTTTAACGCAAATAATTGGTTAATTAACAGCAATTAAACAATAGAAAACTGAAGAGAAAGAAAAGGTTGATTTCAGGCGCACGATCGGGCCATTTGGAGAAAAGAAAAAAGCGGTACAAAACAACCCTTGCAATTCGTTACGATCTCTGACTAGAAGTGAGAACTCAAGGCAAACAAAAACTTCGACTTCGTAGGTACTCTCCACCTCCAGTCTTGACCTACTTTTGCGATGCGCTTGGGCATACGCACGTTCCCTTGAAAATCGGGTAGAAACGTAGAAACAGAAGATTATAGTAGGAATAAAAATATAAAGAAATTTAACTTTAAATGCAGCGGCGGCGGCAGCGGGTTGAAATGAAATTTCAACACTGACCTTGGGTTTATAGCTGGACTTTTTTACTGATTTGTTCTTCTTTTTCTGGCTAAATCATTCCATATCCGGCATACGAAGGACCATGATGAGGGCAGGATGCCCAATTTTGTCGCAACCTTGAAGAATAGGTACCTTATCGGTATTGGGCTATTTGGCGGTGCTGCTACGGGATATCAGCGATGATATCGTTAAATGGAAACACTTTGACCAATGCTACGTCTAGTGTTTATTAATCGAAGAAACCCAGCTCTGATTAAAAGACCTATGTAGGTACCTTTATACAATTAAAAAATCGTGTATAACTTTATTGAAACTTGAATGACAACTGCTATCAACAACAGGTTGTTATGCATTATTTTTCCGAATGTTTCTCTCTCTGTCTACTCAATTTGATAAAGGATGTTTATTATTAAAAAAATGCAAACAACTATATCGAACCATCCCCTCCTTTTTCTATTCAAATTATTATGACCAATTAACTCGTACCGTCCCATTAATTCTTTATGTAATTTATCCAGAATATACTTGGAATATTTTAGAAATAAATCGCAGATATTGAAAAGATATTTCGCATTAATGTGGTCACATTATAAGCCTGCTGTGGTTCCATGATAATTTTCTAATAGAAAATACTTATCATCAAGGTTATCTAATTCTACATATATAATTATCTTCCATTTGTTGTTGGTAAGCCGAAGTTCCCCCATTCTTTCAAAGTAAATTACTGGGTTGAAGTCATAATAATATGTTACGTTATAGTCGGCCTGAATCGCAACACTCGTTAGCCTGAGGATTAGGAAAAAAATTCTGAAAGGCAAGGCAAAAAATTGCTAGAGTATTTGTACTATTTACACACCTACAACGTAATTAATACAGGAGCTTAAACAAGTAAGGTCCATATTGACCTTATTTTGTTTATATATTTAATCGTAAAAGGGTTTTGATCTATTTTCGTGAATTTTTTGTGTTGTTTTTCCTTTCTGTATAGTATAGTTAACATCGGAGTGTTTTTTGATTATTTTATAGGGACCTGCCCATAGAGATGAAAGTTTTCTACTCCTACCCCTGCGAACAGATTCGTCAAACAGTAAAACCATATCTCCTACATCGAATTGTCGAATAAAACTTATTTTGTCATAACGTTTTGATATTGACTTACTTTGTTATAATATATAATATATAATATTGAAGCTTTTCTTTGAGGTTTGCAACGAAATGGTCATATGTATACTTGGTTCTAGCAGGCTGTTGAACAAAAGTAGGTAAATTAGGAACATGTCCCTATAGACGTTCGAATGGAGAAAACTTGTTGCGCTATGTGGAGTTTTGTTATACGTAAATCTTGCGAAGGGCATCCAGTTGTCCCAATCTTCTTGCGAATCTGCTATAAAGTGCCTCAGATATTCTTCTAATACCCTATGAGAGCGTTCTAATGCACCGTTTGATTCCGGGTGGTAACTTGTAGTTTGAATTTTTTTTAATTTTAAAAATTTACAAGTGGTTTTGAAAAGATCGCTTAAGAAATTTGTACCTTGGTCCGTGACTAGTGTTTCTGGTAACCTGTATAGACATATTATATTTGTTACGAAGTGATGAGCTACTGTAGAAGCTTCCTGATTTTGCATTGGCAAGTTGATAATAAATTTCATCAAATCATCTTGGAAAGTGAGAATATACTTGTTCCTTGCCTCTGTTTGGGGCAAAGGTGCCACTATATCAAGAAAAGATCTTTCAAATGGCTTAGAAGAGGTTGTTACCTGCATTGGAATTTTTGTTTTACGCGACAATTTGTTTTTCTGACAAAGTTCGCATTTCTTAATGAATTTTTTAACATATTTTTTCAAATTTTTTCAAGTATAAAATTGGGACATTTTTTTGTATGTGCCCCAATTTCCCTGATGTCCTCCTAGCGGAGAGTTATAGGATTTGTTTAGTAGAGTTTCTTTATCGAAATCGTTGGGTGTAAATAAATTATTATTAAAAATCGTTATTTCAGTTGCCGAATTTTTCGAAATATATCTTCACTTTGAATAAATTATTTCCCATTTGATTAGAGGATTGTAATGATATTTGACAAAAGAAAGTTTAGTTTGTCCATCCCCTATTTGATTTCGCAAACGCAAGACCAAATATTTTCGTAGTTTATGTCACTAAATAAATTTTCATTATCAATGAGTAGGAAAATTTTACAATTGTTATTATTATATCGATAGGCCGTAGACATTTCAAAATTTTCTTCTTCACTATAAGAGGATCAAAATTTATTTATTTGTTGATTTTTCTCTAAGATTGTAAATTAATTTTTATTAAAATTATTTGGTATAAATGAAATGACAGGCTCTGTGGTACTGCCAACTTGGAAAAGATGTGTATTATTTTCTTTAACATTGGAATTAGTAATAATATGGAATTCTAAGTATTCTTGAAACTGTGCATAATCAGTTAATAAATCAGTGTTGATGGTATTGATAATTCTACTCAATCCGTCTGCATTTGTATTTATTTTACCGGCCTTGTAAACTATTTGGTAATCATATTCTCCCTTCAAGCTTTAATCGAAATCGAGTGAGTTGCGATCCGGGATCTTTAATATTAAAAACGTATTGCAACGGTTTATGGCCCGTCACAATTTTGAATTTTGTACCGAAAATATATAGGGTCGAAAATGGTTAACGGCCCAAACTATGGCTGTTAATTCCTTTTTCGTTGTAGAATAGTTTTGTTCTGCTTTGTTCAAGGTTCTACTGGCAAATGCTATTGGCCTATCTTTAGTTATTTCTCCTCGTGATAAAATCGCGCCTACCGCGAAATTACTTGCATCGGTTGTAATTATGAATTATTGTTTGGAAAAATCCGGATATCGTAGTACGGGAGGAGAAAGTATACTTTGTTTTGGGGACTGAAATGAAATATCACACGTATTATCCTATTTAAATTCCCTATCTTTTTGCAATAATTTAGTTAAACGCTTAGAGATTTCAGCAAAATCTTGTTTGAATTTCCTATAATATCCTACCAGCCCCCAGCCCCAAAAATTATTTAAAATCCTTAGGGTTTCTGGGTGTAGGAAAATTGGCTACGCATTCTACTTTTGAAGGGTCAAGTTTAATGCCGTTTTCTGATATTATATGGCCTAAATAAAGACATTCTTTGCGTAGAAATTCACACTTAGGCGGTTTTAGCTTCAAATTATGTTCTCGAAATTTCTGAAATACTTCAATTAATCCTTCATTATGCTGATTTAAGTTATTTTCATAAATAACTAAGTCTTCTAAATAAATAAAGCATTTTAATCTATTAAGCCCACTTGAAACTGCATTCATAAGTCTTTGAAAGGTTGCGGGTGCTCTCTTAAGACCAAATGGCATTCTATTATATAGCGTAGTGTCCTGTGGATGTACTAAATGCAGTTTTATCCTTATCATAGTCGTCCATTGGAACTTGATGAAATCCGTCAGCTAAATCTAAGGTTATAAGTGTGAGTTACCTAGTTGGTCCAAAATATCTGTGATATTAGGTAACGGAAACGTGTAACCTACTGTAGTTATTTTAATAATTTTTCTGAAGTCTACTACTATTCTAAACTTAGGGACCTACTCCCGAATGATCAGTTTTTTTTTAACTACTAATAAGGGACTATTTCAAGGGCTAGTTGAGGGTAAAATTATACCATCTTCTAAAATTTTTCAGTTTTGTTACTTATAATTTCTCTATGTTTAAAAGGTAATCTATATGGTTTATGTTGATAGGTCCCTTAATGGGATCCGTTGCTATTTTATGTTCTACTGTACTTGTTTAGGTGAGTTTGTCATCTTCTAGGTGAAAAATATCACTAAAATCACTGCAAATTTGTATGAGCGATTTTTTTTCCTCATCATTAAGTCCTTTTAAATTAATGTCTTTTACAAGTTTTTGCAAACGATCAATGTGATTTATGTTATTTTCTGTGTTTTTGAGAATAGAAAAATCATTATTATTTATTGGCTCGACATTCACCTTGGTTAAGGGATAGTCAAAGGCTTTTCAGAAATATTTAAATAACTAAGCATCTATAATCGCGTACTTTTGTTACTGACGATCCTAAATAAAGACAATTTGTCAGTTGCTTAGAAGTTACAAATCCTTCTATATCAGTGGCATTTGCTAGCGCAGGAATCACCATTTCGCAACTAGCAGGAATAGTAATTGTTTCCGATGACGGAATTTTAAAATCATTGTTTTCAAAACTGAGAGTTCCATCCTCGTAATTTATTTTTGCTTCATACTTTGAAAGAAAGTCTCGTCCTAAGAGACCATCGTGTTTAATTGGAACACTTTGAGGAATAATATGAAAAGGATGCTCTAAGATTGTATTATTTTTTAAATTTATTTTAACAATTATATTATTTTTATCTAAATTAGCGTTACTTATTAATGAAGATTCTTTTAATAAAGATACATCCGCGCCTGTGTCTATCAAGAGTTAAATTTCTGAGTTCTTTACATTATCTGCGTTGATCTTAATTATATCTTATTGCCTTTGACCGTTCGAAAGAAAAACTTATTTGTATGGAGTTTTATTTATTAAAGCGTTTTTGCTATAACTACTAGTACAGGTATTATTTCTAATGTAAGCAGCAGATTGCACTTGCTTTGCGACGAGTTGAGCTGCTTTTATGTTAGTATTATTTTGGCTTATTAGACAATTATGATTTTCTATACTAATTTAGAACAGCATGTATCTAGATTGAAGCGTTCACTTAACTGTTCGCGAGGGAAGCTTCTAACCCATTTCCCGGATTACTTTCTTGAAAGGAATGGAAAGATGAGCTTGCCTGAATTTGATCTGGGCGATTTGGTTGGAAAGAATTTGATTGGGATAAAATTGTTTGAATTTGCTGTGGTGGCATGCTATTTGTTTATGTGTTAGGGTTAGTATATGGGTGTTATAACTTTGAAAATGTTGTCCATAGTTTCTGTTTGTAGGAAACTTTCGAGGATTTCCAATATTATATTGACGAACATTATTAAAATTTCCATGATTAGTTGCTTGAGATTGATTGAAATTATAATTATTTTGAAATCTCGAATTATTTCCATTGCTAGTTCCTATGTTAAATTTGTCGTAAACCAATAAACTCTTCATTAATAATACGATGCTCACTATACATTTATTTACAGTAAATTCCATCATCTGTTTAGTTTAGCTCCATGTTTTAATGATAGGTACTTTATAACTTTATTACTTATTTAAGGCTTGGAATTGTTATACAGCTTCTTTCTATGATTTCTATTGCAAGAACCCCAATTATTATCCTTGCCGCCAAGGCGCCAGAGACTGTAGAGTAGACCCTTCTTTTATTTTATTGTCTAGACGGCCAGAATTTCCTTGTACCTTTAGAATTTTAGTGTTTATGATTTTATTTCACAAACTTTCCAAAATAAACTTTGCATCTGTATAGAATTAGGTACCTTTATATTTTATTACTTGAAGACGACGCCCTCCTTAAGGACATCTCATGAAGCCGTTTTCTTGGGAGAAGAAAGACTGAAGACAAGACACTCTGAATCCGGGCTTCAAACCGAAAACACGAAGTTATTTTAAATTAGTCAAAGCTTCCCTCTTGCCAAGCTATTTAATTTTATTTTACTTTTAATAAACGAAACCTTTTTTTTTAAACGAAAGTTAGAGTTTCAATTGCCGAGTCGGGACGATTATAACAAATTGTTTATTTTGATAACTACCACCACTGCTTTTATTAGTTCGGCTTTGCTCATAGCTTTTTAGTTCTCGACATTCTGATGTTGAATGAGTGTTAACATTACAAAACATGCAAAAAAAGTTGTGGTTTTGCGACTTTCTATCATGATAATTGCTATTTTGCCATCGATTCTGCCTTAAAAATCCTTTTTGGTTTATTCCTTGTGAATATTTGTTTTTTCTTCTCCGTATTTTCTATCTCCATTTCGACACCTATTGAAATGGCTTTGTCTAAATCGTAACTACTTTCAGCTATCATTAGACAAATCTGTATATTCTCATCAAGTAACACTTTCCTTAATGTATATTGGCTATAATTGAATCTAAGTTATCTATTAAAATTTTTGCTTCATTATCTGAATAATGTACATGGCATGTTTCCTTATGTTTGTTGTATAAATAGGGGTACCCGGGGCAGAACGGTATACCTAAGCTTTAAGAGTCCTTTTCTTCAAGGGATATGGGGCAGAATGGCCCTATCTTGGGGCGGAATGGTCATTATGGTAAAATAATGAAGTAACCGTATTTTTGGGAACAAATGAAACACTCAAATATTAAATACACAATTTAATAGAAATTTTAAACTTATTGCCAGATTTCGCAGACAAGCACAGTCTCATCGTCGTCGCTTTTGATACCCGCGCAAGTATTATGAGTCCATTTTTTGTAGATTGAGCATGATATCTAATAAGATTCTATAGATTTTGAGTAAAAGTCTCCACAGTAGAGGCATTGGGAATCATCACTTTCACTTTCGCTGGAAGAACTTGTTTCGACGTTTACAGGAATCCTTGCGTTTTGTTTTTTTTTATTATTCTTTTGCATAATCTTCGAGCGAATAACTTTTATTTTTGGGTTTTTTATTTATTGCCAATTTATATTCTGCTATTGATTCATCTGGACTGCGTTCTATTAAAGACGACATGCGTGAATCTCTTCTTATATTTGAAAAAATTCATATGACTGTTTGCTAATTTTATGCGGGGCAGAATAGTACCCTAGACTATTCCGCCCCCTAATTTCATGAGGGGCAGAATGGTATCCTAGACCATTCCGCCCCGATCCGTTCTGCCCCGAATTTGGTTTTAAAATATTTTCAAAAAAATAAAACAATATCATTGAGGAAAAATATCAACACTACCACCGCTGATGCTTGACATCATGTACTACGTGAAAAATATAATAACAATGACTTATTATTTGTGTACAATACTTACTTTGTCATTAAATTTCGCAAAAAATTATAAAATTTATTCACAAATATGGACATGCATGAATTCCGTTAGACTAAAGTTGTTTTTTGCACTGGCATTTATCAAAACATAATAGAGTATAATCTATAGTATGGTTATAACGCGATTTCGATTCACTATTTTGGTTGCGGCTGGTGTTAGGAGGCCTATTCCGTTGTGCCCTGGTATGCCGTTCTGCCCCGGGTTCCCCTATTTGAATCTATCTCCATGAGTATTAACTTTTTTTGTTCTATGTGCATGATTTGCATAAGAAAATGTGTCGGCGGTCGCTTATCAGTGAATTGCTCAATTAATTTTTTTTAAATTCCGTCCCAATTTTGGAATGTTTTATATATTGTGTAATTTCCTGGGTTTTACCGGTTAATTTAGTTCCAAAAATCAATGTCGCAAGTCTAATATTTTCATCTTCTCTAACAATTGCCATCATTGCATCGCAATTTTTCATAAAGAATTGTAACGAATTACAATCGCCACAACCATCATAAGAGTTAATAAAATTTAAAACATCAAAAGCTGTTCTTTCCGTTGCCATTTTAAGTAGTCTTTTTTTAAATTAAATTTAATTTTATGATAATAATTGAGAAAATATTTGTTTTTAAATAATTCTGGTTATTTGCAGTTACTTTTAAAATAATACACTTACGCAACAATCAACCTAAATTCTTCAAAAAAAAATATCAAAAGCGTAGGAAATGTGCAGCGTCAATCAACCATCAGAAAACAAAAAGACCTACCCACACATGTTGCGAAAGAATTTTCGTGAACTTGCCGTTGATTAAAAGGTCACTGAATTGCGTCTCCGCGCACCTCTCAATTTCCTTTTCGCTGCCTGGATGGATCTGATGCGTGTGGGCGCTCCTTCAGATGACTCCAGCTTCCTGAATTTGTCTTGTGGAAACTCTACGCCTGAGCGCGTCTTGGTACACACAAAACCGCTCGCGATATTTTTTCGTATGCACTCGCTGCGTCTACGCGCTTCTTCAAGTCACACCACGATGTTTACCGCTATCACCAATATTATAACAATAATTTGGGTTCCTGCAATAGAGGTACCGGGTACCGACAATTGGAAACATCTTGGTGGGATATTGATATTTACATACCATTGGTTGTAAAAATAATTCCAGCCAGCACATCTTTAAAACTTAAATAATCAATGATTTATAAAGTAGGTACCTAATTGATGAGGGACTAAACCAAACAGATGGTGGAATTTGTTGAAAGAGGAATCATAATTGTTATTAATAATAAAATGATGAATTTACTGGTTCACAACACGGGGTTCAAATCCTAGTCGAGGCAAGAAAACTTTTCATCAATTTTAATTACACCGTCTGCATGCCTCTAAAATCCAACACGCTACCTATAATGTAATTATCGGGGAGTTGAAAATTATTATTTCTTTCTAAAAAAAAAAAAGAGTCTTCTGTATAGTAAGGGTTATTGGAATAGGGTACTTGCATGGAAAATTAAATTGATTATTGTTTATTGCAAACTGTAGGAAATCGAAAAAAAATCGTTACTTTTTTTTTTTATTTCGCCCAAATATGATTATTTCGGAAGTTATACAAATATTAAGTTTTGTATATACAGATATACTGAGCATGTGCGACGTCATAAAGTATTATACCTGATGACGTCATAGGCATATTTCATAGCGTTGTATCTCCGTCAATTTTTGACTAAGAAGAAAAAGAAAAAACACGTGTTGACTTATTTTTCATGGACTATCGAAATCAGCAATAAAAAAATTTGATGCAAGGGGCCTATTGTAAACATCTGTGAGAATGTCAGTTATATATTTAGTAATTCTTTTTTTGTTGGTGTAGGTTCCAATTGATGATATTATTGGTCTTAATTTAAGTTCTGGCTTGTGAATTTTAGGTAAACCGTAAAATTTTGGACATAGTTGAAGGTTTGCAAAATTATCATCTATCGTTTTACTTTTCTTCAATTGCTGGAAAATTTTATAAGTTTTTTGTTGAAGTAGGAACTTTCTCAAGAATTTTATAATAAGTTCCATTTTGTAACACTGTTTGAGATAATTCTTTGTATTGATCTTTATAGATAACAATGGAAACATTACCTTTATAGATTTTGTGACTTTAATCTCTGGGTTTTTGTTTTATAATACCATTGTTTTTTGTTTCTGAATTAGGTATCGGGAAATTATGTAGAAAATTTGTGATGACGTTAGTAATTTGATGAAGTCAAATATTTCTGGTATCACCAATTTCTAAATCAAATACCTACTAAAACCTCAGCATCAGCTAAAAGGTGTTTTATAGAAATGTCATTTTGATCAGGAGGTAAGCTAAATTTTAGCCAAGTGATAAAATGTTTTCAACTTCTTCGGGAATATTCTCCGAAGTTAGATTTTTTAAACCACTTTGAATTTGGAGCAAATGTTAAAATAGTCCCCCTTCTTGAGCCAAACAATGACAGGGGTGATAGATAGATCTCTCGAATTTTGAATCGCAACTGCTCTAAGTTGAGGGGTAAACCGCAGGGGAATTTTGGTGTACAGTCTTTAGGAATTAGTAAAAAATTAGAGGAGTTAGAGGGGAATTAGAGAAATTATTGGGGAATTAGATAAATTACTGGGGAATTACGGGAATTATCAGGAAATTTGGGGAATTAGTCGGGATATTCGGGGAATTAGTAAGAGAATGGTGGAATTAATGAGAAATTATAGGAAACAAATCATTCAACGTCGCATCACATAGAACTGCTAGGGATCCAGTGTACAATACATATCATATAATGTATAATAAATACAATGTACCTATTCATTATTCAATTAAACATAGATGGATTCGATCAATCTGTTTTATATTATTTATTTAATCTACGTCGGTGTCATTATGACACATCTGGCATTGTCATTTGAATGTCATTAGGTCCTTCATAATAGCACTAGTGCGTTTAAGAATTCATAATAACACCCAAATTTTGAAATGAAAAATATACAAAAAGAAAGTTAGTTGCCAGAAGAACCTTTTCAATAATGCTGTCTCTATATTCGAAGAGACACTTTCGAACTCAGATTCACCAATAATAATATTATTTTCCACCATAAAATTGAATTTATGGCACAAAAATGGACTCCAATATTGAAGCTGCCAAAGTCAAAATTCTAAAAACCAACAAGCAGGTTCTCGACTTGTACGGGCACCTGCTAAATTTCAAATTTTAATTTGAAAAGTTTTTGCTATTTCAAGGCAAATCAAATCTATTTGAACCATTGTAGATTAAATTTTGAATGATACACGTTCGATATGAACTTTATTAATGAAACTTGTGTAACTAAACCACTCGGCTGACGCCTCGTGGTTTAACGTTACACGCGTTTCATTATGGCGTTCATATCGAACTTGTATCATTAATAACTATTATAATTTTTCTTGAAAGGACATCTTTCTCCGTAACAATATAGAACTGTATAAAGGTACGGTATTCCGATCGAAAATACGGTAATAGATTCTATTAGTTGTGATGCCAATTTTATGTTGCGCACTGTTGCTTCCAAACCAATCGAGAAACCAATTTATTTCCTAGGTATGTAAAATTCCAAATTCCGTTAATAGAATCTTCTAGTAAGCATGTAGAAATAAAGAACTAGCTGAGGAACTTTTGGAGAACATAAGTGAAATGGAAACTGTCCAAAAGACTGATGAATCTGTGCCTGATTTAACTCGACTACTCAAAAATTCTACTAGATCAAACTACGCTGAATAGATTCTTGGAAGGCCCGAGTCAACAAGGTAAATTTCCTGCCACTTCTGCTGAAGCAATCAAGATATACAGTGAGGACATAAAGTCCGTCGCCCCCCTCTAACTTTTGAACCGCTCGGTTTATTGCAACGAAATTAGAAATGATGATATGTGAGCAAATTTTCCATTTTTTGAAATGCAAATGACAGCTGGGCAGAGTTTTGAAACGTTTTTTTAAATAGAAGGCGGTGTCGATTGATATATCGTTTTAAAGGTATCTTTATTCTTAATTTTATCCTCGATTCTGAAAACATTTGGTTTAGCGGTTTTTATATGATGTCGAAAAAATAGAGGCTTGTTTTGCTCTAAACACTCATAAAAAAAAAAAATATCAGTTTTTTACTCATTAATGTTTTTTTTTTCAGTAATAATAATGACGTAATGACACTGGTAACTTAAAAAAACAACAAAAGTACTTATAAAATAATGATTCAATTACTACAAAAAAAAATTTTATGAGCAAAACAAGCCTTTTCTGTTTCGCCATCATTTGAAAACCACTAAACCAAATGTTTTCAGAATCGGGGATTAAATTGAGAATAAAGAGATCTTTAAAACGATATATCACTCGACACCGCCTTCTATTTAAAAAAATGTTTCAAAACTGCGCTCAGCTGTCATTTGTTTTCCAGAAAATGAAGAATTTGGCCACATGTCATCATTTCAAATTTCTTTGCAATATACCGAGCGGTTCAAAATTAAGAGGGGGGGCGACGGACTTTATGTCCTCACTGTATATTCAAACTGGAGTACAAGCAGTATATGCCTATCTAATACTGGCTCAACGGTTACATGCTGGGACATCGACATACTGTCTGTCCTTATTCGGAACTGATATTTCATTGAGTACTGAGCAGGTCACTTTGAGATGGGAATGGATGGAGGAGAAAGCTAAGAACTTTGTCATCACA
The DNA here is from genome assembly GCA_917834065.1 of Ceutorhynchus assimilis. Classification (NCBI taxonomy): domain Eukaryota; kingdom Metazoa; phylum Arthropoda; class Insecta; order Coleoptera; family Curculionidae; genus Ceutorhynchus; species Ceutorhynchus assimilis. The sequence goes on from OU892277.1 coordinate 76,327,155, forward strand.
ATTATGAGATTTTCCCCCGGATTTTTCCTAGGATTTTCCTCAGATGGATAATCGCCTTCCAAGAGATATGCATTTAAATAATGATTTGATGTCGCGTTTAGCTCCTGAATAAAAAGAAAAATACAAAACAATCTCAGAGGATACAGAACTACTCCATTCTTTGCCAGTTCCAGATTGGGAGTGGTATCACTGCAGCAGTGAAAAAAAAAATGAAGAATGATGTACAATACTCCACACATATTTGAACAAATATGCATACCTATTCGTTTCCTAAAACCTGAGGGAATAAAAATGCCAGAACAAAAACTACCATGTAAAGAAGAAATTCTCAATTTGGATATCAAAGCTACCTACAGTTGAAGAAACTCTACAAAATGTCATAGAGGATATGAGACAATTCGGTCTCAATGCTAAAGAAAGCGATTGGAGATATATGTAGGTACCTTCAATAAACCGAACACAAAATATCGGATATACACAGGTAAACATAGAGATCCAGGAAAACGACGTTGAAGTTGACGAAAACCTTGAAGAAAATGAAAATGACCAAAGCAAACACAAGTGATGTTAGGAATGAGGGCGATATAGTCATGGACTTAATTTCAAAAAAAAGAAATTCTTGGAAATTTCTCATGGAGATCGCGAATCTTATACTTTGGAAACAATTTGTATAAACTTCAACGTTGTTGGTAAAAATTCCTCAATCATTAAAAAGTCATTGTGCTGCTGGCTTTTAGATCAGTCTAACGGAAGAGTAAATAGGTACTGACCGATTAAAAAGATTTATAGGCAGTACAAGGAAAACTCGTCGGAAAACATTGGAGAAATCACCTCCCAAAAAATTCCGACCTTGACTATGAAAAGGACTAAATTATTCTACACCATTTTGTGACCAAATTTTTGTGATAGATTTGGTGAATTAGTAGGGAATTAGCTGGGAATTAGTGAAATTAGGGGAATTACTTTGAGAATTAGAAATATCAGGGAAATTAGAAGGGAATTAGGGGAATTAGAGAAATTAGTTACCATCCTGGGAATAAGTGTACACATTTTTCTCAGCGGTTCACCCCTCGCTCTAAGTTCACGACGCGATCCTCTTGAAACCCATATATTTTTGACCTAGAGAAAATAATCGTTAGGTGCAAGATCAGGAGAGCGGGCTGGCCACGGTATTGTAGCTCTTTACCAGGAAATGAGTCGGTTTGGATAAGTATTATTTGAATAATCCAGAATGAAACCCGTAATATGGGCTGGACAAGCATGTTTCATTAAATCCAGAACCAACTAATCTTCTAATCTCTGGAACTAATTGCCGTAGCAAAAGATCCAAATATTTTGGACCAGTCAAGTTACCATCATCAATGAAGTACAGCCCAATAATATGTTCTCCATATAAACCACTCCAGACATTTACCTTTTGAGGACGCTGGGTTCCAAGTTCAAAATACCTATGTAAATTTTTCTTAGACCAATGATTGGGTAAGAGAATCTTTATTTCCATTTGCCTCATTCATCACAGTTTTACAAAACCTCATTCGCCTGATGTCCTCAGTACTTGGTACGAATGATAATTTTTTTTTTCAGTAGCGTCCTCGCCGTCCTGTACTCAAGTCAATCTCGTGCGCATGCGCACTAGTCAACATAGTTGGAATTTCGTTAACTAATGCCAACAACATAATTTCTTTTACTTCTTGGTCCTCATAATTTTCCTGGACCGTTTCCGTATTTTTGAAAATTTTTAACAACTCTAAAAGCAGCGGTAATCTCAAGAAAAGGTCTATCAGGATAATTTTTACCAAATAAATTTCTAACTTGTTGTGATGAATTGCTGACGCCTGCCCCTCACTGTATAATATAATTATCGGTCCATAATCGGTCTCCTCCGATTCCCAATTTCCTTCCATCTCCTTAAAAAAGAATTGATCAGTAACATAATATGTTACCCAGTTTGAAGAATTCTGCTTGTCATCTTGATGATGATGTAGTCTCTGGCGGAACTTCAGAAAACTGTGGACCAAATGTTACAGACTTGTTTGAAAAATTGACTAAGTTGAATGTGCAAGTTAATTTAGGTAAATGCAAACATTTCTGTAAAGAAGTAGTTTCTTGGGTTCAACTTGAGCGGTCGGGGAATAACACCTCTGGCTTCTAAGTTTGGCGCTTTTCTAAGTGCTCCCGTACCAAAAGATCTTAGCTGCCTAAGATCTTGGTTTGGAAAATACAATTCAAAATTACGTCATGGCTTTGCTTTTGTGGGTATACCAGAGGACATAATTTCAAATAATAGTCCGCCATTCAATGGTGAGCTATACAAAACAAGTTGTCGAGATAATAGCATTAAATGTACATTGTCACCTATCAATCAACCGCAGTCAAACAGATTTGCAGAAAAACAGGTATGAATTATTAAAAGAACTTTTTGCAAAGTATTCTCTCTAAGCAGTAGGCTTACTCTTCAGCATCAATACACCCAATAGTATTGAAAGCGTCAGAAATAATTTTTAAACAAGCATCGCGAACTCGTTTTTCCTCACTTGGACCTGAATTCCTTACGGGAAAAAAAGTAATGAAACATCACCCATTCCTGAATTTGCAGAGGAACAAAGAGTACGGGCCTTGTTGTATAGTGATAACAAAACTAAATTGGTGTCTGGGCAAATCTCAAATCTTGTCAGTCATATCGCTAATTTGGTTTCAATAGATGGCGAAGTTAGGTTTAAAGAAAGAAAGAAAGAAAGAAAGAATTTGCTTTATTGTCAGAAAATTTTACAATTTTGTGGACAAAGCTGAAAAAATAAAAAACAAAACATACAAATGCAAAAGCACAGACAAAACCAAACACTTGAACAAATAGTTCATGGTCAAAATTTGATTAAAACCAACAAACAAACATCTAGGTCTAACTGCTTATACTGTGCGAGTAAGCATATTATAGGTACTAAAAAAACAAACAAACAATAACTTATAATAACCTATCATGATACAGGAACAAAAACAAAACCTGTAAGTAAGCTGCTCAAAATTTAGAATTAGGAAACCATAAACAACTCGCTTACTGTGTACAAGGCTCTCCTCAGTAAATACACCCTCAACGCCCTGCGAAATTCGAGAAAAGATGCAATGGACCTGATGTTAGGCGGTAGATGATTATGCATCTTTTTAGCATTATCAAGTATTGAACTTTTAACTAACTCTGAGCGCGGGATTGGCAGATAAAGATCCAACTCTGCGTTCCTCAGTGGATAATTGTGAGATGGCCTCTCTGAGATAGCTGATATTAAGTGCTCACGAATTAAGCAGACGGATTCGAAAATAAATAAAGATGGAAGAGTCAATATACTAGACTTGATAAAAAATTCCCGGCAGTAAGTTCTACTAGCAAGTCCCAAAGAATAACGAAGAGCTCTCTTCTGCAGTCTAAAAATGCGTTCAAATTGAGACGCACAACACGTGCCCCAGAATGGAAGGGCGTAACGTAAATGCGACTCAAAAAGAGCATAATATACCATCCTGCAAGTTGCCGAGTTAAGCTCCCTGGAAACAGATCTCAGTGCAAAACAGGCCGAACTTAATTTCTTTGCTAAGGCGTCGATATGCAGGTCCCACTTTAGAGATTTATCAACAACAAGCCCCAGGAATTTCACGGAATCAACGGCCTCCATGGTATTGTTATCCAGTACTACAGATTGGAGCGAAGCTCTGTAAGATAAAACTTTGGTTTTAGAGAGGTTGAGGCACAGGAGATTTGAGTCACACCATGATTTGATGGTGATTAAGTCACTAGATACGGTTCTATGGAGTTCCGTAATATCCGGGTTGCTCCAAGTGAAACTAGTATCGTCTGCGAAGAGACAAACTTTGCCGCTAATATCCAGACTAGCAATGTCGTTAATAAATAGCAGGAACAAAATAGGGCCAAGAACTGAACCCTGAGGCACACCACATTCAATTGGTTTACAAGAGGACATGGTCAAGTCCACCCTCACAAGCTGACTTCTGTTACCAAGATAAGACTTAAACCATTCGAGAGCCATTCCTCTGAAACCGTAGAACTGTAATTTGTTAATTAAGATATTATGATTAACACAGTCGAAAGCTTTGGAGAAATCACAGAAAATTGAGGCTGTAGAGTGGTGGCAGTTCAGGCTGGAGTATACATTATTGAAAAGTGAAAACATTGCATCATTAGTACATTTGTTTCTTAGGAAACCGAATTGACTGGTAGTTAGAATATTATATTTAGAGAGAAATGATAGAAGCCTCTTTTTAACCAATCTTTCTATGATCTTTGATAGCGTAGGAAGGAGTGCAATGGGGCGATAGTTTGAAGGTAGCTCCTTATCACCTCCCTTATGCAGTGGGATAATTATCGCCATCTTAAGACAGTTTGGAAAAGCTCCATTTAGAAACGACTTGTTGATCAGAGTAGTAAGATGTTTTAATGTGCAATCAGGAAGATTAGAGAACATTTTGAGGGTGAGTCCATCAGTCCCAGATGAAGATTTGTTTTTAATATCTTTGATTGTACTGCGAAGCTCTGGAACTACTACAGACGTGAAGAAGAAACTGTGTAAGTTCACCTTAGCATTCGGGAGATATGAAAGTGGGTCCTGGGAAGGAGTTAAGGTATTCACTAAATTCTTAGCCACATCAACAAAGTAATCGTTAAGGATCTCAGGTGAAGTAGGAATTTTGCTAGATGAAGAAGCCTTATTCCTCAAGTCATTAACAATTGACCATGTTTCTTTTGCAACATTTTTGGAGTTTGCAAGCCTCCTATTATAATAAATGTCTTTGGCGGCTTTTATGGTTTTCTGATAGACTTTTCGGTATAATTTTACGTAATCATTGAAGAAGACGCTATCCGAGAATTTTTTTAGATGAGACAAGGATCGCATATTTTTTCCAGAAGTACGCAAGCCACTAGTGGACCATGGTTTATGCCGTTTGACTTTCATGGGTCTGAGAGGAAAGGATTTAGACGCCAGGTCAGATAGGGTATTTATGAATCTAGAGAACTCGAAGTCAACATCATCTGAGTTGACGACCCAGTCAACTGATAAGCAAAGTTGACTGAAATTTAAAAAATTTCCATCCGAAAATATTCTGCCCAATTTGCGGGAAGCACCCTTACGTAAGGAATTCAATGAGAAATTCGTTAATACTGCTTCGTGGTCAGAAAACCCTGCACTAAAAATAGAACAGTTGACCAATTCTGGATCAAAAGATGAAGCGACATAGTCAATGGTAGTAGAACTAGTTTTGGTTATTCTGGTTGGAGAGTTTACATGCATCACAATCCCAAAGGAGTCGAAAATGGACTGGAGAGATTCTTGAGCAGCGCACACACAGGAAAAATTTATATTATAGTCACCACATAAAATTATTTTGCAATTCAAGGGCAAGGAGTCAAGCAAGCTCAGCAAATTCCGACAAAACATCTGCGCGTCTGTGTCCGGTGATCGATATAAACAAACAATATAAAGGTCAAAGCCACTATGATAGACGATGGAAAATTCAAATATTTTTTCCGATAATAAATTATCAAACTTGGTTATTGCCGTAAAGTCATTATTAGTGGACATTATCATAGTGCCTCCGTGAGATAAATTACTTCGATTAAATCTAGCTATTGAGGTGTAATTTTTGACAAACACAGGTTCATCCATATTTAACCAGTGTTCAGTAATGGCGATGATTTCTGGAAAATTAAGCTCTTCTAATAAAAGAAATAATTCATCTGTTTTGTGTCTTAAGGACTGAATATTAATAAGAAATACACTAAGCTTGCCGTCGTCCAACCTTACAGAGGGTGCTTGATCCTCTGGTCGCGTCACCTGATCTAAAAAAAATTATTATTACGGAGAGCCACTAGAGAAATATTTGCTCTGACTTTCCCTAATATTCTGTAACCGGAGAAGTTTCTCGGACGAGAAGTAAGACCTGAAGGCGGAGAGATCAGCGTCAACTTCAGCCAGACCAATGCCATACGCGTTGTGGAAACGGAAATATAACTTCCGCAATGAGTCCAAGTCACTAGGAAGTCCCTCCGAAGCTAACATTAATTTGATGCTGGTGTTAGTGTGCCCATCAAAACACACGGTGGATGGTTGGTCATGGAGATAAGCCAGGAATAGCCTAAGAGCTTTAAGAATGGCAGGGTCTCTTAGTCTAGCCAATAAATATCGACCATCAGCTGTATCGGAAGCTCGCGATAATCGCACAATGGGTGGAGCCTAACTTGGTTCAAAAAAGGAATAATGCCTTTTTTGGACCAAGTTATGATTTTTCTTTGATAACAACTGGTTCAAAATCAGTTTAAAAACTGTCGGCCTTCTTATTCTGGCCACTTAGTAACAGGTCTTACTGTTGTTCCTCCTCTTCCAAGAGAATCTGCAGCAGAGTTAGCAGTTCACAGCTCACTGTGAACTGCTAAACTTACCTCACAGAAATAAACAGCACTTGTGGTTTTGAGGGGTTATTTATAAAAAGTCATAAAATGTCGTTTAAAACAAGCAAGATGTTCAGAATATGAAAAAGTTAAAAAATAAGATCATATCGATTATTAGATGTCACGAAAACCAAATAATTAGTCTTATCTGATTCTCTAACTTTCACAGCATAAAAAGCATTTTCCACGGCTAACTTAGCATAGTCATTTTTCTTTTGTCTTTCAACTTGCGCTTCAATACTAAGTGAGATAGAATTATTGTAAAGAGCTAAATATCCTTATTATGTAGATCCATTCTTATCTTTCTCTGCTACTAGAACAATAGAGAGCATAATGAAGTTCAGATCATTTAATTAAATTCACGTTTGAAAGTTCTTTGATATGCCTTGCAACTTTTTTTTTTAAATATGAAATGCATCTTGCTTTTGTAGAAAATAATTGTTTGCTATTAAAGCAGGAATATTTGAGATTGCTTAGCAGTGGTATACTATGCCAATTTCACGCCAGAGAAAATTACTACTCCCATTCGCTTAGATCATAAATATATTTCTTCAACCGACTCAAGGCAGGTAGTCTTATTTAGGTGAACTAAAGAACAACAAAAAAGAGATTCAACGTGCCAAACATCAGTGTAACAAGTAGCAAAATAGGAATATCAAATATTTAAGCATATAAACATAGTTCTTCGTTCTTCTATGTAAGATTTGACACACCAAGGTTGGTAAGGGTAATGATAAGATGATATAAGGTGTATCACCCAAATCCGTTATAACTGAACAAAGTTATTTACCTTTTTCATCAGCTTTTAGAAGCCTAACATCAAAGTTGCCTTAGATTTAACCAGTTAAACTAGTAAAGATAGTAGTTAATAAAGTTGCATTAATTTCACTATTCAAAAAGCAACAAGCCTATTTTCAGACTTTACCGTTCTTATGTAATTCCTCGTATGTCCCTCAATAACAGTTTCATTTAAAAATAATTATTTTTGGTTCGAATACATAATAGGCCCATTTAACAGTTTTTTTTTTTTAAATTTATTTATTCGAAAGGTCGTACAATTTTATGGTTCTCTGCAAAAGGAAAAAAAAACGTCCTCCCATTAAAGAAATTTGAAACTTCGCGCGGCTCGGAAGTCACTGCATGTGAGAGCAGCTCAGCCGAGATTACATGTATAATGAGTTGTTTTTATCGAGTTCTCCCTTTAGGGAGCTTACTTATTCCATGGGGAAAATTTAAATTTTCGCTGTTAATCCAGTTGAATTAATTTATTTTGTTAGTTATTTTGTTTGTTTTTTTTTTATTACATATTTATTTTTAATTTTTTATTTTTTTTTTGTTTTTATTTTTTTTAAAGGGATGTCTTCAAATAGATTTTTGAATTTATCGTTTTTTCGTCTTTTGATGTAAAACACGTTTTTTATTCGTTGTTTTAACTATAGCTTCTTTGAATTTCGTGTGTTTACGGATCAAGAATTCCATTATTGACTCGACTTGGAGATCTTCGTGGATGTCCGTGTTCCTGATGAACCACGGGGCGTTGGTAATCCTTCTGAGGGTTTTGTTTTGGAATATTTGGAGTTTTTTGATGTTGGCGTTACTTTGATTGAAGAAGGCTGTTGAACCGTAGAGCATTTTGGGCCTGATGACTTGGTTGTACAGCAGTAATTTTTTTTTTTTTTAATTTAGATGGCTTTTGGACTGCATCAAAGGACGCAGTTGATGATAGGTGGCGTTGCAGATTCTTAGTTTTTGCTGTGTATTGTGATTGAAATTTAGCCTTTTGTCTAGGTGAATGCCTAGGTACTTGACCGTATCTTGCCATGGGATTTCGGTGTCGTCGATGGTGAGGTTCTCTTAGTGCGGTCTTGACCATTTTTTTGGAATTCTGATGGCTTACGTTTTTTCTGCGTTGATTTTTATTCAGTCAGCTTATTCCTGGATTTGGTCTAGGTAGTTTTGTATTACATTGGATAGTGTCTGGGTTTTTGAAGGATCTGAATATGCAAGTGTCGTCGGTAAATAGTGAAATTTTGGTTAGTGGGTATTTTGGAATATCGGCTTGGTACAGATTAAATAGTGTGGGGGAGAGGGGAGAGCCTTGGGGGACTCCTGCTTCTATTAGCCTGATGGTGGATAAGGTTCTGTTTATTTTTACTTGAAACTTCCTTCCTTTGAGAAACTGTTAAATGAACTGGGTGAAGTTTGGTGGAATCTTCTGGTTTCTGTGTAATTTGTATAGCAGGCCATCATGCCATACTTTATCGAAGGCTTTTTCGACGTCTAATAGAACTGGTCCTGTTGTTTCTTTTTTGTTGAAGCCATCTGTAATTGCTTGGGTTATTCTTGCTAGTTGTAGTTCTGATGAAAGGTAGCTCCTGAATCCAAATTGCTCGTCCGGTAATAGATTATTTTCTTCGGTGATTATTTTCAATTTTTCGAGGAAAACAATCTCTAGTAACTTCCCCAGGGATAGAAGTAGACTGATTGGGCGCCAATTTTGGGGAAAAGTTAGGTTTTTGCCGGGTTTTGGAAGAAGGATCACTAGGGCGGTTTTCCATAGGGAGGGGAAGTAGGATATTTGGAAGCAGTTGTTGAAAATTTTTGAGAGCATCTCCAGGTATTTGCCAGGAAGGTTTTCGAGGATTTTATTATTGATTGCTCCAATTCCAGGAGCCTTTTTGTTTTCTGGGTTGTGTATTATTTGCTGTAGGTCTTTTGTTTGAGGTTTTTACTTCTTTTGTTTTAATGTTGATGGTTGAAGTGGTTTCTTGCTGGACTGATTGGATGGTTTTTGTTAAGGAAACGAGAGTTTTTTCGGTTCTGTTCGGGTCGATTGTTGGTTCAAAAGTTGTCTTATTTTCCAGCAGCTTTTTCTTGAAATTTTTTGTTTTTGTGTTCTGGGTTTCTCGATTGGAGAAAGTCTTCCTTAGGGTTTTGGGCCGTCTGTATTAGGACCTCAGATTCTGCTTCCATTTCTTCTGCTTCGTTTTCTGAGTTTACTTTTGAGGAGGTGTTTGACGGGGATTTTTGTTTCTTTATTTTCCTGGAGGATGTCTGGGATGTCGAAGGAACGGGAGACTCAGATTTGTTTTTGAGGGCTTCTAGTTCTTTCGCCTGATGTTCGTTGGCGGACAATGCGTATTCTAGTTTTGCCTCCATGTTTTTGACTAGTTGAACTAGATTACTGTAGTTAACCTCTAGGTTTTTGTGTTGGTTGGTTAAAGTTTCAAGTTCAGAACGCAGGTTCGCTGCTTCATTTGTTAGTCGTTGCTTTTTGTCTACATATTGAGCGATGGTGCGATCATTTTCAATGACTTGGGTTCTTAAGGGGTCAATTTCTTGGGAAAGGGTTGGTTGGTGGAGTTAAGGGATCGGTTAAGTGCTATCAGGGATTTTTTTTTATCGCGGGCACGGAGTTTATCGGATAGTCATTCGGACTTACCTCCTATGTTGGCCATTTTAGGTTTGGTTTTTTCCACCATTACTTCTGTCACTTACACTGTACTTTTAACTGGAATCATCAAGGTACCACACGGAAGCGTGGTAGCTCGTGGTTTCTCTTCTTTCACTTGTTTGCTGTTTGATTGGACTTCTAAATCACGGCTTCTAGGATCCAGGTTGACTGGATTTAAGCTGCTTTGCTTTTCAGTATGTTAGGGCCGAATTTGTCCAAAGCTCCCTAGACTCTTAATAGGCATGATGTTGGAAATATCTTCTGGACAAATTGCCTTCTCACTATTCGGACACTTCGACACTGTGAATTGAATAATCCAGCCGAGATTACGGTGAGTGCGGGCCATATTTGAAATGCTATATTTTCTGAATGTCTTATTTATTTTAACAGAATTTTCTGGGATAATCTAATCCAATTTTCTAAATTTCAGTAAACTAGACTATTGAGGCATTCGGTAGGATTCTCAGAGTGCATAGACCTGAGAATATTACACATAGGCATAGACATTTAACGTGTGAAAAAGTTTCGAAAAATTGGAAACCTGATCGTGAAACCCATCAGCATTGCAATGGGAAAATTGAATTTATTCCACTTAGTGTTCACTTCTCATTCAACTGAGTTAACCAGAAACAACATTGAAAAAATCAACGTACGGTAAAGGCAACAGTGATTATGTCAGTAAGTAATCATATTATCTAGGATTCTGGGTTCACTTCAACTGACATTGCTCCGATACAAATTCTGTATACTATTTGGGACAGACAAACGTTGTATTTTGTAACATTTGAAATGTCACAACAATATAATTATTGTTCTTAATTATTTTCATATATTTTGGACTCATTTAAACAATGTTTAAAAGTACTATTTCGTACACCTAGCGACATCTATGATTCTTCTGACTAGTTTCCTAACCTAATACCGAAAATTATGTTATTAAGATTTGGATTCGGCTTGCTCACTCGGTGCACTCCGAGTGACTCCATTCGCACTCCAACCGTTCGAGCTAAGGTTATTTCTGAGAAAACCTGTAGCGCTGTCATTTTTATAATTTCGACAGGCTTGACAGATCAAGAAAAAAAGGACAGAACCATCTGGGTACTTTTGACTTGTTCTCTATTTTGTCGTAGGACCGAAAAGGACGTCCAAATTTTGAATTTTAAAAAATCTTAAAATTCTGTTTTTATTCTTGGCCATCGAGCCCAGAGTTATATAAATTAACTAGCCAGAAGAGTGAGTAATCGTGTCAGCTGGAACGTTTCTTGAAAAATCAACAGATTGTTGATTTTTGTGTAAATTTTTGAAAGTGAGGTTAACTATCGGCCGTTCAGGTATGTATATCCCTTTTTCCCGTTGATGAATGAGTCCTTATATTTCTTCACTTCATTCAGGCAATTTGGGACAGGATGAAAATCCACGCCTGCACTTGTGAGTGAAAATTTGACGAAATTGAGACCATGCTGTACTGCATTTCCAAAGCAAATCTGGGCCTCCTCTACAAGGAAAGTTGTGTTCCGTAAGAGGTTGATCCCCAACCATTATTTGATTGCCTCCAGCCAATTTGGTACTTCCAGATCTCAAATTTCTGAAAACCTCCAAGGATTCCGTCCAGGCTTGTATAATTATTTACCTATGGGTCCCGTAAATGTGCCTTATTAAGTACCGTAACTTATTATTACCTTTCTTTATCGCTCCCTATCGTTTAGCTTTATTGGCTAATCAATACCTTTATAAATATTAATTACTGTTAATTATTATTACCTATTTCTTTATCGCCCACTATCGATTAGCTTAATTAGCTATTTCATATCTTTATAAAATCAATTACCGACTTGTTTACCGTATAGTAGTATTTGGCTAGAATAGCTAACTACTGTTTAATATAATTATTAATTTAATTAATTTATTATCATAATCCGATAATTACCTTTATTATCGTTTTCGTTATTATTATCTAGTATCCAATAATTATGGATTATTATAATTATTATAAATTTATTTCTTTTATATCGAATACTGATCGATATAATATATTGAGGATTCGTTAACCTTTAGATGTTAATTTAACCTTTAATTTCAGATCAATAAGGCGGTAGTTTTACAAGGTAAACCAATGTAAAATCTTTAGGTAGTTAAATTTCATGGTTACATATTTTGAATTTTAATAACAGGTAAGACGATAGAGCTCTCCCCGACACCCTTGATTATAGGTTTTTGATTATTTTGACTCCCTAGGGATTACTTATTACCTTTCTGCATTTATACCCTAGTTTTTTTATTGATTTGATTGACTTTGAGTCAAAAATTGAAGGTTAATGGTATTATGACTTCATCAATTATACTTAGGTAAATTTCATCGTAAGTATCTATTAATTGTTTTTGAATTTCAATCCTATTATACTCATTTAAATTAAGTTTTGCTTTTGGAAAGCTGCTTAATAATTTAAAAAAAAAATAAAATTGGATACTAGACAATATTTTTATTAGAACCATTGAACAACAATTCGCCATCTTGTCACAAATTTTTAATGACATATAATTAATAAATTATTGTGTTTAGAATTCCAAAGCTTGTGTTTTTATTGAATGGGTTAAATGTCAGATAGCTATTGGATTTTGGATTTATTTTCCTTTTCAGATTTTTGCAGTTATCTTTTTAAACAATAACTAATTATTGAAATAGTGCCTAGTTTGGCTATTCCTTGGTAATCAAAATAATTTATACAAACTAGTGGCGCCCTCTCTCTACTGTACCAAAACCAAGGCCCACTCCAAGCTAAACAACCACTGAGCACAGTCGAGCACAGATTATGAACATTCCTTTGTTTCGACAAAAGAGCGTTACAGTATAAAACACGTTGTTCTGCACTTTTTTGTATATCTATTATACAACTAATTGCTGTATGGTTGTTATATAAGAAGTTGTATACAGAATATACCAAAGATGGTACGGTTAATAAATAAGTTATTACGTACCCAATATACAAGTGCTTGTATAGCCATTATAATATTGGTTGTGTAGTCACTATACCAGGATTGTAAAGCCATGCTACTTGTGGTTGTTTAATAGTTATTAAACTATGCTTTGTATAGCGTTTGTATGGATATAATAAAAATCGTGTCGATCGTCAGTTCAAAAATTTCAGTTTTTACAGAATATTGTGAACTACCTAATTCTGACAAAAATGAAATTTTAGAAATATGATTTTCAATATATCTTTACAACTGGTAAACAAAAGTAAAATAAAAATGAAATAATAATTAGTAGATAAGTAATGCTTGACAACCAAAAAAATCAACGTAAGGAACTTGAAAATATATTCAAAAAATATTCAAAAAAAAATAAAAATAAATGCAGGTTACCTATTTAAATTAGCAATTTTTATTACCATCCGAGCCTTAGAAGTAACATAATTAATAATTACCTTGAGAGAGCGCAGCTCGAGTGATGTTGTGGAACAGATCGAGATAAATTGCATGAAAGTAAGTATGAGAGAGCAAGCAAAAAAATATCCTGCTCAAAATCTGAGCTCGAATGGTATTTAGTACGGCAATTCCACGAATGTAAAATCAAAATAAAATATTTATTTATCTCAGATAACAAAACACTTTTAATAAGTTAAAATGATCGAATTTGTGAATTTTTGTGACACAATTATTTGACAGATGATTCAAAAACCAATTTAATATGCACTTGTTACTATGGTAACGATTGCATTAACAGAAAATTTATCCGATTTTTTTATCCAGTTATATTATCTCTTCCTTCCTATTTATCCGCTAGCAAACTACGATTTTTGACATTTCAAATGGGATTATTTATACATGAGTGGAATTGCCATTATAATTCTATAGATATTTTTTTTTCTAAAAGTTAATTAACTTTTTTTCAATAATATTTGAATGTTTATCAAAAGGGTCAAATTTCACATAAATATTCTAATCTTCAGCTATAGGTACCTTGAAGAGTTTCCAGTTACTCCTTTGAGAAGTTAAATGAATCCATATTTTAAACAAACCAAAAAAGAAAGAACCAAACGAATATAATCGAACCAGAATGATTATTTAATAATGCTGACACCGAGTACCGTATTTTATCGGCTATTGGGCATTTCTTTTTCAAAATTAACTTGCTAAAAGCGATGTTCAGTCGATTACCGGAATAATCATTCCAAAAAGTCCTCTGATTTTCCTGTAAATTCAGTGTTTATCTAACCCCAAAACTTGGTAAGTTTTTAATCCATCCAAAAGCGATCTTTATTTAAGGGAATACTTCTATTAGGGTCTTTCGTGGGGAGGATTTCCCTTTCCTTTGAAGAGGCAATTTGGCTGTTTTCGAGGCTGCTCTTTTCTTTCAAGAAGAAAATCTTCACGTGTGTCCATGTCGGACCACCCTGACACTCTAAAGTAGTGAAACAGGCAAGGCCGCCATGATCTTCTGAAGGGCGATTCGTCAAATCTACCGGCCTCCTCTTGGTCCGTATCTGGAAGTACATTGCCGAACAAATGGAGCGTGATGGGTAACATTCCACTCCACCACACCTATTTTGAAATCACCATTTACCTATTTCAAATTAGGATAATATATTCATAATCTAAATATGGAAGACTCAAAAAAATTCCTCAATGAAGTGGGTGCATTCGATTTAAATAGTAAATTTTTTAAAATCTTATTTTTATTACTTAAATTGACTTCTAGTAATTCCATTTATTGAAAATGTTCCCCTGGGTACTCTGAAGTATGTGTAAGTCATCATGTAAAACGGTGGCCATGGAAAATTGATCAATTTTTTAACCCTGTTGCCATATAAAATTTTTTTTTTTGCTCTCTACTGTAACATATCTTAAGTGTTTTAAAGATTCATAAATTAAATGGTATTTGATTCCAGTTAAATATTTAATTTGAAAATCTGTTTTCGCTTAAATTGGACGATAAATGAAGCCAAGGCTTTTATTGTCAATTTTAACTTCACATTTAATTAATCTGGCTGATATTAACTAATAATGTTGCTATTGGCTTGATATTTTCTTATTGAGTCAATATTTTTTTTTGAATGTGGATTTCAGAATCACTTTGAATTAATCAAACACTGCTTGATTACAATATTTTATTTAGAGTTTTTTTGTATAACCTGGGTCCCGAGTTGATTGAGTTATATTGGTACCTATATTATTTTATTTTTCAGGATTATTATCTAAAAAGCCTAACTACCTATCTTTATTATTCAATTTTATATTTAGAATATTTTTCTGAATTTAAGCATTTTGATATTTCACCTAAATCAAATTTAATTTTTTTATATATTTAAAATTCAGTGGCGTCCAAACCAGGCTGTATACACAATTGACCCACACCTAATTATTTGCTGAGCTAACTGAGCATATTATGGGCCTCTAGTTAATTCATTAACAAAAGGGGTTACAAATGGCGTCTTAAATGTTCCATAAAACATGGCGCATATTATTCAACGCTACGTTGAAGTTCCTCTAAATTCGTTAAAGTAGAATTTACCTATGCATAAGTGACGCTCACGAATCAGTTACCTTACAATGTTACTTGGAAGTGGCGCTAACTTTAAAGTGTTTTCTATTATCCCTCTGCGGTTGTGGTTACCTTCAAAAACACTTTGCAGTCACGCCTACTCAAAAGTTAAATTTTTGACGTTACGGTGACGAATATTTGATACTTCAAAGTTTTGGTATTGAATAAGTAGCTAAACTTTGAGGCGCCATGGTTTCAGCAACCCTGAAACTTACCACAATGTAATGACACCATAAAGTCACCAAATTGGGTAAACGTTACGGAAATTCCTAATTCCACTAATTCTTCTGACTTACTAGAGGTTTAAACTTCATAATAAGTTATTTGGTACCAATTACTATTTTTTCACCTAATCATAGTAGCAGTGTCGATCAGTGAGGGTTTCAATAACTTGGATGCTAGTTGGGGGTAGAAAATGGGGGTGCATTATACGAATTTTTAAATATCAGTCCTACATCAATTATCCCTGAAAATTTGAATAGCCTAGCATTAGCCCTTCAGATGATATGGAAGGGGATTGTTTAAATTTCAACACCCTGTATTTTGAAAACGACGCACTTCCGACCATCGGTGTCTTATCTCAAATTACTTCCCTATGGTTCCTCTATTATCTACCCTAGCATTTTTGACCAGTTGAACGGGGACCTGTATAAAGCCAGCAGCACTTTATTAGTTGATTACCATTTGTAGATATGTATTGCATTATTTGTGAATAAATAGTGTTACCGTTCCCTAAATAAATTAGTATTAAGCCATCAGTCGTTTGTACTCAATTACACCTACACTCTACTGCTCACTCTACAAGGTGTTACAATCTTTGGTGTTACTACACACCCTATCAAGCATTCGGCAACAAAGAATAATTAGGAGCACAGATTGTAATCAGTCATTCTCTGGCACCTTTTCTAGCTACAAAAATTCTCACATTAAGGCGGTTACACACGGACGTGGATGGCTTGATACATATACGTGCATACATCAACGTGCAAACAACAACGTGCATGTCACCTTTGTCCAGACGTTCGCGCAAAACTGTCAGTCTTGCTACTCTTGCTACAGCATTCCAAGTTCGCATTCAAAATTTACAAAATTCACCTGAGCGTCATTCTACCGCTTGCACATTCAAAAACGCGACGGTATTTTGCATACACATTGATGTTTTTGTTTGCGCGTTCATTTATATGTGTACATGTTTTCAGACATCCACGTCCATGTGTAACTAGGGAACGATTATACATATAGTCAAATAAAAGATTTAAAAAAGGTGGTTGTCGTTGATCTTATCTACTGCTGTGAAGATGTTGGCCAGTTGGTTTTACCAGTGCCATAAAAAAAAAAAAAAAAAAAAAAATAAATAAATAAAATAAAATAAAATAAATCTACTGTGAACGATGATGAAAGCTGTAATCTTATGTTCTTATGTATATTTTATTACAAAATATCTTCACTATTAACTGTCTTACTTTATTAATATGACATGTCTATTGACACTACTAGTATGAACCTATAATGTGAATCAGGTAGAAACAATATGATAATATACGTAATTAATAATACGAGTAGGTAATAATAATGATAATAAGTACAACTTATTATAACAAAAGCATGATTGTAAGATGTTAGAGGATATTAGAATTATTAATGCTCCAAAAGCCAGATATGTCAATACGTGGGACCCTCATCTAGTACTGGAATATTTTGAGAAGTTTTATCCATTACAAACAATAACTTTTGAAAAAACTGACCCTAAATAAGACACTTTGTCAGCATTACCAACTGCTCACAGGATGCAGACCTTATGTGAAATTAAGATTAATAATATTTTTTAGAAGTTTCATCGTCTGTTATATAATTTATAGTGTGTTTATTTTAGTGGTATGCAGACGTATTAATTAAAATTGATGAAAAATTTTCTTGTCTCGACTGGGATTTGACCTCCTCGAATTTCTAGTGCATTCAATTGTGACCTCCAATCACTACGATGTGTTCCTCAGTGCAAATCTTGAGCTAAAAAAGATGCTAAGAAAGGGTAGAGTTTCCACATATTTCCCCACGAAACAGGCCCACGGGTTTATTTGGAAACGAAGATGGGAAAAGAGAAAAGAGTTAGTATCGAGAAGAAAAGCCTGGATTTTGAAACTTCGTATTGGCAAACCAGTCACCAAATTCATGAAAGTGTATTTCTCTGCATTTTAAGCAAGAAGTTTGTGTTAAGGTAAACAGGCATAATTGATATTTTTGTGCCCTAGCTTCCTTTTAGGCCTGATCCCAGGCATTGATTAAGTACCTATTATTTTTAAAATGTTTTGTTTGAAAATATTGACTGTTTTTATTATTCACAGGTGAGAGCATGGGTAGAGGTCGGATATTGAAAAAAACAGCTGTACCATCTCAGAATTTGCCCTCTTCTACAGTGATCCATCAGCCCAGCCAAAAAACAGATTCCATGTGTGCTGAAAGACTTGCCAAAAGAAAAAGAAATCAAGATTCTAGTGAGAGCGATACAAGTAATGAATGTAGCGATAATTGTAATCAATTATCAAACTCTTCTGAGACAGACATACAAATGGACGAGCAAACAGCAGAAAGTGTCAAGTATTTATTAAATTCTAATTACCATTATTATAGGCAGGTTTGTGGTCAAGTTATTTGACTTTGTTAATTCAATTTTTACCTATTTATAAATTAAAATGGAGAGTTATTTATGAAATCTTCATTTATTTATTGCGCATACAAGTTATTCAAATACAGACATTATAAGGGACATATCTGCCTTGACCCTTTTGGCAATGTTCTATTGTGGAAAGTTTTAAAAAAATATAAGATAACGACCCGTTTAGGCTGTTTTATGGATATGACCATTTCCGGTCAGGTAAACGAAATAGATTATATTGAATTTTGGCCTGCAACAAGAGCCATAAACATAAGATAAACAATCAAGCTAATGTAAATCATATGTAAATTAGGTTAAAAACAAAAGTGAGGTTATAAATCAATGTACTAGAAAGTAGTTGAGCTATTCGACACTGCGGCGCTACGATCTTAAATTGAAATCCCAATAGGCTACTGAAAGATTTGTTTGTTGTTGTTTGTAGTATAACACACCCGGGTTCGTTCAGTAGGATTGAACGATGAGAATTTTTATTACCTTTTATACAACAAATATTCTGAAAAACGAAATGAAAAACAAATAGGACCTACGTTGTGGAAACTTACTCAATTACATTACGACATGCGCCTGACATACCAAATATACCAGTCAAACTATCCACAGGCGGAAATTGTCTTTTTAGGCGATTTCAACGTCCACAATATACCCTGGCTGAAACACCACAACAAAACAGATAACGAAGGCAGAGAAGCAGAAGCTTTTGCCATAAGTTGTGGTCTAACGCAGCTTGTCGATGAACCTACCCGTATCTCAGAAAGGGGCGAATTCGCAGCGCTTTTAGACTTGTTCCTAACCACAAATCCTGACTCGTACACAATTCAAGTAGATGCTCCACTTGGTTCGTCCGATCATAAACTTATAATAACAAAGTGCGAAATGCTCATCCCACCAAGCCAACAACCACTTCCTCGTAAAATGTGGCACTATAAATCGGCAAAATGGAATGACCTAAAACAGTTTTACCTGGATTTTCCATGGCAAGAGGTTTGCTTTAAAACAGCTGATCCCACTATTTGCTGTAATGAAATAACACAAGTAATCTTATCTGGAATGGATGCATATATCCCACATACAACTAAACGTAAAGCTAATGCAAAACTTTGGTTCAACAGCCAGTGTCAAACGGCTGTACAGAAAAAACACAGAGCATATAACCTTTGGAAACGACAACAAACCGCTCAAAACCACACAGAATTTATAGAAGCCAGAAATAGTTGCAAAATTACTATTGACTCCGCTAAAGAAACATACAATCAAAGAATAAAAAACAGGTTGCTGAATTGTCCAAGTAGTTCTAGGTCCTTTTGGTCTCTTGCAAAAGCTGTTGGATCTAACTTCACCAAGTCATCCATACCACCACTTACAGATAAAAATAATCACTTAGCCACAACATCAGAGGAAAAAGCCAATATGCTGGCCCAAATGTTTTCCTCCAACTCCAACCTAATAGTGCCAAACGGAAAAACTCCACCGTTCATTGAAAGGATTTCCCATAGTATGCCAGAGGTACCCTTTTGTCACAGAGAAATACGAAAATCCCTTAAAAAGCTAGATACAAACAAAGCAATGGGTCCGGATGGCATTCCCGCAATAGTACTCAAAAATTGCGCCAACGAACTCACCCCAACTTTCGCAAAATTATTCAATTTGTCTTACAGGCAAGGAGTATATCCATCATCATGGAAGTCTGCCGCAGTACAACCCATTCCAAAGAAAGGAAAAAAGACAGATCCGTTAAACTATAGACCAATTGCTCTACTTCCGGTGATATCAAAAGTAATGGAAAGAGTTGTGAACAATCACCTAACCAAGTACTTGGAAAAGTACAAAATTATCAACGATAAGCAATACGGATTTCGAAAATATAGGTCAACTGGCGATTTACTTACATACGTCACTCACTTATGGCAAAAAGCGATTGAGTTGCGGGGTGAAACAAGAACAATTGCCTTAGATATATCTAAAGCATTCGACAAAGTTTGGCATGAAAATCTGCTCAACAAGCTCAAAGCAATGGGATTATCGCCGAAACTTTGCACTTGGTTTGAAAGTTACCTAAAGGACAGATCCATTTATGTTGCACTGGATGGCCAGAACTCCAACTCTTACCAAATAAATGCTGGTGTGCCACAGGGAGCAATCCTTTCGCCAACTCTTTTTCTGATTTACATAAATGACCTCATAGATAAAACAGTAAATCCACTTTATTGCTTTGCAGACGATGGCAATGTAGTCTCCTCACTCATACCACCCACAGGTCTTTCCGCACGTGAATTCCATCATCTTAGACTAACTCAAATATCGCAGATAAATAACGACCTGGAGATAATAGAGGACTGGGGTAACAAAAACGTTGTACAGTTCAACGCGCAGAAAACCCAAGCATCTCTGTTTTCAAAAAAGACCAGCACCGGTGAGCCAAACATCGTGCTATCTGGAAGTGCTGTCACATTACAGAGTCAGTTGAACATCTTGGGGATTACTGCAGAGACCAACATGTCTTGGCACAGTCACGTGGCAGATATTGCTAAAAGGGCGTCCCAAAAGCTCGGGGTGCTATTTTGTACAAGACATCTGTACACACCAAGCCAATTGCTGACACTCTACAAAGCCCAGATTCGACCAACTATGGAGTACTGCTCACATATATGGAGTGCAGCACCCAAACATACCTTAATGCTTTTGAACACCGTGCAAAAACGAGCTATCAAGCTAATCAATGACCCCGCACTTACTCGTAACTTGGATGGTCTCGAACATCGCAGATCTGTGGGCGATTTATCTCTCTTCTACAGGTACTATCACGGAAAATGCTCTGAAGAGTTGACACGTATGATTCCACCGAGAGTAGCGCCTACCAGGCGAACCCGTCAAACAGACGGTAACCATGAATTTACTGTCAAACTAGAGGCACCAAGAACCTCATTATATCAGAATTCATATCTCTGGAGAACAGCATCGCTGTGGAATAAACTCCCTGCGACGGTTTTCCCTGCAGGTTACAACCTGAACCGTTTCAAGACCAACATACACCGACATTTCCGCGCACTTGCCGCTTCTCGAGCGTGATAGGACATTTCCTTGCGAGTGCGCATATCCGTAAAAAAAAAAAAAAAAAAAAAAAAAAAAAAAAATATTAGGGAAATTTAAGGGAGGTTGAGATATGTAAAAGAAACGAAAAATTTGTGAAACGTCTACTTCTTTATTAAAGTAGATCGTACCGTTCTCATCCTGGAACTAACGAGGTGAAAGGGCACGGCAGAGAAACCCTCGATCTAACATTCCTCAAAAATCGAAACATACTGTGTCATT